>LR738711.1:735695921-735725935 GCA_902687465.1 Secale cereale
GGTGCTTCAATGGAGCATCGCTGCCGGGCCGCTAGAACCTCACGGGTGCTGCAATGGAGCATCGCCGAGCACTGGAACCTCACAGGTGCTTCAATTGAGCATCGTCGGGCCGCTGAAACCTCACGGGTGCTTCAATGGAGCATCGCTGCCGGGCCGCTGGAATCTCACGGGTGGTGCAATGGAGCATCGCCGAGCACTGGAACCTTACGGGTGCTTCAATGAAGCATCGTCGTCGGGCCATCGGAGCATCGTGGGTGGTGTGATGGAGCATCGCTGGCCGTCGGAGCATTATCGGTGTTGGAATGGAGCATCACCGGTGTTGGAACGGAACATCGCCGGGCCGCCGGAACCTCACGGGTGCTGAGCGTCGCCGGCCGCCAGAGCATTCCAGCATGTGGATTCGTTTTAGAGGTTGTGCTTCAAGAAAATGACGACGAGGACACGCAAGCATGAGCAGCTGCAAATACCGGTGCTCTAGCTTACGAGACTGCATACGCTGGTGCACTTCTTTCTTCTGGAGAGAGCCAACGGCTGGAGAGACGTCCACCCGCGCTGGATTTTTTCTAAATGGAAAGCAGGGCAGGGGGAGCACAACGCAGGGAGCGGGATGAGTTATCTTTCCAACGGCGGATGTGTCGCTATCGAACGGTGCGGCAGGCGGCTTATGTTTCCCCTAAAATCAGGCGGATGACGCCTAGCAAGCGCCTTATTTTATTTATTTGTTCATTTCGACGGAAACTTTCAAATAAGTCCGAACGAAAAAAAGACACTCACATGAATTCTTTACCCGCAAAAATAATGTTTCTTTACGTGATTACATATAAAATAAGGGGTTTTCTTTAAAAAATATGCCACATCAGCACCTGACATATGGGCCCCGTCGGTCAGATACGTTGTTAGTACGTAGTTTAGCCCGATTTGCAACGGCTTGTCCGAAACTTGGTACTGACACGTAAAAATTACCAAACTTGATACCAATCCGCCACCATCGCCCCAAATGTGGTACTATCCTGTAATTAACTCCAATTAAAGCATGTATGGGTACTTTAGTACGAACATCATTGCTACCTTTTTATCTATGTTTTAAGTTATGGCAATTTTAGTTTCTTGTGCATTGCAATCTGGATTTTCATTGATGGTAATTTGGGTTCACACATCATGGCTAGTCGTTTTTTGTGTGTATTACATATGGCAAACTTAGGTACAAACATACCCTCCACCAGCTGGTTGTTTTTATTCATAAGGCATGGAAAATTATTTTTTAGAGTATGATAACATGTGTCTCGTACTTCATTCATTCTTGTTTTTTTGGGTGGAAAGATGCAGGGATGGGGATAATCACCTTTCTTCTTCTTTCTATTCATCTCATCATTAAATGTTACTCTTATCTCTACGAAGGCGTGGAAGGGGAGCATGGGTTGTAGGGGTAGGGTGGGTTGGAGGGAGCGTGTGTGATTTTCCAACAGAATTAGCATGGCAAAATTCAAGTTATAAGATAGGTAAGTGGAGAGACATAGGGTTTTCCATCTTTTTTATAAATTATTTGTGTTCTTCTTGTCATGGAAAATCTTTGCACTGCTAATCTTCTCTTTTCCAGTGGAAACCGATCTTTTGTATAGGTAAATAGCATGTATCTTGCTCTGGCAAAACCACGCATGCTAATCCATTTGCTGGAGCAGGGGAAGAAGCAGAGGGGGAGGGCGAGTGGCCTGCGGTAGGTGCTTTTGGGGTCCCGCTAGGGGTATTTGCAAGTGAACAAATATGTTCGCTCATATCTACCATGTTGTGGGAACGGTCGTTTGCTCGGGTACCTCCATGGAACGTCAGCACACTATTGGTGTCCATAAACCAGGACGGAAAAAGTGGATAGAGGAAAGAAAGAGCCACCATGGATAAAGAAAAGGTGAAAAGGATGGGGAGAGAACTCATTTAAGGACTAGATGAAAATAATGTTTCATCACTCTGCTAATGTGAAGTAACGAGGCTACGGCATGGTAACTGCCCTTATTGAAGATGCCCTTACAAATTCACTTGACCAGTACATCTTGATATTTTCTCTCAAGTGAAGTTCATGTGGTGCCACTGAAAGAAAAGTTCTTTTTTTAATAACCATCGAAAGAAAAGTCAGATGTTTGTATGCTAACTACACTGCGAAAGTAAGCAGATCCAGTGGTCACAAGTGTTTTTTCTTTTTCTTTTTGAAATGCCGCAAGTGTGACTTGCTTTCAAAGAAAAGCTAAACTTGCACACGGGAAACCGTGACAATAATACACACGCACGCACGCACACCGGGATATGTGGTTTCACTCTCAATACTGAGACATATCAAACACGACGGTCATGATGATATCAAAAGTCCTTTCAAACATTCCCAACAAATAAATAAGTTGTTAGTATTTCCCTGATCGTATTAATGGTCGACACCCATCGTCTAACGATGTTGTCGCCTCCGTCGGTCGCTGTCGGCGCTCGTCGTGTTATTCAAAAGGCATGTCAAAATATTTTTGAGAGTATGGTAACATGTCTCTCTTACTTCATTGATTCTTGTTTTCTGGGTGGAAAGATGTCGTGATGGGGAGAATCACATTCTTCTTCTTTCTATTCATTGCCTCTTTAAGTTTTGCATGTATCTCTACGAAGGCCTGGAAGGAGAGCATGGGTTGTAGGGGTTCAAGCTATAAGATAGGTAAGGGGAAGACATAGGTTTTTTCATCTTTTTTATAATCTATTTGGATGCTTCTTGTCATGGTAGATCTGTACACTGCTAATCTTTCCTTTTCCAATGGCACCCGATCTTTTGTAAGGTAAATTGCATGTATCTTGCTCTCGCAAATCACACATGATTTTTGCCAGGTAATCCATTTGCTAGAGTAGAGGAAGAAGCGGATTTGGATATTTTGCCACACTTTACATGTGGTTTGATGATTTGCCCCAGGGTTGTCTCAATGGCTAATGGACCCGGCCCCACCCGTCAATCTGGGGGGCGGGGGCAAATCATCAAAGGAGACAATTGGCCTGCGGCGCACAATTTTTGGGTCGCGCTGGGGATATTTGCGACTGAACCAATATGTTCGTTCATTTCTACCTTGTCGTGGGAACGATCTTTAGCTCGGGCTACCTTCTTGGAGGAACTTCATCGTGTTATTGGTGCCCATAAATTAAGATGGAGAAAGTAGCTGCTTTGCTGAGAAAGTGAGAGGGGAAAGGGAAGAAAGAACCACCATGGAAAGATGCGCTTTAGCAAATTCGATGAAAATAATGTTTCATTAGACTGCTATAATGTGGTTTCACCAGGCTACGGCATGGTACTGCCCTCATTGAAGATACCCTTACAAATTCACTTGACCAGTACATCTTTGATACTCCCTCCATTCCGAAATATAGTGCGCCCGCGCTTCTCGAGGTCCAACTTTGACCATAAATTTAACTCATGAGACCGACTGCGGCGGGAGAAAAAATTATATGATTGTAAACTTCTTTTGAATACGAATTCATTGGTATAACTTTTGCTCCCGCCGCAGATGGTCTCATTGGTTAAATTTACGGTCAAAGTTGAAGCACGAGGATAGAGGAAGCACTACATTGTGGAATGGAGGGAGTATTTGCTCTGAAGTGAGGTTGAAGTTCATGTCTTGCCACTGACAGAAAAGTTCAAATGCACATGTGCTACTACGCTGCTGAAGTAAGCAGATCCGGTGGTCCCAAGTGTGACCTTTTTTCTTTTTGAAATGCCACAAGTGTAACTTGCTTTCGAAGAAAAGTTAAAGTTACGAACAGGAAACCCATGACAATAATACGCACACATACCGGGATGTGCACTTTCACTCTCAGTGCTGAGAGACATCAACATGATTATATCAAACGTCTTTCCAAACATTCTCTACAAATAAATAAGCCGATCGCATTTTCCCCGATCGTATTAATGGTCGACACCCATCGTCTAACGATGTTGCCGCCTCCGTCGGTCGCTGTCGGCGCTCGTCGTGGGATCCAGGGAAAAGAACACGGGCGCAGATACGATGGGGACACCACGACGCATAATGCGAAATCTTTATCTCGGCAGATGATGCGCAGCCATGGCCCAGGCCGCCAACTCCAGGCCGCACACGGCGCTTTCGTGGCCGAACCCCGGCCCCTCCTGCCCCCCGCGCCCTGCCCCGGCCCGAGGATCCGACGGTCGACGACGCGTGCCGACCTGCCCAGGTAGGCCATCATCCATCATCACCCACGCCGTGCCCAGGCTGCTCGCCCAGTGCTCACCCACGTGCGACGACGATGCCTCGTGCCATTTCCATGGACGGACGACAGGTCCGAGGCGATGGCACGAATCTGGGTAGATTATGCGGATCGGAAAAATGCAAGATTCGGAATCCAAGCATGTCTGCATGTGCCTGGTGGCCAAAGGGTGCATGCGATGCATGTTGCACCCAATTTATTCCTCAATCAGTTTGGTCCCTGAATTAACGATTACCCAAAATTATTCGGTTCTGCTGATAAACCAAGCCCAGCAGGAGTACATACACAATCAGCTAGTAATTAATAGGTAGAGAAAGTACGTCCATTTTAAACGGCAGCCAGGGCGGCGCCATATACAGCCACAATCTAGCTCCGTCCCGGATAACATTATGTATGCTCTCCGGGGTTAACCAAGTAACCGCGCTCATCACCATCAGTGCCCGAGACTACAAGAAACGCATGCTCCTGTCAGTTGCACCCGACTCCTCTTTCTTTCTTCCTAGCTTGGAGAGTCGCTCCCCCTCCCTATCCCCCCCACCGTTAGCTCTAGGGGCGGTGGCGCCTGTTACCTTGAAGGCCTGCATCAAGCAAATAAATGAGTGATCAAAGGGGTCTCCTAGTACATCAGTTAGGGCATGTACAATGCAATATGCTTATATATGGGGCAATTCACATACTTCAACACCTCACATTCACCTCAAAATTCGAAAATTCAAGCCCCTACAATATACTCTCCCCGTTCCTAAATATTTGTCTTTTTAGAGATTTCAAATGGATTACCACATATGGATGTATATAGACATAGTATTTTAGAGTGTAGATCCACTCATTTTGCTCCATATGTAGTCACTTGTTGAAATCTCTAGAAAGACAAATATTTAGGAACGGAGGGAGTATATATGTAGTACCATAAGAACACCCTCAGCCTTCAGATGAGCAATCAAACTCCGTTCGACGTTTGGATGCTAAGGGTAGTGTTTGGTTGGTGGTTTAAAACCAACCCTACCAATTTTTTGGTAATTGTTTAGATGGGTGCCAATTTTTTCGCATGTCGAAAACCCTGGTTCATTTTTCTTGCCAACATTTGCCAAATTCTAGCTACCCAAATATTTGGTAGGCTGGGCTTGGCTCAAACCAAAGATGTCCCTACAAATAAGTTATGGATCTATACCATCAATTTTGTCAGGCTGGATACATTGAAGGAGTAACTTTTTCAGTGTCGGGCAGTGGGTAGATATGTAAGGTTTGTCGAACTAATAAATAAAAATGTGATCGCAGAACTTTTAGTGGCCAGTTATTGTGAGTATTAACCAAGCAACCCCTCTGATTGTCCGCTCTACTTAGGTGATGAAAAATACACATACACGAAAACTGGTGGTAAATGCATTGGAAAAAGGACGACTGTTGTATAATCGACAAGCTTTGTAGAGAAATGCAGAACTACTCTGTCTCTCTCGAGCAAATATTGTGTGCTTATAAGAAACAAATGAAACAATTTGTAATCATTTCAACAGCCACAAACTAGGTTGATCAGAACTACAAACAATCAATTTCACTTTGTTTTCATCAAGTGCTGGTACATCTGATTAGAACTACGAACAATCAAATCAAAAACTATTTCAGATCTTTCTTTTGTGCAGTAGAGATTTCAATTGTTGACAGTTTCCAAAGGATGAGGTGAGTAGATCAAACTGCATCGGATTACAGATTAAAATCTTCCAATTACTTGTGTTAAAATTACAATTATTTGTTAGGAGAAGATAATTAGCAAAAGAAAACATGTATTGACAAAGTTAGCATGAGTGAAGATAGATTGGTAAAATCCCTTGAGAATGCAATTTTATGATACAAAAAGTTTAATCAGGTAAGAACAGTATTACCTAGCATGTGGTGCACAAGATAGAATCGATTGAGCATGTGATTTCTAGATACAAAAACTACATACCCAAGCATCAGACAATACCATTTTCCACACAACATATCATGTTTAAGAAACACCTTTCATCATTTCATATTTACCTCCAACACGAGAGAGAAAAAGCGAGGGAACATTAGTACCTTTCGGCCTACTCAGAAATGGTAGGTGTATTTGGAACTGGGACCATCTGGTGCACAAGATGCTGCATTCCTGGCTTCAATTCCTTGTTGCAGAAATCATCATACTCTTCCTTATCCCCCGCCTTCTTTTTTACCTCCACTACTACAAGGGAGGGTGTGAGTTCAAATATCTCGGCGCAGATTGTTAGTGGCCCCTTAACCCCTTCCCTTGTGCCCTCTAGGCTCACCCGCCAATCCTTCTTCCGCACCGCGAAGCTCTTCACGTTTGCGATCTCCTCCAATTTCGTTATAATGTCCGACATAGGTTCACTCGAGATGAATCTCACCTCGTCCCCTTTTTCCTCAAACAGCCCCGACAAGTTGAATCCCCTTGAGAATGATATGATATCGAACGCATTGAGGCTTGCGGGGCGTGGGAGTGGCCCGCGGACCCTCTGGCGCTCTTCAAATGACGATGTGGCAGGGCAGGACACGACTGATGCGTCGGACTCTGACCCTGAGTCGTCTCCATCAACTTCTGTAGGAGATGGAGATGGAGGTCGAGGCGGCAATGGTTGAGGAAGAGGGTCAGGGAGGCCCAGGTCGAGCATATCATTCTCAGCATCTATCACGTTGTACAGCTGGTCATCTTCAATATAGAACTTGACTGGCCGGAAACCTTTCTTGAACCACCGGCTCTCCATGACCTCCGGCAAGGTGATCCTGGTGCTTGGGTTGGTGTCAAGAAAACGCACGATCAAGCTAGTAAGGTCCTTGGAGAACCACCTTGGACATCGGAACTCTCCCTTGTAGACCTTGCGGTACATGGCCATGAGGTTCTGGTCATGGAAAGGGAGGTATCCGGCCATGAGAACAAAGAGGATGACGCCGCAGGACCATATGTCGGCCTTGGCGCCTTCGTATCCACGGCGGGCGAGGACTTCGGGCGCGACATAGGCCGGCGTGCCGCAGAAGGTGTGGAGGAGCCCCTCTGGCTGGAACGGCTCGGCGACGGCGGATAGGCCGAAGTCGGACACCTTGAGGTTGCCGGCCTCGTCGACGAGGAGGTTCTCCGGCTTTAGGTCCCGGTGGAAGACCCCGCGGGTGTGGCAGAATCCGACGGCGGAGATGAGGTGCTGGAAGTAGCGGCGCGCAATGTCCTCCTTGAGGCGGCCCTTGGAGACGCGGGAGAAGAGCTCGCCGCCGCGGACGAGCTCCATGACGAAGTAGATCTTGGTCTTGGTGGCCATGACCTCGAAGAGGTGCACGATGTTGGGGTGGCGCACGCGGCGGAGCACGGCGATCTCGCGCTTGATGTGCGAGACGAGGCCGCTCCGCACGGCCTTCTCCCGGTCGAGCACCTTGATGGCCACGCTCTCCCCGGTCTGCACGTGCCGCGCGTGGTACACCTTGGCGAAGGTGCCTTTGCCCAGGACGCGGCCCAGCTCGTACCGCCCCATGAGCAGCCCGCGGGAGCCTGTGCCGCCTCGCTTGGCCGCCGCCGCCGAGGAGGAGGAGGAGGAGGAAGGGGACGGCAGCCGCGCGGCCTGCGGCGACGGGTCAGGCAGTGGCGGCTTGATGGCCGCCATCTCCGGTGGCGGAGGTGGGCGGGGAGGCGAGGCGAGGCGAAGGGGATTAGGTGGAGGTGGAGCAGCCGGCCTCGAAGGAGGTGAGCTTAACGGCTCTGCGAAAGCTATTTCTTCTCGCGTTTCCTTTGCTCTCCGCCCTCTCTTGGAGCATGGTTGAGCTGGGGCTCTTGGCTTGGGAGGGCAGATATTTTCCCTCGCATTTTGTCTTTTTATTTGTTGGTTTGTTTCACCCAATTGCTGGAGTCTCTCCGTGCACAGCTTTTGTGCCCCATTTCCAGGATTTTTTTTTTGCGTAAAGCTCTGGCTGTTGCCGAGCAAAGCAAACGGTGGATTGTGAGCAGGTGTACCAGCTGTAAATAAGTTTGCCACACAGAAAAAGGGAGAAAGCTGCAGGGGTTGTTTTTATTCTGGCAACCTCTTTGAGCAGTGCATTATAAGCAGAAGCATCACATTTATTGTTTCACCGGAGTCATTCACAATTTACATGTGGAGGTGAAATAGACAACATATACTCTGCTCTCAAGGCTCAAGCAGTGTTACAATTTGCTCACTAGCTTCTCTCTCCTTGTATTTCTTTACTTCTGGGTTTGTTTGTGCTTTTGCCCCGCCAGACCTTATATTAACTTTACTGCATTTGCACTTCTTGTATAGACGTGGTAGTTGCTTTATTTATAAAGCCGGATGAAAATATATTTGAAGATAAATTGTATTTCTAAACATTGAAGCGTTTGCGCTGTTAACAATGAGTTTTTGAGTTGTTGCAATTCTAATTGAGTTCTATCTATAAGGTGTTCGAAAGTTTGATCTGGTAACTCTCAAAAAGTTATAGATGTTAATCAAGTCGCCGACGTGTACTTCTTGTTCTCCGTATGGTTTCGTCGTGGATACAATTTGTACCATTAGCTACTCTCCTTCCAAAAAATATGTCGTATTAGTCCGTCTTAAGTCTTAAGAATTCATAAAAGCAAGTGTGCATCTACTTCATAGAGAAAGCAAGCACTCGCAAGATCTAAATGTACGACACAACTAGTAGGTTCAACACAAACAAAGTCTGTTGAAGCCATAGCGTAAACAGAAACAAGGACGCAAAATAAAACAGACAAAAGTCGTTAAATCACTGACGATAGACGACGAGCCACTCTGTGAAGCTTGCCGACAAATGAGTTTACGGGGTTCCGATCCTTGGGTCCAGTGAGCAACTGTCATTGCCGAATGAAAGCACTGAGTTTAAAGATCACATCAGTAGCATTGTCGTATACGTTCACGATCAACCACAAATTTGTTATGAGTCCGCGATGTCCAGGTGAGCGAAACAAAACTAAACCAGAGGAGGATTCTTCTCCTTCCAGTGAGTATAGGAACCCTCAATCTTCCAAACTGAAGACGTAGAGGTTGTCTACAACTTATATTATAATACGAGAATTCCAACAAAAATATATAGTAAATGTATTAAAAATCAGAATTTTTTGTAGATGTTCGCAAGCATCGTTGAAAATTTTCGTGTGAAACGGAGCAACGGTGTTTCACCGGTGAAAAAAACAAATTTAGGGTGACATTTTGTGGTAACATTTGGTGCTTTTTTGCACATGCAATTTTTTTAATCTTTTGCCAAATTTGTATGTAGCATTCGGATGTGATAAAGAACACATATAATTTTTGTTGGAATTTTTTTGACATTTCAAAAAATATTTTCGCACGCAGGAGCGCGTGCTCCCGAAATCATCCGTTATACAAACATACTTATATAATTTTAAAATTGTGTGCTTATACATTTTCCTCGTGTAATGTGTGTTTTGTCATAACTAATCGAATGTTTTGAAATTTTAATAAAACCACCGAAGGCATATTGTAACAGCAACTCCTATAATCCTGCCATCCAATCCTTTTTGTATTGAATATGACAACTTAATTCTACCCCCCCCCCCCCTATCATTTTCCTTCAAGAGTTCCTTCCCTTTTGGTTGGATGCCACGAAGCTATAATGTTGGTTTTTTGCGGTTGAAAGCTATAATGTTGTGAGAATAAAAATACTCCATCCATGCCTTAGGTTATTCGCAAGCAAGTCAACATAAAACTTTCAAACTATACTTCATATGAGCGTGCGCTGCAATTCATACCTTAACAATGTTTGTTTCAAAAGAAGTTTATTGGTCATGACGGTTACTTGTGCCTCAGAAATACCTTCATGTGAATATGCCATCTCCCATCAAACATGGAGTTTTCTATTTGAATGTTTTGTCTTGATTGATTTGGAGTTTCCTTATTGGCAACTATGATTGAGTTTTATCTAGAGAGTATTTAAAATGTTTGATCTAGCAACTCTCATGCAGTTATACATGCTAATCAAGTAGCCGACGTGTATTTTTTGTTCTCCATATGGTTGCGTCGTGGATACAATTTGTACCATTAGCTACTCTCCTTCCAAAAAAGATATGTCATATTAGTTTCCCTTAGGTCAGAAGAATTCATAAAAGCAAATATGCATCCACTTCATAGAGAAAACAAGCATCGGCGAGATCTAAACATACAACACACATAGTAGGTTCTACACAAACAAAGTCCGTTGGATTCATAGTGGAAGGAGACCCAAGGATGCAGATAAAAAAGACAAAAGCCGCTAAATCACCGACGGTAGACAACGAACCACTCTCTCAAGCATGATGACAAATGAGTTGATGGAGTTTCAATCCTTGGGTCCAACGAGCAACTGCCATTGCCACATGAAAGCACTGAGTTTAAAGATCGCGTTAGTAGCATTGTCGTAGACGTTCATGAGCAATCATAAGTTTGTTATAAGTCCATGATGTCCAGGTGAACGAGGCAAAACTAAGCGAGAGGAGGCATCTTCTCCTTTCTATGAGTGTAGGTACCCTCTGCAAATCCTCCAAACTGAAGACCTAAAGGTTGCTACAACTTATATTATACTAACGAACTTATATAATTTTAAAATTGTGCGCTTATACATTTTCCGTCCCGTAATGTATGTTATATGTGTTTTCTCATAAGTAATCGGATGTTTCAAAACTAAATAAAACCATAGAAGCCATATTGTAATAGCAATGCCGACAATCATGCCATTCAATCATTTTTTTATTGAATATGACAACTTAATCTTGCCACCCTTATCATTTTCCTTCAAGAGTTCCTTTCCTTTTGGTTGGATGGCGCGAAGCTATAATGTTGTTGAGAAGAAAATATTCCATCCATCCTTTAGGTTGTTCGCAAGCAAGTTCACATACAGCTTTTGACTATACTTCATATGAGCATGCGCTACAATTCATATCTTAATTATATTTGTTTCAAAAGAAGTTTATTGGTCATGATGGCTCCTTATGCTCCAGAAACATCTTCACGTGAATATGCCATCTGAAAGGATCGATATGGTTGACTAGAGGGGGGGGGTGAATAGGCAACTAACAATTTTAGCTTTTCTTAACCACTTTTAAATTAAGCTTCAAAGTAAGTTGTCTAGATAAGATACTACGATGACAACTAGAAGAACGTAAAGAACACAACCACACAAGCAAGCTATATAAGATAAACAAGTAAAGCTTGCACAAGTAAAGGATAGAAATAACCACAAGTGGAGACGGTGAAAACGA
The DNA here is from genome assembly GCA_902687465.1 of Secale cereale. Classification (NCBI taxonomy): domain Eukaryota; kingdom Viridiplantae; phylum Streptophyta; class Magnoliopsida; order Poales; family Poaceae; genus Secale; species Secale cereale. The sequence goes on from LR738711.1 coordinate 735,707,386, forward strand.
GGATGTGTTATCGAAGTTCCTTCCCTTTGAGGGGAAGTACGTCTCCGTTGGAGCGGTGTGGAGGCACAATGCTCCCCAAGAAGCCACTAGGGCCACCGTATTCTCCTCACGCCCTCACACAATGCAAGGTGCCGTGAATCCACTAGTGGTGCCCTCGAAGGCGGCAACCGGACCTTTACAAACAAGGTTGGGGCTCTCCACAACTTAATTGGAGGCTCCCAACGAAACCCCGGAGCTTCACCACAATGGATTGTGGCTTCGAAGTGACCTCTTCCGTCTAGGGTGCTCAAACACCCAAGAGTAACAAAATCCACACAAGAAAGTATGGGGGAATCAAGTTTCCTTTGGTGCAAGTGTAGATCTAGGTCTCCTCCTTCAATCCCTAGCAAATCAACAAGTTTGGTTGGCTAGGGAGAGAGATCGGGCAAGAAAGCTTCCATGGCATTAATGGTGGAGAGAGAGAGACAAGAGATAAGAAGGAGGTGGGAGAAGGGCCTCCTTAAATAGGGTCTCCACCAATCCAACCATTATGTGCAGAATTACATAGGACCGGTACTTCCGCTTACCCAACCGGTAGTACCGGTGAGTGAAGGAACATGCGCCCATGACACCAAGGCGGTACTTCCGGTGGCTCACCCGGTAGTACCGGTCTTCCGGAGAAAACCGGAACTACCGCCCCACCACCGGTCAACTACCGCTTAGAAACCAGAAGGTTTCAAGCAAGGGCGGTAGTTGGGACGGTGGTTGGGCTGGAACTACCGCCAGGCAGATAGTTTTTGTGTGATGGCAGTCAGAGCGGTACTACCGCCCGGAACACCGGTAGTACCGGTTTTGTGAGAAACACCGGTACTTTCGGGCCACCACCGGTCTACCACCGCACCCAATACAGAAGGTATCACCCTGAGCGGTACTTGGGGCGGTGGTTCGACCGGAACTACCGGCCGCCGGTACAACCGCCTACCACGGCGGTACTACCGCAATAGATGAATCTACACATAAGAAGGAATGGAAAGGGGACCTCTCTCTCAACGAACGGAGGCAATATAGTGGGTGCAAAGTGACTGTGTACGTGACTGGATTCACCCATTACCTTCCGATGTGGGTTCCCTCTTAATAGTACGGATTTCCTATGACCAAGAGAAACAAAAAGGCATCGGAACATCCGTCTTCAATCTTTTCCTTAAAGAGGGAAGGCCTAACCGTCTAGTGCCACATGCTATAAACCTGAGTAATATTGACACACGATTAGTCCACACAAGGATTGTCATCATCACCAAAACCTCATGCAAGATATGCCCTTACAATCTCCCCCTTTTTGGTGAATGATGACAACCCCAAGACAATCACGGGGGTCTATAGAATGTAGGCAGAGCTCCCCCTGAGTGTGAGCACTTATTTAGAGTTTGCTTTTGGAATGCAAAAGTGCTCAAACTAGGATCTATGCTCCCCCTAGGTTTAATAGACCAACCAGCGACCACAATCAAAACAAATAGTCAATAGAGCATATGATTGCAGAGAACTAAAAACATAAGTGCATAGATAACTTAGATAAGGGCACATGTCTTACACCATGCTACTGAAGTTCACAGGAACGAAGTGCGTAGATAACTAAGATAGAGCATAGAGAACTTAGATAACATGTCTTACACCATGCTACTGAAGTTCACAGGAAAGAAAAAGAACACCAAGAAACACCCATGCAACTCCCGTGACCTAGCAATTCTCAACTCTCCCCCTTTGGCTTCAAGCACCAAAAAGGAAAAGAGCGAGACTAACGCCCCAGGGCTCAGTAAAGCTCCTCGCCTGTCGCCAGAGAGTCATCCGAGTCACCATCGTCAGAGTCCTCCGTGTCCTCATCGTCCTCAGCAGCCTCAGCCTCAGTCTCCATCGCATCCACAGTCGCTCGAGTAGTGGAAGTTGTAGGCTCATCATCAGACCACTAGCAGTTGGCCAGACACCACTTATCCTCGGGAGTGATGCTTTTCTCGGAGCCACTCTTCACATCAGGCACATTGAGGTGCTTCATCATCTGAATCTGCCGGCGGCGCGCCATCTTCTCAGTCACATGAGCCTTGTAGAGCTTCTTCTGGATGTGGGCCTGCAGGCATAAGGTCTTCTTGACCTTGGCAGTAAGCTTCTCCACCCAAGAAGGCTTGGCCCCAGCCTCTAACTCAAAGTCATCATCATCCGAGGTAGCAAAGACATCCTCCTCATTTCCCACGGCGAATCTAGGAGCTTTATGTTTCTTCTGTCTCAGCACCTTGACCTCATGCTCCGTGAGCCTATCCGGAGTAGAAAGAGGCTCTCCAGGCCTCCGAACTTCCCAAACCGAGTAAAGGAAGCGCATCACAAAGGGAGCGTAGATCGGTACCTTGCGGTACCAAACACAGTTGTACATCTCCTCCCACATCCATTTGGACACATCAAAAGTGATGCCCTTGCCTCGCTTGGTCTTCATGGCCACAAGCAGATCCACCAGATAACCAGAAATATCATCCTGGTTCCCAACTTTGGGCAGCAGCACACACCGGAACACACGGTGTAGAATGTCACAGACTGGCAGAAGATCATTGGATTTACCTACTATGCCATGACCAGGGATATACAGAGGTGCTAGCTTCACTTTATCCATGGGATTGGCTCGGTCGTGAGGACGGAGACCACCTTGACCTTCCAATCCCGTGTCATCATAGCCCAGAGCATTGCAGAAGGCACTCCAGGGAACACGGAAGAACTCATCCCGGCACATAAATGAAAGGTGACGCTGATCGTCACTGCCGAAGTGGACAGTAGCATAGAACTGATGAATGAGTTCCACATCAAAGTCACATCGCAGCTCCATGAGCTTGACCAAGTCAAACTCCTCACAGACCTCCAGAGCCTCTCCAAAGTAATCGGGGCTGCTTCTCCACTTTGCAAGGTCAATGGACCACATCCGGGTGAACTTGTTCTTGTGGTGTTCGAAGATTTCATCCACAATCCTCAATTGCAGTTCATTGCGGAATTGAGGATTATTCCAGCATGGAGGAGGTGGTGCGGTGTAGGGGTCTTGAAACCGAAACTTCTCCCAGTCCGGAAGCTTCCACTTGTACATAGGAAGCGCTGCACGCTGCTTGGCAGCAACTGACTTTTCCCGGCGAGTTGTTTTGGAGGGGACCACAACCTCGGGAACGTCTTCACCATCTACTGGCCTGTTGCCCCTACGGGCCTTTCTTTTGGCAAACTGACCAGTACGAGAGCTAGAGCCACCTGCAAACGCACACGGAGAACACATAGCAACCCAGAAAAGATGAGAGGAATGTACACAAGGCCAGAAGAATAATTCACAAGTACGTAAGGAGAATAGAGACAATGCATATAAATTCAGAGGAACTGGTAGTTCCGGTAATAGCACCGGAAGTTCCGTACCGGCGGTAGTACCGGTCGTGTGACCGGTAGTACCGCTGAGAGCGGATCTGCCAAGTAGAGGAGGGGAACTACCCGATCTCAAAACTACATGCACGATGTCTATTATTAACTACACACAAGTGAATAGGAATCTATATGGATCTCTCCCTCAAAACATTTAGCCCAAAATGAGGGAATACACGAATTGCCCTAGAAGAAGGATTCAAGAAGAACCCTAGCAAAAAAGGAGAAGTAGGGCAATACCGGTATCCATGGGAGGAGATCAAAGAGGAGGCGGCCTCCACGGAGCAGATCCGGTGAAGGGCCGACGAATCCGAAGTGCCGGAGGGCGCTACGGGGCAGTGAGTGGAGCACCCGGCGGCTAGGGCAAAAGAATGGACGAGTGAAGGGGAAAACCTCTTCAGCCCGTGCCTTTTATACCAGCCCTGTTCAGCCACCGGTAGTACCGGTCCGGGGACTGGTAGTACCGCTCCGGATGCTACCAGGTGGTTGGAGCGGTACTTGCGCGCCAGGCGGTAGTTCCGCGACCCAACACCGGTAGTACCGGCCAGGGGCGCATGTCAGAGTACCAGCGGTAGAACCGCTGGCTCTTGACCGGTACAACCGCTGGGCTGTAACCAGGTGATCAAGCGGTAGAACCGCTTGTACCACCGGTTGTACCGCCAGGGAGCACCCACTCACTCCATGATAACAAGCTTGTGTACATTTGGAGTAGATGGCTTGGATGAGATGGCTTAGGATGGAGCAAGTCACTGTAGTATGAGAAAAACACGAAGACCAGAAACCAAACAAGCCAGAGGGCGGTGGCCGGAGCCACCTATGTTAGAGTCAATTGGCATGGCACCGCGAAGAATTATCCTTGGGCCCATAACCAAAACTCGTCTTTGAAACACAAGTGTCATCAAAAATGACGGATGTGAAAAGCATATCAATATATGCATAATGGGGGGAGGGTGAGTTCATTGAGAGAATACCACTCCCCCTATTTCCATGTGTGCACCTAGACTAGACAATATGATGAGTATGGTGGGGTGTGCACGTGCTCAAGCCACATTGCTCAAATCAATGATATTTAGCTCATGCCTTAACTCGTGAAATCTTGCTTCATCCAACGGCTTCGTGAAGATGTCTGCAAGGTTATCATGAGTGTTGACATAGTGAAGCTCGATCTCTCCTTGCCTTATGTGATCCCGGATGAAGTGATACCGAATCTCTATATGCTTCGTCTTGAAGTGTTGCACCGGGTTGAGAGAAATCTTGATGGCACTTTCATTGTCACACCAGAGAGGCACTTTGTCACAAGTGACACCATAATCATTTAAAGTTTGCCTCATCCATAAGAGTTGAGCACAACAACTGCCAGCAGCCACATACTCTGCTTCGGTGGACGAGAGAGACACACAACTTTGCTTTTTGGAAGACCAACTAACAAGAGAGCAACCAAGAAATTGGCACCCTCCAGAAGTGGACTTCCTATCCACTTTGTCTCCCGCCCAGTAAGAATCAGAGAAACCAACAAGGTTGAAGTTTGCTCCTCTTGGGTACCATAAGCCAAAGTTTGGGGTATGAGCCAAATATCGAAAGATTCGCTTGACAGCCACAAAGTGACTTTCCTTAGGTGAGGCTTGAAACCGTGCACAAATTCCCACACTCAACATAATATCCGGTCTAGATGCACAAAGGTAAAGCAAGGAACCGATCATAGAGCGATATACCTTTTGATCCACCGCTTTACCATTGGGATCAATGTCAAGTTGGCACTTGGTTGGCATAAGAGTAGTCGCCGGCTTGACATCACTTAGATTGAACCTCTTGAGCATGTCTTGAGTATACTTGGATTGTTTGATGAAGACCCCTTCTCTTCTTTGCTTGATCTCAAACCCAAGGAAGTACTTCAACTCTCCCATCATGGACATCTCAAAATGTGTGGTCATGAGTGCGGCGAACTCATCATTGAAAGCTTTGTTAGGAGAACCAAAGATAATATCATCAACATATAGTTGGCATACAAACAACTCCCCTTTGACCTTATTAGTAAAAAGAGTGGGGTCGATTTTCCCAATTTCAAATCCACGATCTAGTAACAACTCGGTAAGATGCTCATACCACGCACGTGGGGCTTGTTTAAGGCCATAGAGTGCCTTATCGAGTTGGTACACGTGATTGGGGAGCTTAGGATCCTCAAACCCCGGGGTTTGTTTAACATACAACAACTCATTAATAGGACCATTAAGAAATGCACTTTTCACATCCATTTGTTGTAATTTAAAGTTATGATGGGAAGCATAGGCAAGCAACAAACGAATGGATTCAAGACGAGCAACGGGGGCAAAGGTTTCACCGTAGTCAATACCCTCGACTTGGGAGTAGCCTTGAGCCACCAGACGCGCCTTGTTGCGGATGACAATGCCATGGGCATCTTGCTTGTTCTTAAAGATCCACTTGGTTCCAATGACATTATGGTTCTCCTTTGGCCTTGGCACTAGACGCCACACCTTGTTGCGCTCGAAATTATGGAGTTCTTCATGCATGGCATTGAGCCAATCAGGGTCTTCGAGCGCCTCATAAACCTTCTGAGGTTCAACACAGGAGACAAAAGCTTGATGAGCACAATAGTTTGCTAATTGTCTACGAGTGCTTACCCCCCTTTTGATGCTTCCTAGAATGTTCTCCATGTGATGTTCTCTGGAAGCAAGCCTGGAGGCAACTTTTGCAGCACGACGCTCCAATTGCTCTTCAAGAGATAACTAAGGAGCATTGAGTTGATCATCTTGAGTGTCGTCAGGAGCTAGATCTTGATCTTGAGCTTCCTCTTGACCTTGATCTTGCTCAGAGGACAGAACTTGGCCTTGTGCATCATTTGGTGGCTCTCCACCATCTTGTGATTGATCTTGCATTTGGCCTTGTTCGTCCGGATGAGGTCCTTCACTTTGTTCTTTGGAAGCGTGTGGGTCTGGGGTTGGTGATGGTTCCACTTGATTGGAACATTGTCCTTCTCCTTCGGCCACAAGGGGTTCCTCAATGGGTAGGATATATCCAACACCCATTCTTCTTATGGCTTGAGGAGGAATTTCATCACCTACATCACAAGTACCACTTTGCTCCACTTGGGAACCGTTATTTTCATCAAACTCTACGTTACTCGTCTCCTCAATGAGTCCATTGGACTTGTTGAGGACACGGTAAGCATGAGAGTTTGTAGCATAACCAACAAATATGCCCTCGTGAGCTCTAGATTCAAATTTAGACAAGCGAACACCTTTCTTGAGAATGAAACACTTACACCCGAATACCCGGAAGTATTTGAGATTGGGCTTGTTACCGGTAAGTATCTCATATGGAGTTTTGTTCAAGCCTTTGCGGAGATAGAGCCGATTTAATGCATGGCAAGCAGTGTTGATGGCTTCGGCCCAAAAGTTGTATGGAGATTTGAATTCTGCCATCATGGTTCTTGCCGCATCCATCAGAGTTCGGTTCTTTCTCTCCGCTACACCGTTTTGTTGAGGGGTATAGGGAGCTGCATATTGATGCTTGATACCCTCATCACTGAGAAACTCATACAAGGTGTAGTTCTTGAACTCGGTGCCGTTGTCACTTCTGATCATCAAAATCTTTGCTTCATGTTGTCGTTGAGCTTCATTAGCAAAGTTGATGACGGTTTGTTGGGTCTCACTCTTCTTCTTGAAGAAGTATACCCAGGTGTATCTTGAGTAATCATCCACAATCACCAAGCAGTACTTTCTTCCCCCAAGACTATCAAAATATGGAGGCCCAAAGAGGTCCATGTGAAGGAGCTCTAGGGGTCTCTTTGAATAGATGATAGTCGTGGGAGGGTGAGCCGTCTCATGTAACTTTCCTTCAATGCAAGCCCTGCAAGCACGATCTTTGGCAAAGCTAACATTTGTTAGTCCGCGGACATGGTCCCCCCCCCCCCGAGAAGACTTTGCAAAGATCTCATATTGACATGGGCCAAACGGTGATGCCAAAGCCATCCCACATCAACTTTAGCCATTAAGCATGTCGCGACCTTCGTGGGTTGCTTTGAAAAGTTAACCACATAAAGACCGTTCTTGACATCCCCAACGTAGGCTACTTTAAGAGTCTTGCTCCACAAGAGGGCCACGGTATCAATATCAAAGAATGTAGCAAAGCCCATGAGTGCAAGTTGGCGAACAGAAAGTAAATTGTATGCAAGGGACTCAACAAGCATGACTTTCTCGATCGTGAGATCATGAGAAACAACAACCTTGCCGAGCCCCAATACCTTAGAATATGAAGCATCACCCCATTCGACGTTGGTGGCCATAGATGAGACTAGATGCACGTCCACCACCAAGTCTTTGCTTCCGGTCATATGATTTGTGGCTCCACTATCGAGCAACCATGATCCCCCACCGGAAGCAAACTCCTACAAGAGATCAATGCTTGGATTTAGGTACCCATTTGGTAATGGGTCCTTTGAGGTTAGTAACAAGGGTCTTAGGAACCCAAATGGACCATTCAATGTACTCATAAGAAGAACCAACAAACTTAGCAAACACATGACCATCACTAGCACGACATAAAACATATGAAGGATTAAAGTCGCCGGCCATGTTTGATGGTATGGTGGAGTTTTTCTTGACACCACCACTTTTCACCGTTTTCTTCTTCTTTGACGCGCCCTCTCCTTCTTTCACAAAAGTTTGTCGGAGAGGGGGTGGTTGCTTGGTCTTGTCATTCTTCTTCTTCTTGGGCTTAGGAACAAACCCAATTCCTTCCTTTGCCACAACCTCCTTTTGATTGCTCAAAAGGTTGTTGAGGTTCTTCTCACCTTGTATACATGTCACAAGGCCTTTCTCAAGTTGCTTCTTCAACTCGGCATTCTCTTCAACAAGATGCACATGCTCGCAACACAGGTTAGTAGCATTTGCATTATCAATTAATACCATGCGAGGAAAGATAGCCTTTTCCTTGGTTAGCGAAACTTGGAGTTGATCATGAGACTCCTTGAGAGTAGCATGCATACTTTTCAAGGCCTTGTGAGCCTTGTCGAGTATGACAAACTCTTCTTTGAGTTTAGCATGGTCAACCTCAAGTTTTTCCTTCTCGGAATTAAGCACACGAGAGACAACTAACGCATGATCAAGATCTTTCTTTAATTTAGCATGATCATCGTTGTGTGACTCCTCAATAGCCAAACGAAGACCACGCTCTTCCTCTAGGGTGTTAGAGAGATCTGATATCTCATCGGCATAGTCTCAACTATGTCCTTCCATTTTAGTAATGGTTTCCTCGTGAGCCTCGATCATGTCATTGGCCTCACCGAGTTGGTCCAAGAGAGCAACAAAATGCTTCTTGGGTTTGCCCTTGAGATTTTTCATGAACAACTCAAATTCATTCTCTCCCTCCTTAGTTCCCTCACTTTCATCAATACAATTCGTCAATGAAGGATTAGAAGTGATGGTAGTATTGATGTTTGGGGTTACCTTGTTGGTGGCCTTGGCCATAAGACACTTGGCGGTGATGTTCTCATTTGGCGAGTCGAAGAGAGATGAGTGCGGAGTAGTAGCAATAGCAATTGTGGCCATGGTGACCATCTCATCATCTTCATCATTATCATCATCCTCAACATATTCTTCTTGGGCCACCAACCCTTTCGGAGGAGTCTTCTTGTTGAAGTTGTTCTTGTTGGGATAGGATTTTTACTTGTCCTTCCGGATAAGCTTGCCTCCAAAGTCTTCTTTTTTCTCATATGGGCAATCCGCAACGAAGTGGATCACATTTCCACAGTTGAAGCATGTCCTCACTCGTTGCTTGCCCTTGTTCCCACTAGAGTTGTTCCTGTTGAAGTTGGGCCTTGTGTTCTTCTTGTTGCCCCAAAATTGCCTTGAAGCAAGAGCCATGTGCTCATGATAGGCATATTTGGTGTCCTCGGGGCTACACTCATCCTCATCCTCCACCTCCTCTTCTTCCACACAAGCCTTGGCTTTCAGGGCAAGGTTGGGCTTCTTCGATCGTTGAGCTCTTAAGACCGCATTGTCGGCGGTCATGTCCAAGATCCTCATGGCAACGAACTCATCCAACACTTCATTAGAAGATAAGTGATGGAAGTCCGGTCTCTGACGAATGACAGAGGACATGGCCTTATGATAGGGCATCATGGCCTTGAGGAACTTTCCCTAGATCCAATTGTCATCCGTGTCCTTACTGCCATGATCTCGAAGAGAGACCGCAAGAGTAGTTAATCTTCGATAAAGTTCACGAGGATCTTCTTCTTCAATCATGGCAAACTCATCGGCTTCATCTTGCACAACTTCGTAGTTAGAGCGTTGAATGCTAGTGCTTCCCTTGTACATAGTGCCAACATGCTCCCAAGCTTCCTTGGCCACAGTAAAGGGTCGAAGATGTGCAATGTCTTCTGGAGGAATAGCATCTTGAAGAATGCACAGAGCGGACTCGTTGAATTGATGATCCGTAATTTCTCTTGGAGTCATGTTGTCGGGATCACGCGGATAAAAACCTTGCTCAATGATTCTCCAAAGATTAGTAGAACAATGATTTATATGACGTTTGAAACGAAATACCCAAGTAGCAAAATCAGAATTTTTTATAAACTTGGGAGGAGGCCCAACGGAATTTAAATGCGGTGTAGGAACGGGTCCTCCATAGTGAGTAGGTGGAGCGGAGTGGGCAAAGATCCCACTCCCATTCTTAGTAACAGGGGCTTGTTCACTACTAGCTTCTCTCTTGTCGGGATTAGCCTCCGACACGTTGGTAGCGGGACGAACCACTTCCAACGGTGCGGTGGATAATTAAGCCCCTCAAGGAAATCTTTAGACATGCCTTTGACCTCGGTCGCTAGTGACTCTTTCAATGTGGTCAACGCCACATTGAACTCCTCACGAGAGACCGAGGCTCCCCCATCTGACGTAGGCAAGGACGGAGTTCCACCGGAATTATCCTCCATCTCGACTACGTTGTCATCCATACTCTTTGGACGGTAAAGTCCTTAAAAAGAGACGAGGCTCTGATACCAATTGAAAGGATCGATATGGTTGACTAGAGGGGGGGGGGTGAATAGGCAACTAACAATTTTAGCTTTTCTTAACCACTTTTAAATTAAGCTTCAAAGTAAGTTGTCTAGATAAGATACTACGATGACAACTAGAAGAACGTAAAGAACACAACCACACAAGCAAGCTATATAAGATAAACAAGTAACGCTTGCACAAGTAAAGGATAGAAATAACCACAAGTGGAGACGGTGCAGACGAGGATGTGTTATCGAAGTTCCTTCCCTTTGAGGGGAAGTATGTCTCCGTTGGAGCGGTGTGGAGGCACAATGCTCCCCAAGAAGCCACTAGGGCCACCGTATTCTCCTCACGCCCTCACTGCCGTGAATCCACTAGTGGTGCCCTTGAAGGCGGCAACCGGACCTTTACAAACAAGGTTGGGGCTCTCTCCACAACTTAATTGGAGGCTCCCAACGAAACCCCGGAGCTTCACCACAATGGACTGTGGCTCCGAAGTGACCTCTTCCGTCTAGGGTGCTCAAACACCCAAGAGTAACAAAATCCACACAAGAAAGTATGGGGGAATCAAGTTTCCTTTGGTGGAAGTGTAGATCTAGGTCTCCTCCTTCAATCCCTAGCAAATCAACAAGTTTGGTTGACTAGGGAGAGAGATCGGGCAAGAAAGCTTCAATGGCATTAATGGTGGAGAGAGAGAGGCAAGAAATAAGAAGGAGGTGGGAGAAGGGCCTCCTTAAATAGGGTCTCCACCAATCCAACCGTTATGTGCAGAATTACATAGGACCCGTACTTCCGCTTACCCAACCGGTAGTACCGGTGAGTGAAGGAACCTGCGCCCATGACACCAAGGCGGTAATTCCGGTGGCTCACCCGGTAGTACCGGTCTTCCGGAGAAAACCGGAACTACCGCCCCACCATCGGTCAACTACCGCTTAGAAACCAGAAGGTTTCAAGCAAGGGCGGTAGTTGGGACGGTGGTTGGGCCGGAACTACTGCCAGGCAGATAGTTTCTGTGTGATGGCAGTCAGAGCGGTACTACCGCCCGGAACACCAGTAGTACTGGTTCTGTGAGAAACACCGGTACTTCCGGGCCACCACCGGTCTACCACCGCACCCAGTACAGAAGGTATCACCCCTGAGCGGTACTTGGGGCGGTGGTTCGACCGGAACTACCGGCCGCCGGTACAACCGCCTACCACAGCGGTACTACCGCAATAGATGAATCTACACATAAGGAGGAATGGAAAGGGGACCTCTCTCTCTACGAACGGAGGCAATATAGTGGGTGCAAAGTGACTGTGTACGTGACTTGATTCACCCATTACCTTCCGATATGGGTTCCCTCTTAATAGTACGGATTTCCTATGACCAAGAGAAACAAAAAGGCATCGGAACATCCGTCTTCGATATTTTCCTTAAAGAGGGAAGGCCTAACCGTCTAGTGCCACATGCTATAAACCTGAGTAATATTGACACACGATTAGTCCACACAAGGATTGTCATCATCACCAAAAGCTCAGGCAAGAGATGCCCTTAGAATCTCCCCCTTTTTGGTGAATGATGACAACCACAAGACAATCACGGGGGTCTATAGAATGTAGGCAGAGCTCCCCCTGAGTGTGAGCACTTATTTAGAGTTTGCTTTTGGAATGCAAAAGTGCTCAAACTAGGATCTATGCTCCCCCTAGGTTTTATAGACCAACCAGCAACCACAATCAAAACAAATAGTCAACAGAGCATATGATTGCAGAGAACTAAAAACATAAGTGCATAAATAACTTAGATAACGTCACATGTCTTACACCATGCTACTGAAGTTCACAGGAACGAAGTGCGTAGATAACTAAGATAGAGCATAGATAACTTAGATAACATGTCTTACACCATGCTACTGAAGTTCACAGGAAAGAAAAAGAACACCAAGAAACACCCATGCAACTCCCGTGACCTAGCAATTCTCAACTCTCCCCCTTTGGCATCAAGCACCAAAAAGGAAAAGAGCGAGACTAATGCCCCAGGGCTCAGTAAAGCTCCTCGCCTGTCGCCAGAGAGTCATCCGAGTCACCATCGTCAGAGTCCTCCGTGTCCTCATCGTCCTCAGCAGCCTCAGCCTCAGTCTCCATCGCATCCACAGTCGCTCGAGTAGTGGAAGTTGTAGGCTTATCATCGGACCACTGGCAGTTGGCCAGACACCACTTATCCTCAGGAGTGATGCTTTTCTCGGAGCCACTCTTCACATCAGGCACATTGAGGTGCTTCATCATCTGAATCTACCGGCGGCGTGCCATCTTTTCAGTCACATGAGCCTTGTAGAGCTTCTTCTGGATGTGGGCCTGCAGGCATAAGGTCTTCTTGACCTTGGCAGTAAGCTTCTCCACCCAAGAAGGCTTGGCCCCAGCCTCTAACTCAAAGTCATCATCATCCGAGGTAGCAAAGACATCCTCCTCATTTCCCACGGCGAATCTAGGAGCTTTATGTTTCTTCTGTCTCAGCACCTTGACCTCATGCTCCGTGAGCCTATCCGGAGTAGAAAGAGGCTCTCCAGGCCTCCGAACTTCCCAAACCGAGTAAAGGAAGCGCATCACAAAGGGAGCGTAGATCGGTACCTTGCGGTACCAAACACAGTTGTACATCTCCTCCCACATCCATTTGGACACATCAAAAGTGATGCCCTTGCCTCGCTTGGTCTTCATGGCCACAAGCAGATCCACCAGATAACCAGAAATATCATCCTGGTTCCCAACTTTGGGCAGCAGCACACACCGGAACACACGGTGTAGAATGTCATAGACTGGCCCCAACGGCCCGCTCGAGGGATTCGGACCCGGCACGCCAAGACTTCTCCAACAAGCCAGACCGACCCGTGGCGTGTTCCCCAATCTGGCCACGGGTCATCCCCCGTCCCATCTCGACCGTACGATGGGACGAGACGCACCTACTAATGACCTAGGCAACAGTGCCTCGCCCATGCCCATAGCCAGCCGGGGCGTGGCTACAGTGTAATCATCACAGCCCATGACGCCGACAGACGGTGACATGACGGAGCATGCCGTACCCGACTCAGCTCGGCCAATCCTTGGCGACCGACAAGACAGCACACAGTGCCCCCATACCGGGAGGGACCCACACCCGGAGAACCCGGCGAGCCCTGTACCCGGCAGGTCCGAGCGCCGGCTTCCAGGACAATGACAATCCGGTCCCACAGTCGTGTAACTTTACCATTGTATCCCTGGGGGGTTGGCCTATATAAAACCCCCCAGATCCCTCATGCAGAGGGAGAGGCATACTAGAGAGAACATGATAGACACACCTCAGGAGAAGCAGCCTAAGCCCTGGCATGTCTTCCTCCTTCCACCACACAGCTGAAGGAGCAACCCTATACTGGTAAACATCAACCACGTTCGGCAGGATTAGGGATATTATCTCCCCGAAGAGCCCCGAACATGGGTATGTCTTGAGTCTCACGCTCGCTCATCCCAACCCCGCCTCTGGAGTCCACCAGTGCCCTCGAGCCGCCTCCTATCTTTAGCCATCCCTTGGCATCTACCATGCGCCCACCACGACAGTTGGCGTCCATCATGGGGCAGCTCGAGGTCCTGGCCGGGAGCATGCTTCAGACGGGGCCCCACTCCTACTCTGATGAGCTCATCGTGCTGACGGACGACGTCGTCGACGCCCTCGCCATCTCCTTCGCCGCGCTGCGCATCTCCGATGCGCCAGCGGCCGATGAGTACCCCAGCGAGGTACTTGACTTCTCCGACTCCCCCATCACTCCCGGCGGTAGCACTCCCGATGGAGCGATGGACCTCTGCGTAGAGGTTTCCGTCACCGACACCGGCGCCACCTCTTCGTCAAGCACGACGAGGAAGGCTGCCGAAGCTGAGGTCACGGCGGAACGGGCCGGCCCGCCAGATCCACTGCGCGCCACGATCTAGAGCCTCCGCGTTTCCATCGGCACCGACATCGACGCCTCCAACATCCCCGAGGCACAGACCCGCCTCGACAGGGACCACTAGCGCCTGTTGGACCTCACCCAGTCGCTCGCCGCAACGGAACGCCACCTCGCATCCTCTTAGATGGAGCGCGTCGCCGCCTACGGTTTCACGCCTGGTGCCGCCGAGCCGAGCCGGGTCACGGACGTGCGGACCCGGGACGGCGCTCTCGGCGCCCTCCCTCCCATCTACGAAACTCCCGTGAAGAACATGCGCGCTGCTCAGGCGGCCGCGGTCGGCCTGGAGCAGCTCGCAGGCGAAGAGCTACGGGAGCGCCTCAAGAGGGTGAGCGACCTCCTCACGGTGGCCAACGCGCAGCAGGACCGCCTCAACCGTCTTGCCAAACCAGTCGGATCCAGCTCCGCCCGCATCGTTGGAGCTGGCGATGACCAGCACACGACGTCTTCCCCACCCGACGAGGCGCACTCCGGCCGCACCCAGACCCGGCGCAACCCCGTCCAGACGACCGCTGGCGGCTTAGGCGATGAGTCGCCTTCCGAAGCCCAGCACCGGCTCAACCCTGCTCCCTAGCCGACCCGGCAACAAACTGCGGTCGACCCCGGTCCCTATGGCGCGATCACCGGCCGGCTGGGCCCGAGCGCCATCGACACCGTCGACGCTCGCCACCGCCTCGACCGGCTCGCCCGCTCCCAGGAGCTGGAGGAAACCAGCGCGGTCGGTCCGGCGTGCTTCGGTCCGAGTATCCGGAGCGAGCCCTTTGACAAAGGGTTTACGCTTCCCCGCGACACGCCTAAGTACAACGACACCGTGAAGCCAGAGGACTGGATCACCGACTACACCACCGC
The DNA here is from genome assembly GCA_902687465.1 of Secale cereale. Taxonomy (NCBI): domain Eukaryota; kingdom Viridiplantae; phylum Streptophyta; class Magnoliopsida; order Poales; family Poaceae; genus Secale; species Secale cereale. Next base: position 735,722,605 of record LR738711.1, read on the forward strand.
CATCGGCATCGCTGGTGGCAACCACCGCCTCGTCGTCCACTACGCACCACTCATGCTCCAGGGATAAGCCCGCACGTGGCTGAACAGTCTACCAGTGGGTGGCACCAACACGTGGGTCGATTTCGAGGAGGCCTTCATGCGCAACTTCATAGGGACCTGCCGGTGATCCGCCCGTCCCATCCAGCTCGCCATGTGCATACAGGGGCCGACGAAAACCAGCCGGGAGTACCTAGCACACTGGACCGAGCTCCGGAACAGCTGTGAAGGCGTCCACGAGGTCCAGGCAATCCAGTACTTCGTCAATGGGTGCCGGGACGGTACCCTCCTCAAGAACAAGTTGCTACGCTCCGAGCCGACCACCTTGTCCGCGCTCATAGGGACGGCGAACAAGTACGCAAACTCTGACTCCGCCATGAAGATCCAGGTGGCCCTAGACGAAGCCGACAAGACCAAGCCGGTTCCCCCTCCGAAGCCGGCTGGCGAAGGAAGCCGACAGTATCAGCACAACCAGCAAAAGCACAAACGCAAGGCCGAACAGCAGGCCCAACGACACGACAACCGGCTCGTGGCGGCCGCCAAGCGCCGGCAGACCGGCAAGACAACATGGCAACCCGCCATGAGCTTCGAGGAGATGCTCGACGCTCCCTGCAAGCACCACAGTGGTGCAAGGTCATCCACGCTCACCGCACCACTTCCTCGTCGACTGTACAGAGACCCAGTACTTGCCGCCGCCTCCACACTCGACGCACTGGCGCATGCACTTTGACGGCTCGAAAATGCGTCTCGGCTTGGGAGCCGACATAGTGCTTCATCCCCAAAGGGCGACCGACTCAAGTACGCACTCCAGATCCACTTCGCCGCCTCCAACAACGTCGTCGAGTACGAAGCCCTTGTGCACGGCCTCCGGCTGGCCAAGGAACTCGGCATCCGGCGAATCCTGTGCTATGACGATTCGGACCTAGTGGTGCAGCAGTGCTCTGGCGAGTGGGACGCGCGCGACCCCAAAATGGCAAGCTACCGCTTCCTCGTGCAGAAGCTGTCCGGCTTCTTCGCAGGCTGTGAGTTCCTCCACATCCCACGAGCAGAAAACGAGGCGGCCGATGCACTCGTCAAGGTCGCCTCGTCTCAACAGTCCATTCCATCCGGCGTCTCCCTCGAGCTGCTGCGCAAGCCATCTGTCAAGCCGTCTCCGGACTCAGAGTCCATTCACGTTCCGGACGAACCAGGGACTGCCGAACCCAACCCGAGGACTGCTCAGTCCGGCCCGGCGACTACTCAGCCCGGCCCGGGGACTGCCCAGTCCAGCCCGGCGACTGCTCAACCCGGCCTGGGGACTGCTCAGTCTGGCCCGGGGACTACTCAGTCCGGCCCAGGGACTACCGACCTTGGCCCGACGACGGCAACCCTCAGTCTGGCCGCCCCCGCACCCAACCCGGGGACTGTCGGACCTGGCTCGGGCGCCGCCGCCCCTGAACCAATCATAATGGCCATTCTCACCATGGTGATGGCGCCATCTTGGGCCCTGCGCATCTCAGAGTTCCTGGAGAGTGGGACCCTTCCCGTGATGAGACCGAAGCTCGGCAAGTGCACCGCCGAGTGTCCGCCTACAACATCATCAACAACGAGCTCGTCAAGCGCAGTCCCATCGGCGTGTTTCAGCGCTGCGTTGAGCAAGACAAGGGCGTGGACATCCTCCTTGACATACACCAGGGCAAGTGCGGGCACCACCCCGCGTCACGATCCCTGGTGGCCAAGGCTTTTCGCCATGGTTTCTACTGGCCCATGGCTCTCTAAGACGCCGAGTCGCTCGTCCTCAAGTGTGAGGGATGCCAGCGCTTCACCAAACGCACCCACCAACCAACGTCGGCGCTCCGGACCATACCGATCGCCTGGCCTTTCGTGGTCTTGGGGCTCGACGTGGTGGTACCTTTCAAAATAGCTCGAGGCGGCATGACGCATTTACTGGTAGCAATTGACAAATTCACCAAGTGGATCGAGGCAAGGCCGATCAAGAAGCTGGATGGGCCAACAGCCGTCCGATTCATCAAGGACATAGCGGTGCGCTACGGCATGCCAAACAACATGATCACGGACAACGGCACCAACTTCGCCAAGGGCGCGCTCACGCAATACTGCTCCGTCTCCGGCATCCGCCTCGACCTGGCGTCCGTTGTGCACCCACAGTCCAACGGCCAGGTCGAGCGGGCAAACGGCCTCATCCTATCCGGCATCAAGCCGTGGCTCATCGAACCACTTATCCGCTCACCCGACAGCTGGCTCGACGAGCTACCGGCCGTCCTCTGGAGCCTCCGAACAACGCCGAACCGGTCTACCGGGTCGTTCTTCCTCGTCTACGGAGCAGAAGCCGTCATCCCAACCGACGTCGAGTTCAACTCACCGCACGTCACGATGTACACTGAGGCCGAAGCAAAAGAAGCCCGCGAGGACGGCTTCGACCTACTCGAAGAGGCGCGTCTCCTAGCGCTCAACCATCTACCAGCAAGGCCTCAGGCACTACCACAGCAAGAAGACCAAGCCCCTCGCTTTCCCCGAGGGAGACCTCGTCCTCCGACTCGTCCAACAGCAAGCCAGCCAGCACAAGCTGTCCTCCCCATGGGAGGGCCCCTTCATCATCAGCAAGGCTATGTGCGACCGCAACGCCTACTACCTCATCGGCGCGCGCAAGTCAAACAAGCGCAAGAGGGACACGACCGGAGAAGAAACAACTCGGCCCTGGAACGCGGAACTCCTCCGTCCGTTTTACAGTTAGCCATGTATGTGTATGTATCGCTGCCTTTTGCGCTCAATTTAAAACTATGGGGTCCCCGAACGATGCTCGGGGCCACCCTTTTCGACCAAGTTATTTGTGTCTCTAGCATTTCATGCTTTACCTATCTCTTCGTCCAAACTCGGCCACCGATTCGACTCATTCGACCCAGGGACTCGGGGGCTGGCCGGCTCGGTCACTACCCGTCGCCTCGCTTAGCGTCTCTTGGCGCGTTGAGATCGCCGCGGTCTCCTGCTCCGCCTTAAGCCACAGATCTGGCTTTGGCTGTTGGTCGGCAAGCACACAAAGGCCAGAGCACCAGAACGCCATGAGAACTAAGCCAAGGACCGCCGGGTCACCCAACCCGGCCACTCCACGAATAGTCAAGTCACTACACGGACGACTGATCGTCACCCGACGACGCCGGATCACCGCCAGCCGGCCCAGTAGGTGTTTCGCTCACGCTCAACGTTTCGACGCCTAACTACTGCGCGTCCTCTCCCAAAGGCCAAACCCCCTTGTCACGGACCGGAGCCTCGGCCGTCAGACTCGCGGGGGGGGGGG
>LR738711.1:735726069-735755640 GCA_902687465.1 Secale cereale
GGGGGAGGCCTGAAGGTCGAGAAGCACAGGAAAACGGCTCGACAAACGAATAAGCAAGAGCACGAACATCCACGACATTCATACAGACGTTTAAATCCATAATGGCCCAAGGCCAAAATTCATTACACCCAATGCACGTAGTGGGTGGGGTGGACCTGCTGTCTAACAGAGATATCTACAAGGATTTAAAAAAACAAGGGCTTCAGGCGTCCGGCTCCGCACTCGCCGGGCCTACCGAGGTGCCGGTGTCTTCATCATCGATACCCATGTCGCGGTAGACACCCGTCTCGTCGGAGCTGCCATCCAGATCGTTCAGGAACAAGTCGAAGTCGTCAGTAGGCACGACTACACCATCTTCCTCCGCTCCGGCCGGAACTCGTCGTGGTAGGAGAACCCGGCGATGTAGCTGGCCCGGGCGGCAATCTCCGAGCCGGCTCGCTTGCCCATCAGCACCTTCAACGACAAGTCCGGATGCCAAGACATCGCGAACCTAAGTGCCATCTCGGCACCGGCACGGGCGGCGGAAAGGCGCCAGTCATGGAGCCTATCTGGCCCCGCCTCAAGCCACCGCGCATGCCGCGAGAAGCTGGTCGGTGCAGCAGAACCCGGCCAAAGGGCCGCCGTCATCGCTGCGCCGGCCTCAGAGAGCCGCGCCATCTGCCCACCCAAGGCTTGCAGACGAGCCTCGACAGCGGTCATGAGCTCCGAGAAGGTCCAGGCCACATTTGGATCAGTCCCGGAGCCGACCTCGCCCCCCGGATCACGCTGGAAGCGGACCGCCTCCTCCGCCAAATCCTGCGTCTCTGGGAAGACCCCTATCCAAAAAAAAGAATCAGAAGAAAGTCACAATGAAAAAAGAAGCCGGAACCTCAGCCTGGCAAAAGACTCAAGAAAAGCACTTACTGGAGAAGGATTCTTCCAGGTGCTGCGCCTAAAGCAACGTACCGCGCCGTTCCTGGTCGAGGGCGCGGTCGCGATCCTTGACCGTCGCCTCCAATTGGGTGACCGCGGCTCTGGCCGCCTTCAGCTCGGCATCCTTGTTCGCGGCCGCCTTCTCGGCCTCCTCGCGGCGCCGGGTCTCCCCCTGCTTGGCCTCCTCCGCCGCGGCCACTAACCCCTTCAGGCGCTCCACCTCAGCCTGAAGCTGACCCTTGTCGTTGGTCAGCTCGCCGCGCAGCTGGTCCGCCTCGGCAAGGGCCCGCTGCGTCTCCGCGACCTTGGCGGTTTCAGCCCGGAGCTGCTCCACCTCGGCCTCAAGGCGGCTCTTGCCGTCCGCCAGCTGCCTCCGCAGCTGGCCGGCTTCGCCGAGCGCCTGCCGGGCTCCCGTCGCCTCCTGCCTCGCCCGCTCCACCGTGGCTACGGAGGAAAGACTCGGAAACAAAGCACCCCAAAGACTCGCAAGAGAGAAAGGGAAAAGAAAAGAGAAAATACCCGTCACAACGTGGAGCTCCTCCTCCTTGGCGTCCAGCTGTTCCTTGAGCCGCTCGTGCGCATCAAGGAGCCGGTTGAAGACACCAACCCGATAGGAGTCCAGTTGCTGCGCAACAAAACAAGAATTAGCAAAGAAGATAGCAATTTGAAGATTCGACCCAACTGCTACGCAGTTAGCCCAAATCTCGGGGACTACACCGAGTGGGTGAGCTGGCGCGCCCCCACTAAAGAGAAACAAGCAACAGTAAGAGAAGACTTACAAGCACGGCGTCCTCCAGCTCTCGCGCCTGCTCCAACTTGGCGAGGGCATAGGACTCAATCCGGTCCTTCCGCCCTTGCAGGCGCTGAGTCACGGAGGCCATGGATGCCTCCTCCTGGGTCGGCGGCCCGAAGAAGACCTCGTCGGCTCCGTGTCGCGGCGGCTGTGGGCCAACAGCCCGGCGGCCCCCGGACTGAAGCACCAAGGCGTGCTCACCGCTGACCGCCTTCCCCGCAGCCGGCGTCCTCTCCGGCGCCGCCATCGTCGGCGCCCCCATGACGGTGTCACCGCCGCCTCCACCGTATCCCGCCCGCTCGGCCGTGTCGGCCCGCGGTGGGGTCCCGTCCTCGATGACCACGACCTCTCGGTCGAGGTCCATCGCATTGGCACTGCCACCTAGGTCGTGCCCCTCCTGCAACGGCGGGACGAAAATCGTCATCGCCACCGTCGTTCCGGCCGTCATCTCCGGCCACTCCGGCTCCTCGCCGGCTCGCGCCCACGCCTCCGCGGCCGTGGTCCAAGCCCGGGTCGACGCCGCCTTTAGCACGGCCTCGGCCCGATCCCGGTCCCGGCAGGCCCGGCCCTCCATGACAGACGGATCCAGACCAAGGTTCGGATCTGCCCACCCCTCCTCCTCGCCCGGATCGACGGTACTGGACCGGCTCTTCCGGAACCCAGCACCATCGGGGGACGCGGCCTCCGCCACCGCCAACGCCAGCGAGATTGGCGATCTGAAGAATCATGACAAGTTAGTAAAAAGGGGGCTCAACGAAGCCGCCCGGCTCAGAGTAAAAAAAGAAAAACTTACCCCGACAGCTCCACCACTGGGCGCCTCGACGGCTAGGTGACGCGCCTCCTCTTGGCGGCCGGCTTCACGCCCCCAACCGCGCCCGCGGCGTGCTTCACGGGTGGAGCTGGCGGAGCGACACTGCCCTTCCCGTGCGACCAGCCCGCCTCCGGCACAACCTGAGATGACCCGGCTCCAATCGTGCCACCACCTCGTCCTCCTGCCGCCGTCGTCACCGCCCGGGACGACCCGACCCCGGTCGCGCCGCTGCCCCGTACGCCCGGTGCCGCTACACCAACAACTCGCGTCAGCACCTCCGACGTTGTCCCGTAACCGAAACACAAAGGAGAAATATAAGCGCACCTGCTCGGCTCCCCGCACCCGCCTCGACGACCGCTCCCTCCCATCCGTCGTGGGCCTCGGGCTCCTCCCAGGCGGCGCGCACCACCTGTGTCCCCGTCCGGTCGTAAGGATGTCGGATGGCATTCAGAAGCACCTCCCGCATCGCGTCCGGGCAGATAAGAAGATGAGCGGTGCTACTTCTCGAGCTTGTGTTGAAGAGGAAAGGGTGATGCAGCACAGTAGCGTAAGTATTTCCCTCAGTTTTTGAGAACCAAGGTATCAATCCAGTAGGAGACCACGCACGAGTCCCTCGCACATGCACAAACAAATAAGAACTTCGCAGCCAACGCGATAAGGGGTTGTGAATCCCTTTACGGTCACTTACGAAAGTGAGATCAGATAGATAGGATAGTATAATATTTTTGTATATTTGGTATAAGAACAGAAAGTAAATAAAGCAAGTAAAGTAGATGGAAGATTTATATGTTGATAATAGACCCGGGGGCCATTGGTTTCACTAGTGGCTTCTCTCATGATAGCAGAATTCTACGGTGGGTGAACAAATTAATGTCGAGCAATTGATAGAAAAGCGCATAGTTAAGAGAATATCTAGGCATGATCATTAAATATAGGTATCACGTCTGTGACAAGTAGACCAAAACGATTATGCATCTACTACTATTATATAATGCCCAGTATGAGATTATACCTCCCACGTGTCGAGGCACGACTTAAAGGTATAAGCTCATACTAGAATGATCTCAAGTATGGTATCTTTGCACGACTCATGTAAAAGAGGGATGGAATTGCAAAAGAGTAGTTGGCTTACACTCGCCACGTCACACAATACATTACATAAACATTCATCATCCAAATAACATCACAGTCCGACTACGGACGAAGATCCAAATGAAAGATACCATAAATAAAGCAACACAAGGTCCCGATCGCCCCTAGTAGGAACCACTACTGATCGTCGAAAACGTCACATACATACGGCTACGCTCTTCATCGAACTCCCACTGAAGTTCTGATCCACCTCCTGCACTGTCCTCGGAAGTAATTGCATTTGGTGTGTGTAGTAAACTGTGAGCCACAAAGGACTCAGCAATCCCGTTCCTGGGTATCAAAACTAACAAAGCCTTTAGGTGAGGAGGGGGGTAATAAAGTGTTTGCAGCAAGCACCAAGCAACTAGCTTACGAGTTTAGAGCGAGAAGAGAAGTGCCACGAGCGTCAAAGTGATCACGAAGTGATCCTATCTAAGCACGTCAAAAATAACCCCACCGTGTTCACTTCCCGAACCCCTTTCGGAAAATGACCATCACGGTTACTCACGCTGGTAGTGTATTCTGAACATGGTGTCAAGTTTTGTACAACCGGATATTAACAAATTCCCATATGTCACATAACCACGGGCACGGCTTTCGAAAGATCAAAACCCTGCAGGGGTGTCCCAACTTAGCCCATCACAAGCTCACGATCTGCGGAGTCGCAACTCCAAGGTGGGAAGACCTGAGTATTCTCGGAATCCCATGCTCAAGATATTCCGACTAAGGTAAAACTAATCCAGCAAGACCTCCCAGCGTGCCGACACCCTGATAGTAGCCGCGCGTATCTCGTCTCAGGCCACGACCGGATGGGTGATGCTACAGGTTTTTACCAGCCCTCGGGTTTCCCCAAGGTGGCTCCGCAGGCTCCCCAGTTTGGACCAACACTCATGTGGAGCACTGGCCCGGGTTGTTGATTAAGAAAAAGGGTTAATTACTCCCTATGCAAGTTTTAGTTGTTAGGCAAATGTAAAACCAATGTTGGGCCTTGCTGGAAAAGCTTTAGCGCTAAGCGAGTTATCGAGGGGGGCCCATAAACCCCAACCGTGTTAGGAACGCAAAATCCGGGAACATAACACCGGTTTATCGGGTCCTAAGGTGGCATGAGTGGAACAAAACACCGAGCAAAAGGCCAAGCCTTCCACCCATTGCCAAGTATATAGGTGTGTTAATATATTTAAGAGATATTGTGATATTCCAACAACAAGTTCCAACATGGAGCAATCTTCATCTTCATCTTCATCTGCAACTAACAATGTTATAAGAGGGGCTGAGCAAGCGGGTAACATAGCCAAACAACGGTTTGCTGGGAAGGTGTCAAAGGTTAGAGGTTTCATGGCAACAATAGGAGGCTGACAAATAGACATAGGCATCGAGGCAATCTCTAAAGAGCGAAACATCTAGCATAGGCAAAGATAGTAGTGATATCTGGGAATGGTCATCTTGCCTGGGATTCCGCAAGGAAGAAGAACGAGTCCAAGAAGTAGTCGAACAAATCCTCACAACTCCGGAACGAACCCGAAGCTAACGAGAGAAGCAAACCGGAAAGAAGCAAACAACACGGTAAACACACAAGCACAAACATGGCATAAAGTGCAAACAAATATGATGCATGTCCGGTTTAAATATGCATGACATGGCAAGGTGCACAAGCAATACTACAAGTTAAGTGGGGCTCAATTTGCAACGAGTTGCATATTGAAAAAACAGCACATTATATTTATTTAGTTGACTCCCGTTTATTTACAAGACAAGGTTAAATGTTTGTTAACATGGCAAGAGGTGAAGCTTAAACAACTACACTATCTAGTCATTTTAAAAGAGGACGGAAATAACAACAACAATTCCGGAAACTCCACATGTGCATATTTAGCAATTCTTAAAGCAAAGAAAAAAAATCAAGCATTTAAAGGTTGTTATCATGATGCGGATGACAAATGCAAGTTTTTAGTAAAAGTTGACAATTAACAAGATATGATCCATTGGGTCGCCACGACGGAAAGGAAAGGGGTGTCATGGCGGCGAGAATGGAAACGGTGCCACGGCAACGTTCCGATGATCCGACAACTTGTCGAGATACCGATGCAAAAAAAAGGTGGTGTGAACGAGTCGAACAAGATGATGGGGTGCTCCCGGCTTCCGGGTTCCCACGGGTCGGCGACAAAAGAGGGGCGCAACAGACACGGCGCAAACAAGTACTTCATCTCATACATCACACATTCACATGCATTCATCCACGGGGTCGTCTCGGTGGTATACCTTTGTAGCGTGCTGTTCGGGGTGGTTCGAGTCTCGAGGGAAGTAGTGGTTCACGTGTTGTAGAGGAAGTAGTCGTTCACAAGTCGGTCGTAGTGGAAGTAGTTGCACACGGCGATGGTGGTTGTACATGGGTCTTCGGCGACGGTAGTGGTACATGTTTTCGTAGATGAACTTGTCATTTCGGTCCCGTGGTACTTGTCGCATCATCGGGCGTAGTGGTACTTGCGATTCCGAAGATGTCGGTAGAGGTACTTGACGCGTCATCGTGTAGTCGTACACGGGTCGTCGTGGGAGGTAGTGGTACACGCTTTGTAGCCGTTCACGTTCGTAGACGTTCTGGTCACATGTAGAGGTACTTGGCGTTCTTGGCGCATCCGGTAGTCGTTCGGGCGTCAATGGGACTTGCCGGTCTCGGCAACGTAGTTGTGCAAGGGTTGTAGTGGTACTTGGCAAGGATCCCGAAACCACGGTAGATGAACTTGGCGGGCCTCGTCGTCCTGGACGGCGACGCGGGATCTGACGGTAGCCTTGTGCGGGGCGTGCAAGGCACAAGACCATGGCGGCGGCGATGCAGGGGACTCGAGTAAGAGGAGGCCAAGCGCTGCTGCTCCTGTTGCTGGCGGCGGCAAGCTTCAGCGCAGGCGAAGGGAGATGGCGCGTGGAGGCGGGACGGCGACGGGCGACGGCGCGCGCTGCAGGCCGGCTAGGGAAGGAGGCACGGGCGGCAGCACGACACGAGGTCGCCGGGAGGCTGGCGACAGAGACAAGGACGAGGCCGATGCGTCCTGGTCATCGGCTCGAAGCAGAGGGGGAAGAGGCGCTGGACGGCGAGGACGGAGACGGCGCAGGGGAGGCCGGAGGTGGCCGAGGGAGACGGCGGCTCTGGCCGGCCGGCGCTCCAGCGGCCGAGGCGGGGGCCGTCGCTGGCGGCGGGAAGGTGCTGCGGTGGTCGTGCGGCTCCATGGAGCCGAGCCGCGGGGCCGTCGCCGGCGGCGGGGGGAGGCTGGTGAGGGATCGAAGGAGGAGGGAGAGAGCGAGGGTCGGGTGCCGGAGAGATCGAGAGGAGGAGCGGGTCGGGGCCTCTGGGTGCGGCGCAAGGGAGAGGAACGAGGGACGAGGGGGGTCGAGAATAGGAGTAGCGACGGGCTAGGGTTATGAGGAGGGAAGCGGCCTACGGGGAGATGGGCCTTAGAGGCCGATGGGCCGGCCTGAGTGAGGGACGAGGCTGGACTCTCTTGCCCCTCTCTCTTTTACCCAAATTACACAAAGAAAAGAAAGAAAAAAAAACAAGAAGAGAAAAAAAATGAGAAGAAGGAAGGGTTACAAAAAGAGTTTGAACATGGGGTAAAATTCCCTGGACTCACAAAAATGTAAGGAATTTAAATAAAATCAATGGGAGACTTTTGGGAAATGAAGATTCAAACAAGTTTGAACAAAAGTAAAACTATTTGAATTTACGAAAAAAATCCTTTTGATGGAATCCAAAAGGGGTGGGCTTTGAGGATGTGGCTTAACTCAGCCAATATGATTCATGGGCAAAGGTTGAGGCCAGAATTGAGTTGGAAAGGCATGGGGGAAAATATGCAAGTGTGTTATGGTTGCTTCCAACAATTGGAATATTTTTTATAATAGCTCCATAATATTAGGAGGATATGTTATAAAGAGAAGTCATCCTTCCCTCGATTTAAATGGATCGAAGATCCACACAATGTATTTAGTTAAGTTAGAAAGATTAAAGACATGATGGCATGATGACATGATGCAATGCAGAATAAATAAAGCAAGCACAAATGAAACACACGGGAAAACCCGGAACATCTGGAATCTTCTCGAGCGTCGGTCTTTGGGCGTCACATATTACTCCACACATCAACCGCTATCCAGCATGCATCTAGAGTATTAAGTTCATAAGAACAGAGTAATGCTTTAAGCAAGATGACATGATGTAGAGGGATAAACTCAAGCAATATGATATAAACCCCATCTTTTTATCCTCGATGGCAACAATACAATATGTGCCTTGCTGCCCCTGCTGTCACTGGGAAAGGACACCGCAAGATTGAACCCAAAGCCAAGCACTTCTCCCATTGCAAGAACTATAGATCTAGTAGGCCAAACCAAACCAATAATTCAAAGAGACTTGCAAGGATATTATAATCATACATAAAAGATTTCAGAAAAGAATCAAATATTGTTCAAAGATAATCTTGATCATAAACCCACAATTCATCAGATCTCGACAAACACACCGCAAAAAGATTACATCGAATAGATCTCCTCGAAGATCGAGGAGAACTTTGTATTGAGATCCAAAAAGAGAGAAGAAGCCATCTAGCTAATAACTATGGACCCGAAGGTCTATGGTAAACTACTCACAACTCTTTGGTGAGGCTATGGTGTTGATGTAGAAGCACTCCGTGGTAGATCCCCCCTCCGGCGGAGCTCCGAAACAGGCCCCAAGATGGGATCTCACGGGAACAGAAGGTTGTGGCGGTGGAATTAGGGTTTTCTATGTTGCCTCGATGTTTTCAGGGTATATGGATATATATAGGACGACGGAGGCCATCGGGGGAGCCAGAGGGGGCCCACGAGGGTGGGGGAAGCGCCCAGGGGGAGGGGGCGCGCCCTGGACCCTCGTGGCCACCTCCTTCGTTCCCTCGCGTGTACTCTAAGTCTTCTGGGTAGATATGGTTCCAAAAATAACTCTAGGTTTCATTCCGTTTGGACTCCGTTTGATATCCCTTTTCTGCGAAACTCTCAAATAGGCAAAAACAACAATTTGCACTGGGCCTTGGGTTAGCAGGTTAGTACCAAAAATAATATAAAAGTCTATAATAGCCCATTAAACATCCAAAACAGAATATATAATAGCATGGAACAATCAAAAATTATAGATACGTTGGAGACGTATCAAGCATCCCCAAGCTTAATTTTTGCTCGTCCTCGAGTAGGTAAATGATAAAAACAGAAATTTTGATGTGGAATGCTAACCAACATAATTCTCAATGTAATTTCTTTATTGGGGCATGAATGTTCAGATCCGAAAGATTCAAGACAAAAGTCTATATTGACATAAGAAATAATAATACTTCAAGCATACTAACAAAGCAATCATGTCTTCTGAAAATAACATGGCCAAAGAAAGTTATCCCTACAAAATTATATAGTCTGGCTATGCTCCCTCTTCATCACACAAAATATTCATATCATGCACAACCCCGGTTTCAGCCAAGCAATTGTTTTCATACTCAAATTTTTTCAAACCTTTCAACTTTCACGCAATCAATGTTCAAGAAATCGTTAACTGGTAGCTGCTCGGTCGGATTAGGAGTAGCGATTAATCGGTGAATCGGCCTATTAACCGGACTAATCGGTCGACCATTAATCGGTAGATTGAATAGGAACTTGCCAACATATCTCTAGATTTTTTTATGTATTATACCATACTCTCATGCTCCCACTAGTGCAGAACCGGGCAATAGCACCGGTTCGTAAGGCCCTTTAGTGCCGGTTCCATAACCGGCACTAAAGTGTGGGCACTAAAGCCCCCCCTCCTTTAGTACCGGTTCAGCATGAACCGGTGCTAAAGGGCAACCATGTGGCACGAGCCAGCTCCGGGGGCCGGGAGCCCTACTACAAGGTTTGGTTTTTTTGGTTTTATGATTTATTTTTAATTTAATTTTGTTTTTTCCATTTAATGCTTTTTCGTTTGCTGGTATTTTACGATACTACAAAGGCCCACAGGGCAGAAGACTTGCAATAGACCCACAGAGGCCTGCTTAGAGAGGAGCTCGACACGGTAGCCACGGCGGGGCTTATAAACCGGTGCGAACTCCTCTCAACTAGCGAGATGGGACTAAATATTGTGCATTGCGGGTGGCAGCGCACCCCTTTAGTACCGGTTGGTGGCTCCAACCGGTACTAAAGGGGGGGTCTTTAGTACCGGTTGGAGCCACCAACCGGTACTAAAGGCCACCACCTCTTTAGTACCGGTTTGTGGCACGAACCGGTACTAAAGGTTCGCCACGAACCGGTACTAATGAGAGCGGCCCGGCTAGCAGTTGGAACCGACACTAATGTACACATTAGTGCCGGCTCAAATTCAAACCGGCACTAATGTGCTTCATGTTTGACCCTTTTTCTACTGGTGTCCCAGCTATGACTATACTAAAACATGCTACCATACACACATGAAAAGCATAGAGATGCGGTAAAATTATTAAACCTAGCTATTAAGGAGTGGCATAGGGCCGGAAGGGGTTATGGGCCAAAAATTTGGGCTTTGTTTGCCCACCCGTTAATGGGCCAGTAGGGATTAATCGGCATGACAATTGATTAATCGGTCTAAGTGGCCAATTAATCGACCTGGTAAGTTAACATAGTGAATATGTGGTATTCGATTCGGACATGCCATGAGTAGCTATTAACTGGCCCGTTAACTGGTTAATCGGGTGAATTCTTGAACAGTGCACGCAATACATGAGCGTGAGCCATGGATATAGCACTATAGGTGGAATAGAGGTGGTTGTGGAGAAGACAAAAAAGGAGGAAGATAGTCTCACATAAACTAGGCGTATCAATGGGTTATGGAGATGCCCATCAATAAATATCAATGTGAGTGAGTAGGGATTGCCATGCAACGGGTGCACTAGAGCTATAAGTGTATGAAAGCTCATCAAAAGAAACTAAGTGGGTGTGCATCCAACTTGCTTGCTCATGAAGACCTAGGGCATTTGAGGAAGCCCATCGTTGGAATATACAAGCCAAGTTCTATAATGAAAAATTCCCACTAGTATATGAAAGTGACAAAACAAGAGACTCTCTATCATGAAGATCATGGTGCTACTTTGAAGCACAAGTGTGGAAAAGTATAGTAGCATTGTCCCTTCTCTCTTTTCTCTCATTTTTCTTGGAGGGGCTTTCTCTTTTTTGTAGCCCCTCTCTATATTTTTTTGGGCCATCTCTTTTTTTGGCCTTTCCTCACATGGGACAATGCTCTAATAATGATGATCATCACACTTTTATTGACTTACAACTCAAAGATTACAACTCGAAGCTAGAACAAAATATCACTCTATGTGAATGATGATGAAGAGTGTCATATGAACGGAACGGTGGAAAGTTGCATGGCAATATATCTCGGAATGGCTATGGAAATGCCATGATAGGTAGGTATAGTGGTTGTTTTGAGGAAGGTATATGGTGGGTGTATGGTACCAGCGAAAGTTGCATGGTACAAGAGAGGCTAGCAATGGTGGAAGGGTGAGAGTGCGTATAATCCATGGACTCAACATTAGTCATAAAGAACTCATATGCTTATTGCAAAAATTTACGAGTCATCAAAACAAAGTATTCAACGCATGCTCCTAGGGGAAGGGTTGGTAGGAGTTAACCATCGCGCGATCCCGACCTCCACACAAAGGATGACACTCAATAAATACCTCATGCTCTAACTTCCTTTACATAGCGGTTCACCATACGTGCATGCTACGAGAATCACAAAATTTAACACAAGTATTTCTTAAATTCATAATTACTCCACTAGCATGACTCTAATATCACCATCCTCATATCTCAAAACAATCATCAAGTATCAAACTTCTCATCATATTCAATGCACTTATATGAAAGTTTTTACTATATTCATCTTGGATGCCTATCATATTAGGACTAGTTTTATAACCAAAGCACATTACCGTGCTGTTCTAATAGACACTCAAAAGGATATAAGTGAAGCATGAGAGATCAACAATTTCTACAAAATAAAACCACCACCGTGCTCTAAAAGATATAAGTGAAGCACTAGAGCAAAACTATCTAGCTCAAAAGATATAAGTGAAGCACATAGAGTATTCTAATAAATTCTAAACCATATTTATCTCTCTCAAAAGATGTGTCCAGCAAGGATGATTGTGGCAAACTAAAAATCAAAGACTCAAATCATACATGACGCTTCAAGCAAAACACATATCATGTGATGAATAAAAATATAGTCCCGAGTATAGTTACCGATAGATCAAGACGAAAGAGGGGATGCCTTCCCGGGGCATCCCCAACCTTAGGCTTTTGGTTGTCCTTGAATTTTACCTTAGGGTGCCTTGGTCATCCCCAAGCTTAGGCTCTTGCCACTCTTTGTTCCATAGTCCATCAAAGCCATATTCAAAACTTGAAAACTTCACAACACAAAACTTAGGCAAAAATCTCGTGAGCTCCGTTAGTATAAGAAAACAAACCACCACTCAAAGGTATTGTAATTATCTCATTCTTTGTTTATATTGGTGCTAAACCTATTGTATTCCAACTTCCCTATGATTCATACCCTCCGATACTACTCATAGATTCATCGAAATAAGCAAACAACACACGAAAGAAAACAAAACAATCTATAGTAATCTGTAACTTTCGAATACTTCTGTAACTCCAAAAAATGAAATAAATTGGTAAACATGAGGAATTTGTCTATTCATCATCTGCAAAAAGAATCAACTAATTAGCACTCTCCAGTAAAATATCACAGCCAAACTCATGAGCGCTAAAGTTTCTGTTTTTTACAGCAAGATCATATAAACTTCACACAAGTCTTCCCAAAGGTTCTACTTGGCACAAACACTAATTAAAACACAAAACTACATCTAAACATAATCTAGATGCAATATTTATTCCTAAACAGAAGCAAAAACAAAGAAAATAAAATTGGGTTGCCTCCCAACAATCGCTATCATTTAACGCCCCTAGCTAGGCACGATACAAGAATAGATCTAGGTATTGCCATAATGATAAGATAGATCGCGAAAATTCATCTCATATTCCCTACGTGCAGCACCAAGTTTTCTTTGTGGCAAACAAAAGTAATCAAAAGGTCTAAATTTAATAGGACAAAAGTCCCCCATATCAAGCTCATGAGGTATAGGTTCCTCCTTTGGCCCCTTATATTGCACAAGCAATTCATCATTATAAGCATTCTTTTGGCAAAAGGTCATGAGCCTTCGCTCAAGGGAAAAGCCTAAACCATTATTTTGAATATCAAAATCATCATTCAATTCGGAAATTCTATGAACCAAGACATCGGTAGGAACCTTTTTTCTAATGTTTTCATTAAAAGAAACATGATCTAGAGATCGCAAACGCATTAGGTCCTCTTGATTGAATAAGATAGCTTCTATAGGAGGACGACCAACATCCACTCCATAATGAGTAAAGATTTCTTTGGCCTCTTTCATGATAAACCTGAACTCATGAGCCAAAAGGATAGTAGCTGCGCGCTTAACAGAAGAATGCTCAATATTGGAAAATTCTAGAAAGATTCTCTGAATGCAAGGATGCATATGGATAAATTGCCTTTCAATTTCAACTACAAGCATAGATATCGCATCCGCAAGGCTACTAGTTCTGTGAAGAATAGATCCACTGATAGTGGGTAAAGCACCGGCACAAGTAAAGAAGTCTTGAAGAACTCCTTTTCCAATAATACTACCACTACCAACCCAGAACTTCTTAGTATGTAAAGTGGCAGTTTCATCCGGAGGATCAACATAGACGTTACCCTCAACATTACTACCCTTTTCAATGATAACTTCCCCCATCTCAGACATGAAAGCAAGCGAACGGTAAACACACAGAAAAAGAAGAGTGAATAAAACGGCAAGGGTGAAGTCGGGGAGAGGAAAACGAGAGGCAAATAATGTAGTGCGAAGGATAAGGGTTTGTGATAGGTACTTGGTATATGACTTTTTTGTAAGCCTCCCCGACAACGGCGCCAGAAATTCTTCTTGCTACTTCTCGAGCTTGCGTTGTATTCACTCGAAGAGGAAAGGGTGATGCAGCACAGTAGCGTAAGTATTTCCCTCAGTTTTTGAGAACCAAGGTATCAATCTAGTAGGAGACCACGCGCGAGTCCCTCGCACCTGCACAAAAAAATAAGAACTTCGCAGCCAACGCGATAAGGGGTTGTTAATCCCTTTACGATCACTTACGAAAGTGAGATCTGATAGATAGGATAGTATAATATTTTTGGTATTTTTGTTATAAGAATAGAAAGTAAATAAAGCAAGTAAAGTAGATGGAAGATTAATATGTTGAGAATAGACCCGGGGGCCATAGGTTTCACTAGTGGCTTCTCTCATGATAGCAGAATTCTACGGTGGGTGAACAAATTAATGTCGAGCAATTGATAGAAAAGCGCATAGTTATGGGAATATCTAGGCATGATCATTATATATAGGCATCACGTCCGTGACAAGTAGACCAAAACAATTCTACATCTACTACTATTACTCCACACATCGACCGTTATCCAGCATGCATCTAGAGTATTAAGTTCATAAGAATAAAGTAATGCTTTAAGGAAGATGACATGATGTAGAGGGATAAACTCAAGCAATATGATATAAACCCCAGCTTTTTATCCTCGATGGCAACAATACAATACGTGCCTTGCTGCCCCTGCTGTCACTGGGAAAGGACACTGCAAGATTGAACCCAAAGGCAAGCACTTCTCCCATTGCAAGAACTATAGATCTAGTAGGCCAAACCAAACCAATAATTTGAACAGACTTGCAAGGATATTATAATCATACATAAAAGATTTCAGAAAAGAATCAAATATTGTTCAAAGATAATCTTGATCATAAATCCACAATTCATCGGATCTCGACAAACACACCGCAAAATGATTACGTTGAATAGATCTCCTCGAAGATCGAGGAGAACGTTGTATTCAGATCCAAAAAGAGAGAAGAATCCATCTAGCTAATAACTATGGACCCGAAGGTTTGTGGTAAAATACTCACAACTCATTGGTGAGGCTATGGTGTTGATGTAGAAGCACTCCGTGGTAGATCCCCCCTCCGACGGAGCTCCGGAACATGCCCCAAGATGGGATCTCACGGGAACAAAAGGTTGCGGCGGTGGAATTAGGGTTTTCTCTGTTGCCTCGATGTTTTCAGGGTATATGGATATATATATAGGAGTAAGGAGGGCAACGGGGGAGCCAAAGGGGGGCCACGAGGGTGGGAGGCGCGCCCAAGGGGAGGGGGCTTGCCCTGGACCCTCGTGGCCACCTCCTTCATTCCCTCGCGTGTACTCCAAGTCTTCTGGGTAGATACGGTTCCAAAAATAACTCTAGGTTTCATTCCGTTTGGACTCCGTTTGATATCCCTTTTGTGCGAAACTCTGAAATAGGCAAAAAACAGCAATTTGCACTAGGCCTTGGGTTAGCATGTTAGTCCCAAAAATAATATAAAAGTGTATAATAAAGCCCATTAAACATCCAAACAGAATGTATAATAGCATGGAACAATAAAAAATTATAGATACGTTGGAGACGTATCAAGCGGCGGCAAAATATGGAGAGAAGGTACTCACCATCGGTGCCGGGTTCGCGTGGCTATACAGGATCTTCCCGTATTGCCAGTCGTCCGGCAGGTTGGCTTTGGAGATGTTATTGACCCGGTGCGCAACCTGGTCCGCCCTCAGCCGCAGTTTGGACATGCGGTCGGGGTCGTCAAGGCCTTTCATCTCGCCGATGAGATGAACGCGTTGCTGCAGCGATAGCGCCCGCCGCGTGATGAAGGCTGTGATGAGGTCGCTGCCGTCGAGCCCTCCCCGCTCCTTCATCACCACCACCCGCTCGCACAGGTTGAGCACCGCCTGCGACGACTGCTTGGCAACGGAAGGCAGGCAACGAAAGCTGGATCCTTTTCAAAAATGACGGGGCCAACATCGCCCCGCAATCCGCCTCTGACTTGGCCGGGTCGCTCGACCTGGCCAGAACCCACGATCCAGCAAGACTCTCCAGTCCGGATGGCTCCCACGATCCGGCCCCAACGGCCAGCTCGAGGGATCCGGACCCGGCACGCCAAGACTTCTCCAACAAGCCTGACCGACCCGTGGCGTGTTCCCCAATCCAGCCACGGGTCAGCTCCCGTCCCATCTCGACCGTATGATGGGACGAGACGCACCTGCTGATGACCTAGGCAACAGTGCCTCGCCCATGCCCCTAGTCCGCCGGGTCGTGGCTACAGTGTAATCATCACAGCCCATGATGCTGGCAGACGGTGACAAGACGGAACATGCCGTACCCGACTCAGCCCGGCCAATCCTTGGTGACCGACAAGAAGACACATAGTGCCCCCATACCGGGAGGGACCCGCACCCAGAGAACCCGGCGAGCCCTGTACCCGGCGGGTCCCAGCGCTGGCTTCCCGAACAATGACAATCCGGCCCGACGGTCGTGTAACTTTACCATTGTATCCCTGGGGGGTTGGACTATATAAAACCCCCAGAGCCCTCATGCAGAGGGAGATGCATACTAGAGAGAACATGATAGACACACCTCAGGAGAAGCAGCGTAAGCCCTGGTCTGTCTTCCTCCTTCCACCACACATTGATATTGGATGTCTATCATGTGAAGACTAGTTTTATAGACTATGCACATTACCATGCTGTTTTAATAGACTCTCAAAAGGATATAAGTGAAGCATGAGAGTTCAACAATTTCTTCAAAATATAATCACCACCGAAGCACTAGAGCAAACAACAAACTACTCCGAAAGATATAAGTGAAGATCAATAAGTAGTTGAATAATTATGTAACTTTGTGAAGACTCTCTAACATTTAAGAACTTCAGATATCGGGATATTATTCAAACAGCAAGCAACACAAAACAAACTAAATTGACGCTCCAAGCAAAACACATATCATGTGGTGAATAAAAATATAACTCTGAGTATAGTTACCCATAGATGAAGACGAAAGAGGGGATGCCTTCCCGGGGCATCCCCAAGATTAGGATTTTGGTTGTCCTTGAATTTTACCTTGGGGTGCCTTGGGCATCCCCAAGCTTAGGTTCTTGCCACTCTTTGTTCCATAGTCCATCACAGCAATACTCAAAACTTGAAAACTTCACAACACAAAACTTAGACAAAAATCTTGTGAGCTTCGTTACTATAAGAAAGCAAACCACTACTCAAAGGTACTGCAATGAATTCATTATTTGTTTATATTGGTGTTAAACCTTCTGTATTCCAACTTCTCTATGGTTCATACCCTCCGATACTACTCATAGATGCGTTGAAATAAGCAAACAACACACGAAAAACAGAATCTATCAAAAACAGAACAGTCTGTAGTAATCTGCAGGTTTCGCATACTTCTGTAACTCCAAAAAATTCAAAATAAATTGGTAAATGTGAGGAATTTGTCTATTAATCATCTGCAAAAATAATCAACTAAATAGCACGCTCCAGTAAAATTTGATGACCATTCTAGCGAGCGCTAACGATTCTGTTTTTCATAGCAAGATCATATAAACTTCACACAAGTCTTCCCAAAGGTTCTACTTGGCATAAACACTAATTAAAACACAAAAACACATCTAAACAGAAGCTAGGTGCAATATTTATTCCTAAACAGAAGCAGAAACAAAAAATATAAAATTGGGTTTCCTCCCAACAAGCGCTATCGTCTTACGCCCCTAGCTAGGCATAATGATTTCAATCATGCTCTCGTAAAAGATAAGAATTGAAACATAAAGAGAGCATCATGAAGAATATGACTAGCACATTTAAGTCTAACCCACTTCCTATGCATAGGGATTTTGTGAGCAAACAACTTATGGGAACAATAATCAACTAGCATAGGAAATCAAAACAAGCATAGCTTCAAAACTTTAAGCATATAGAGAGGAAACTTGATATTATTGCAATTCCTACAAGCATATGATCCTCTCTCATAATTATTTTCAGCAGCATCATGAATGAATTCAACAATATAACCAGCACATAAAGCATTTTTTTCATGATCTACTTGCATAGAAATTTTACTACTCTCCACATAAGCAAATTTATTCTCATTCATAGTAGTGGGAGGAGCAAATTCAACAAAATAACTATCATGTGAAGCATAATCCAATTGAAAATTAAAATCATGATGACAAGTTTCATGGTTATATTTATTCTTTATAGCATACGTGTCATCACAATAATCATCATAAATAGGAGGCATGCTTTGATCATAATAAATTTGCACATCAAAACTTGGGGGACTAAAAATATCATCTTCATCAAACATAGCTTCCCCAAGCTTGTGGCTTTGCATATCATTAGCATCATGGGTATTCAAAGAATTCATACTAACAACATTGCAATCATGCTCATCATTCACATATTCTATGCCAAGCATTCTATGTAATTCTTCTTCTAGTACTTGAGCACAATTTTCCTTCCCATCATTTTCACGAAAGATATTAAAGAGATGAAGCATATGAGGTAACCTCAATTCCATTTTTAGTTTTATTTTATAAACTAAACTAGTGATAAAACAAGAAACTAAAAGATTCGATTGCAAGATCTAAAGATATACCTTCAAGCACTAACCTCCCCGGCAACGGCGCCAGAAAAGAGCTTGATGTCTACTACGCAACCTTCTTCTTGTAGACGTTGTTGGGCCTCCAAGTACAGAGGTTTGTAGGACGGTAGCAAATTTCCCTCAAGTGGATGACCTAAGGTTTATCAATCCGTGGGAGGCGTAGGATGAAGATGGTCTCTCTCAAACAACCCTGCAACCAAATAACAAAGAGTCTCTTGTGTCCCCAACACACCCAATACAATGGTAAATTGTATAGGTGCACTAGTTCGGCGAAGAGATGGTGATACAAGTGCAACATGGATGGTAGATATAGGTTTTTGTAAACTGAAAATATAAAAACAGCAAGGTAACTAAAGATAAAAGTGAGCATAAACGGTGTTGCAATGATAGGAAAGAAGGCCTAGGGTTCATACTTTCACTAGTGCAAGTTCTCTCAACAAGGATAACATAATTGGATCATATTACTAGCCCTCAACACGCAACAAAGAGTCACTCCATAGTAACTAATAGCGGAGAACAAACGAAGAGATTATGGTAGGGTACGAAACCACCTCAAAGTTATTCTTTCTGATCGATCTATTCAAGAGTCCGTAGTAACGTTCAATTTATCATAGAGTTCGTACTAGAATAACACCTTAAGACACAAATCAACCAAAACCCTAATGTCACCTAGATACTCCATTGTCACCTCAAGTATCCGTGGGCATGATTATACGATATGCATCACACAATCTCAGAAACATCTATTCAACCAACACATAGAACTTCAAGGAGTGCCCCAAAGTTTCTACCGGAGAGTCAAGACGAAAACGTGTGCCAACCCCTATGCATAGATTCCCAAGGTCACGGAACCCGCAAGTTGATCACCAAAGCATACATTAAGTAGATCACATCATATCCCATTGTCACCACAGATAAGCACGTGCAAGACATACATCAAGTGTTCTCAAATCCTTAAAGACTCAATCCGATAAGATAACTTCAAAGGGAAAACTCAATCCATTACAAGAGAGTAGAGGGGGAGAAACATCATAAGATCCAACTAGAATAGAAAAGCTCACGATACATCAAGATCGTGCCATCTCAAGAACACGAGAGAGAGAGGTCAAACACTTAGCTACTGGTACATACCCTCAGCCCCGAGGGTGGACTACTCCCTCCTCGTTATGGAGAGCGCCGGGATGATGAAGATGGCCACCGAAGAGGGATTCCCCCCTCCGGCAGGGTGCCGGAACGGGGTCTAGATTGGTTTTCGGTGGCTACAGAGGCTTTCAGTGGCGGAACTCCCGATCTAGGTTAATTTCCGAAGGTTCCGGTATTTATAGGATTTTTGGCGTAGGGCACAAGTCAGGGGGCCCTCCGGGTCGTCCACGAGATAGGGCGGCGCCACCACCTGCCCAGGGCGCGCCACCACCCTCGTGGGCAGCCCGTGGCTCTCTTGGCCCAACTCTTTTACTTTGGGGGCTTCTTTTGGTCCAGAAAAAATCATCAAAAATTGGCACGTCAATTGGACTCCGTTTGACATTCCTTTTCTGTAAAACTAAAAAACAAGGAGAATACAGAAACTGGCACTGGGCTCTAGGTTAATAAGTTAGTCCCGAAAATAATATAAAAGTGTATGACAAAGCCCATTAAACATCCAAAACATCATAAATAATAGCATGGAACAATAAAAAAATTATAGATACATTGGAGATGTATCAACTACCATTCCCTTGAATTTTAATGCGTTCCTAGAGAAAGCTAAGTTGAAAGATGATGGTAGCAACTACACGGACTGAGTCCGTAACTTGAGGATTATCCTCATTGCTGCAAAGAAGAATTATGTCCTTGAAGCACCGCTAGGTGACATGACTGCTGGAGGAGCAACTCCGGATGTTATGAACGTCTGGCAAGCTCGTTCTGATGAGTACTCGATAGTTCAGTGTGACATGCTTTACGACTTAGAATCGGGACTTCAAAGACATTTTGAACATCATGGAGCATATGAGATGTTCCATGAGTTGAAGTTAATATTTCAAGCAAATGCCTGAATTGAGAGATATGAAGTCTCCAATAAGTTCTATAGCTGCAAGATGGAGGAGAATAGTTCTATCAGTGAACACTTACTCAGAATGTTTGGGTACTACAATCACATGACTCAACTTGGTTGCAAAGTTGATGAAGATAGTGTTATTGATAGAGTTATTCAATCGCTGCCACCAAGCTATAAAGGCTTCGTGATGAACTATAATATGCAAGGGATGCAGAAGACAATTTCTGAGCTCTTCGCTATGCTCAATGTTGTGGAGGTAGAAATCAAAAAAGGAGCATCAAGTGTTGATGGTTAACAAGACCACTAGTTTCAAGAAAAAGGGCAGGGGAAAGAAGGGGAACTTCAAGAAGAATAGCAAGCCAGTTGCCAATCCCGCGAAGAAACGCAAGTCTGGAGCCAAGCCTGAAACTGAGTGCTTCTACTACAAAGGGACTGGACACTGGAAGCGGAACTGCCCCAAGTATTTGGCGGATAAGGAGGATGGCAATGTGAACAAAGGTATATTTTATATACATGTTATCGATGTGTACCTTACTAATTCTCGTTGTAGCACATGTGTATTTGATATTGGTTCAGTTGCTAATATTTGTAACTCGAAACAGGGGCTACAGATTAAACAAAGATTAGCAAAGACGAGGTGACGATGCGCGTAGGAAATGGTTCCAAAGTCGATGTCACCGCCGTCGGCACGCTACCTCTACATCTACCTTCGGGATTAGTTTTAGACCTAAATAATTGTTATTTGGTGCCAACGTTGAGCATGCACATTATATCTGGATCTTGTTTGTTGCGAGACGGTTATTCATTTAAATCAGAGAATAATGGTTGTTCTATTTATATGAGTAATATCTTTTATGGTCATGCACCCTTGGAGAGTGGTCTATTTTTGTTGGATCTCGATCATAGTGATACACATATTCATATTATTGAATCCAAAAGATGCAAAGTTGTTAATGATAGTGCAACTTATTTGTGGCACTGTCGTTTAGGTCATATCAGTGTAAACCGCATGATGAAACTCCATGCCGATGGGCTTTTGGAATCACTTGATTATGAATCACTTGGTGCTTGCGAACCATGCCTCATGGGCAAGATGACTAAAACTCTATTCTCCGGAACAATGGAACGAGCGACTAACTTATTGGAAATCATACATACTGATGTATGTGGACCAATGAGTGTTGAGGCTCGCGGCGGGTATCGTTATTTTCTGACCTTCACTGATGATTTGAGCAGATATGGGTATACTTGATAAAGCACAAGTCTGAAACAATTGAAAAGTTCAAAGAATTTCAGAGTGAAGTAGAGAATCATCGTAACAAGAAAATAAAGTTCTACGATCAGACCGCGGGGGCGAATATTTGAGTTACGAGTTTGGTCTTCATTTGAAACAGTATGGAATAGTTTCACAGCTCACGCCACCTGGAACACCACAACGTAATGGTGTGTCCGAACTCGTAACCGTAGTTTATTAGATATGGTGCGATCTATGATGTCTCTTTCCGATTTACCACTATATTTTTGGGGTTATGCTTTAGAGACAGCTGCATTCATGTTAAATAGGGCACCATCTAAATCCATTGAGATGACACCTTATGAACTGTGGTTTGGCAAGAAACCCAAGTTGTCGTTTCTTAAAGTTTGAGGTTGCGATGCTTATGTGAAAAAGCTTCAACCTAATAAGCTCGAACCCAAGTCGGAGAAACATGTCTTCGTAGATACCCAAAGGAAACTGTTGGGTACACCTTCTATCACAGATCCGAAGGCAAGATATTCCTTGCTAAGAATGGATCCTTTCTAGAGAAGGAGTTTCTCTCGAAAGAAGTGAGTGGGAGGAAAGTGGAACTTGATGAGGTAATTATACCTTCTCCCGAATTGGAAAGTAGTACATCACATAAACTAGTTCCAGTGATGCCTACACCAATTAGTGAGGAAGATGATGATAATGATCATGAAACTTCAGATCAAGTTACTACTGAACCTCATAGGTTAACCAGAGTACGTTCCGCGCCAGAGTGGTACGGTAACCCGGTTCTGTAAGTCATGTTACTAGACCATGATGAACCTACGAACTATGAGGAAGCGATGATGAGCCCAGATTCCGCAAAATGGCTTGAGGCCATGAAATCTGAGATGGGATCCATGTATGAGAACAAAGTGTGGACTTTGGTTGAGTTGCCTGATGGTCATCAAGCCATTGAAAATAAATGGATATTTAAGAGGAATACTGACGTCGATGGTAATGTTATTGTCTACAAAGCTTGACTTGTTGCGAAAGGTTTTCAACAAGTTCAAGGAGTTGACTATGATGAGACTTTCTCACCCGTAGCGATGCTCAAGTCTGTCCGAATCATGTTAGCAATTGCCGCATTTTATGATTATGAAATCTGGCAAATGGATGTCAAAACTGCATTCCTTAATGGATACCTCAAATAGGAGTTGTATATGATGCAACTAGAAGGTTTTGTCGATCCTAAAGGTGCTAACAAAGTGTGCAAGCTCCAACGATCCATCTATGGACTGGTGCAAGCATCTCGGAGTTGGAATATACGCTTTGATGAGGTGATCAAAGCATATGGTTTTATACAGACTTTTGGAGAAGCCTGTATTTACAAGAAAGTGAGTGGGAGCTCTGTAGCATTTCTGATATTATATGTAGATGACTTATTGTTGATTGGAAATGATATAGAATTTCTGGATAGCATAAAAGGATACTTGAACAAGAATTTTCAATGAAAGACCTCCGTGAAGCTGCTTATATATTGGGCATCAGGATCTATAGAGATAGATCAAAACGCTTAATTGGACTTTCACAAAGCACACACCTTGATAAAGTTTTGAAGAAGTTCAAAATGGATCAGTCAAAGAAAGGGTTCTTGCTTGTGTTACAAGGTGTGAAGTTTAGTAAGACTCAATGCTCGACCACTACAGAAGATAGAGAGAAAATGAAACTCATCCCCTATGCCTCAGCCATAGGATCTTTCATGTATGCAATGTTGTGTACCAGACCCGATGTGTGCCTTGCTATAAGTTTAACAGGGAGGTACCAAAGTAATCCAGGGTGGATCACTAGACAGCGGTCAAGAACATCCTGAAGTACGTGAAAAGAACAAATGATATGTTTCTCGTTTATGGAGGTGACAAAGAGCTCGTCGTAAACGGTTACGTTGATTCAAGCTTTGACACTGATCCGGATGACTCTAAATCACAAACCGGATATGTATTTTTGTTGAACGGTGGAGGTGTCAGTTGGTGCAGTTCCAAGCAGAGCGTCGTGGCAGGATCTACGTGTGAAGTGGAGTACATAACTGCTTCGGAAGCAGCAAATGAAGGAGTCTGGATGAAGGAGTTCATATCCGATCTAGGTGTAATACCTAGTGCATCGGGTCCAATGAAAATCTTTTGTGACAATACTGGAGCAATAGCCTTGGCGAAGGAATCCAGGTTTCACAAGAGAACCAAGCACATCAAGAGATGCTTCAATTCCATCCGCGATCAAGTCAAGGACGGAGACATAGAAATTTGCAAGATACATACAGATCTTATTGTTGCAGACCCATTGACTAAGCCTCTTTCACGAGCAAAACATGATCAGCACCAAGACTCCATGGATGTTAAAATCATTACTATATAATCAAGATTATTGACTCTAGTGCAAGTGGGAGACTGAAGGAAATATGTCCTAGAGGCAATAATAAATTTGTTATTTATATTTACTTATATATCATGATAAATGTCTTTTATTCATGCTAGAATTGTATTAACCGGAAACTTGATACTTGTGTGAATACATAGACAAAAACAGAGTGTCCCTAGTATGCCTCTACTAGACTAGCTCGTTGATCAAAGATGGTTATGTTTCCTGACCATAGACATGTGTTGTCATTTGATCAACGGGATCACATCATTATGAGAATGATGTGATGGACAAGACCCATCTGTTAGCTTAGCACTATGATCGTTTAGTTTTACTGCTATTGCTTTCTTCATGACTTATACATGTTCCTTTGACTATGATATTATGCAACTCCCGAATACCGGAGGAACACCTTGTGTGCTATCAAACGTCACAACATAACTGGGTGATTATAAAGATGCTCTACAGGTGTCTCCGAAGGTGTTTGTGGTGTTGGCATAGATCGAGAATAGGATTTGTCACTCCGAATGTCGGAGAGGTATCTCTGGGCCCTCTCGATAATACACATCGTAATAAGCTTGCAAGCAAATGACTAATGAGTTAGTCACGAGATGATGTATTACGGAACAAGTAAAGAGACTTACCGGTGACAAGATTGAACTATGTATGATGATACTGACTATCGAATCTCGGGCAAGTAACATACCGATGACAAAGGGAACAACGTATGTTGTTATGCGGTTTGACCGATAAAGATCTTCGTAGAATATGTAGAAACCAATATGAGCATCCATGTTTCGCTATTGATTATTGACCGAAGATGAGTCTCGGTCATGTCTACATAGTTCTTGAACCCGTAGGGTCCGCATGCTTAACGTTCGATGACGATCGGTATTATGAGTTTATGTGTTTTGAACTTTTGATGTACCGAAGGTAGTTCGGAGTCTCGGATGTGATCACGGAGATGACGAGGAGTCTTGAAATGGTTGAGACATAAAAATTCATATATTGTAAGGTTATATTCGGACACTAGAAGAGTTTCGGGGGTCACCGGATAAATACCGGAGTACCGGGAGGTTACCGGAAGCCCCCGGGGAGTAAATTGGCCTTATTGGGATTTAGGGGAGAGAGAGGGAGTTAGCCTAGGGCAGGCCGCACGGCCCCCATGGCCTAGTCCGAATTGCACTAGGAGGGGTGGCGCCCCCTCCTTCCTTTTCTTCTCGCCCTCCCCTTCCTTCTTCTCCTACTCCTACTTGGAAAGGTAGAATCCTACTCCTAGTGGGAGTAGGACTCCACCCTTGGGCGCGCCGTAGGAGGGACGACCCTCTCCTCCTCTCCTCCTTTATATACATGGCCAGGGGGCACCCCATAGACACACGAGTTGATTTCTTAGCCATGCGCAGTGGCCCCCTCCACAGTTACACACCTCAGTCATATCATCGTAGTGCTTAGGCGAAGCCCTCCGCCGGTAACATCATCATCACCGTCGCCACGCCGTCGTGCTGACGGAACTCTCCCTCGACCTCAACTGGATCAAGAGTTCATGGGACGTCATCGAGCTAAACGTGTGCTGAACGCGGAGGTGTCGTACGTTCGGTGCTTGGATCGGTTGGATCGCGAAGACGTTCGACTACATCAACTGCGTTACTAAACGCTTCCGCTTTCGGTCTACGAGGGTACATGGAAACACTCTCCCCGCTCGTTGCTATGCTTCTCCTAGATAGATCTTGCGTGATCGTAGGGATTTTTTTGAAATACTACATTTCCCAACAATACGATACACAAAAAGACAAAAAATCAGCCAAAAATAACAACAACAAAATAAGCCCATTTCTTGCATGCATTATCTTTTTTTATATCACATACAAGCACATATTATTGATGTACTTTTGTATAGCTATACTACACTTCTATATATGCATTTACACATTTTTTTGAAGTTTTCGAGCCATAAAGAAATTGATTTTAAAAAGCAGGCTCATAGTCTCTTTCTCCAAATGAACTATTCTATCTCCCAACGGCATACATGCTATACAAGAAAAGGGTCCATATGCCTACGACCGGTGGCGGGGAGAGAAATCATGTCTTCCTTTCTTCTCTCACAAGGCGGCTAGTAGGAAGCCTACCCCCTTATCTCCTTGGGCGATCCTGATGATTCTTCTCCTTTCCGCCTATTGCTCATGTGGCCAGTGGCCCGAAGGGGAATCCTGGTGCCTTAGCTCTGGCTAGTATAGATAGGTAGGGTTTTAGTCCTCACAAAGGCAACGCTCGAGCGGATATCCACACTTCTTATTCAAGTATCCTTGTCAAGTTCTTCTACAAGGACAAATCAGATGGAGCTTTGGCGTAGATTCCCGTTAACTCCTTGGGCGGCGAGGCTATGGTTTCACGTTGTGCATATGCGACGGTGATATTTAGTGTTAGGTTATTCAAATTGATTCAATTGTTCAACGGTGACGACTGTTGTTCCAGGGCATTTGTCTTTAGGGGCGCGTGCACAATAACTTCCCGCTGTCATTGACAACGGGAGGTTGACTCCGGTATGGGAACGACACATCGGCGACTCGTTCTGACGATGGCAATGATCGTTCAAAGGTGGATGAACCCCACCGTAATTTTTATTATATTCGAGGTGCTTTGTATTTTCGGTGAATCTCTATATTAGATATAATCCTTTAGAAAAAATATGCATATACAAAGTTAGAGCATCTACAATCGCAAGTAGCTAATGTGACCCCCTATAGGCCCATGAACGCACCTGGACGCCCCCGTGGATAGCGTTGGGTAGGTCCCCATTTGGCCCTCTCCACAACCACACTATCCATATCGCAATACCCAACTCCATGGAAATTCATGCACGATGATCATACAACACCAATTTATCATACATTCAACGATGCAAAGATAGTGTAGCCCGCACAAATTCAGTACATGCCAACATAAAATTCAATAGTTCGTACATAGATAAGCGATACACGAATGAATCAATGACTTCACTTGTCGCGGTCATCGATCCTCTTCTTCATGCGGAGCAACCGCTTCTTCCCTTCATCATTCAAGAGGATGATGTCCTGCAACATGATCCTCGACTCCTCCCAAGCCGCAACTTCTCTTTATCGAGCTCAAGACCATGCATTGTCACCGTTTGCTCAAGATCCCATTTGCCAACCTTCTCTTGCCTATCCAATTCCATGTTGTTCTTCTCCCAAGATCAACCTCTTCTGGTTGAACTCCATCTCCTCCCTTTGCACATCAATGGACATCTTGTACCTTTCCTCCTTCTGCACCTCCTTAGCATTAAAAATGCTCATCCAAGTGGCGGACATTTTGCTTGCCGCGCCTTCATGCGTCACCCTTTGCCTCTCCCCCTTGTTCCCTGACACTTGTTGATTTCTTTTCGGCACAGTTGCTTGTAAGTCCACAACACCATTTTCTTCTTCTCCTTCTTGATCCAGTCCAATTGATTGAGCCGAGCTCAACCCATCATTTTTCTTCATCTTCGTCGTGCCCTTTTCAGGCTCTTAGTGGACGGTTTGCCACTTGGGTTTCCCATTCAAGTTCAACCAACAATGTGAAAAAGTGAATGGCTTCTTCTCCACTTGACGGTACAAAGCCGCAACTAAAGTTGCATGGGTATGAAAACTCCGGTGCCAATTTGGTTCCGGCCTACAACTTGTTTGAGATAACCAACAAATTTGCTAACAGACTCTTGGATGAGTGGCCATCTATGTTGAAGAGAGCACGGGACACGGTTGGTGCATATTAGGTGTGGCTTCACATAGTGTTTTTGCTCATGGTAAGTTACTTCTCGCCTTTTTGTTCAGTTCCACAAATCAGATCCATGCTAGTGTTGCACCTAATTTCACACAATAAAACATCTTCAAATTGTGTGAATGTCGGATCCATAGGCTTCAGAACTTGCTTCTTCTTTTTAGTGTGTGACGTTTGCCCAACTTTGATACACGAGTAATTGGTATCTTCCATGGTAAATTGCAAAAACTCTTGACCATTATTTATCATGTCATGCAATATTTGTTCCTACAATATGCATCACAATTTAACTATCATCCTACAAATATGACCCGATGATACGTGCACCAAAAGAATCTATGAATGCAATTTGTGAAAGGGGAAATTATACCATGTATTTGTCGGGCATTCCGTCGAACACCAAGTCGGTGTTGCCCGAGGAGGCCAGATGCATTTGGAGCATCGACGAGTCGGCCATCATGTCTCTGTTACGGATGGCTTGTGAAAAGCTGAAATCCCGTATGCACGTCCACTGGGAGGGCGGAAACCGGGTCGGGCAACGACGACAAGTTGTCTGTCTCCATGGTCACGACCAACAGATTGGCCTGTGTCGCGTCCATGTCCCCAGCAGCGACCACCAAGGCCGCATCCGCAGTTGCCTTTGCCACCGCTATCTTCTTCGTCGCCTCATGCTCATGCTGCCTCCGACGGTGCTCTTTTATGGGCAAGGTTTTACGCTTTGCAAGGATGTGCCTCCAAGACGGGGAGCCCGACTGATTCCGACGAGGCATGATCCGTGGCCATGGTGGCGGACAGGATCGTCGGCGACGACGGACGAGGACGACAAGAAAGGAAGGGGGTGTGTGGCTGAGCAGAGGCGGGAGAAATGAAGGAGGGAGGTGAAAGGAGTTTGATTGTTGCAAAGGGCTGTCAATTTGAGAGGATTTGAGATGGCCTCGGATTGGCAGAGTCTATGTGACGGGCACTTCCAGGCATCCCCGTATTCACCCAAAATATGGATTGAATATAGGAATTGCCGGTTAGTCAAGGCGTTTGAGCCGGATTTGCGCACTCCGGTTGGGTGGCAATTCTGCGTCCGGTCATGCCGCCGGCAGCGCCCAGATCGTGAGGCACGCCCTCCACTCCTCTCACGCGACTACGCAAGATCCTCGCGTCCGCTCATAGTTCCCTTCCAATAGCGAATTCTAATCCCCCAAAAAAAAACGAATTCTAATAACAGTATAATTTCAGCAAAAGAAAAGAAATCCAAGATTTTATAAAGATCTTACGAACCGAGATCTCTTTCTTAATCGAGAGAAAGTGCAGGTGGTCCTTCGCTCGTCAAAAGTGATGGCTTGGGTTTGAAGAAGACATGGCGCGGAGGCGACGTGGAGCGCGCGCAGCGGTCGCGCTGGCGCCGAGCGCACAGGTGGAGCTTTCCCCGGGGTGGGTGCGCGCGCGCGAGTGCGCCAGGTCGGCGGGTGCGGCGTGACGGTCGCGAGTAGTAGCTGGGATTTTTCAACCGCTCGCTACTTGCACGGCAGCAACAGCGCATAGAGAGGCATAAACAAAGCTAGCCCGTCGCGTCGCCCCGGCGAACGCGGAGGCGGTGCGCGTGCCCGCCGCGCCGCCAGGCGCGGGTTCGGCCGCGTGAACCGGCCCGGCGCCGTGCGTTCGCGTGGACCACAGGCGCCCGCCCGGACGAAGTAGCGCGCGAGCGAGGCAAGCAACGGAGCGAACGTGCGGCCGGCAGACCACCCCTAGACGTGCCGGTAACTCCAGCATCTACCAAGCGGAAAGAGAGGAATACATACTGCAAAAATGGTTCCTCTCCGTACACCTGGGCTAGCTAGCTAGTTTTTTTTTTTTTTTTTTT
>LR738711.1:735755734-735770011 GCA_902687465.1 Secale cereale
CTAGCTAGCTGAACCGCATGAGGTTCGTTCGTTCGCTTCATACGAGATTCCAGCTCCGGACCAAACTCCTCGACGCATGCCATACATGGGCGCGGCCGGACCAGCCTTTCGAGGTTCCCATAGATACGGAAAGGGGGAAAAAGGATGGACGCCGGAACAGCCCATGAAAACGAACCGAATGGAATATAATTGGCCTGCTACATTTGTGGCGCGGGTGTCCGCGTCGCTCCATTGCCTTCTGCGATCGGACAAGCATGCATTGGGAATTTTCTTCAAGCTTTTCCCTGGTACGAATTGACCCGCCCGTAAAGCAACGACAGGGACCTGCCTGTAAAGGCCCCATTTTAGGCCGCGTTTGAGGTCGCCATGTGTAATGTGGAAGCTCCGGGAAGCCACTCTACTCTGTCTAGGCGTAATTTTGCTGGCTTAGCAACCGCTTAGATGGCTTGCGCGCTTCTCCAATGATGTTTTTGCGGCATGTTATCGCTGCCTAACATGATTGGTTGTTTGCTAAGCCAGCGCTGTGCCGACTATATGCGTATACAGAAGCTAACGGGACGTCCTTTCGTGGCCTGGATCGGATTCCGTTGACCGCAGACGTATGCGTGTTAACACTAACATGCTTTTTGCTGTGTGCTTTAGGTAACCATCATGACCGAAAAAAAAATGCTCAGAAGCTTCTCGGGTCGGGAGATATATCGTGTACGTATATGAGTGCTGGGAACAAACAAAATCAAGAGACGTTAAAGGCATCTCCCACACTGACTCGTAAATTTGCTCAAAAATCCGTCCGAGAGACCAATTGGTAGATACTGATGCTGAAGGCAGCCATCCAAAGCCGTCCGCATACATTTCAACAACGGTTCGAATTAATTGGACAAAATTCATGCAAAGATAGTGGATTTTCATATAAACTGGAAGAGATTCATGCAAACACACCGAAATTCATATAAACCAAACGAAATTCATTATATTTCGGACATATTTCAACTAAAAGTGGAGCTGGTTTGACTCTGGAGGTATAATTTTGGACATAATCCAACTAACACCAAGTCTAAATCTAATCTACATGATCGCCGACCCCCGTTTTTCATGTCCGGCCATGAGACCCGAGACCTGAAGTTTCGGCAATTGCCTTCAACTTCTCCACCGCCTCGGCGTTCTCCAGCTCTGCCTCCGCAGTCTTCGCCACCGCAGTTCGAGCGGCTAATCGGCCGACGATTTTCAGCCGGCAAGCTTGGCTTCAGGCGGAAGGGAAGGAGTGGTGGCCTTCCTGGGACCCGAACGCGACAACCTACCATGCACTACTCTCTCTCGTTGTCGGCAGCACCCGCGGACGTGCCGATTTCGTGGTTGTGGTGGCGGGACGCGGCCTTGGCGGAGTCGGTGATGTCCTCCTTGCCTTGGCGGAGACAGATGAACGGGTGGCGTCAGACTAGGTTCCTCGACAACCGTGTGTCATTAATGTAGGGCGACGGACCGCCGTGGCGCCGTTTGAATGCGGAGCAGTCCGTGCACCAGGTAGCAGCGCGGGCGACACTCTCTCGATCGGCGCCGCTTTAATGCTTGCGCCATTGAGAGGTCGTGTCCGCTCTGACATGACATGAATGAGGCACTGACGCTCTGGAGGGGCGCTGCCAGTTTTGGGCGGGAAACACGTGCGGGCGAGGGAGGGGGTTTGGGTGGGTTTGACGGACAGACGCGGGCATGACAGTGGTCCAGACACCCGCAAAGCTTCCCCCTTGTCTCCTGTTTTTGGAAAAAAGTGCGTCAAAATTGTCGAGCGGATCGATACAGGACCACATTGGATGACACAATACGTCGGGCCGTTTGAGGGCCCATGTTGGAGATGCCCTAAGAGGGACACACCTCTTTTTTTTTGCAGAAAAAGTTACAAAAGGACGAAAGAACGCATTGTATTTTGAATTGGACATTTATTCTTTTGATATTTTTTGGTAAACAAAGTGTTCATTACTCTCCACCTCTACCTCTGCACACGCCAAAAAAGTGGCAAGACGAACCAAACACCGAGACACCGATGCAGATGCAATACACGCAATGGCTAGACTAAGAAGGGTGATTCAAACTAGAGTATATTCTTCTGCTCGAGTAGTTGCCATGCTGCACGTAAGGGTTATTTGTAACACTTTATAACTCGTCTCTCTTATTTAATGAATGAGGCAAATCTTTTACCTTCGTTTCGAAAAAAAAGTCTAAGAAGGGCTGGGGAGGACATTTGGACGTGGGCATGGGAGCGATCTTTCTCCTTTCCAGTTAAATGAGCTTATGGAAAAAACTGTGGAAAGGGGAATTGCTGCATTGGATGCTCATGGAGTTGTGATGGTGAGCGGATGTGGAAATACCTTTGGAAATTGCAGGTCCTTTCCAAGATACGCAGGTTTTGGTGGCGAGTGGTGAAAACATGCTCCCATCTCCCATGTCATGGCGAGCTACACAGGAGACACGTCATGGAAAGAGCAATTTCCCCTCTATGTGGCCATGAGGACGAGACCATATACCACACTTTGTATGCACGCGATCATGCAAGAAAATTTTTGGACGAGGCTGAAGTGTGCTTTAACATCAAGAAACCTAAGCTACACCTGTTCACATGGTCAAGGCCTCAAGGGGTCTTCTGTATATCCATATGGTGGAAAAGGATACAACGGCGATCTGCATAATAGTGTGTTGGGTGATATGGAGTACGAGAAACAAATTCACACATGGTGAAGACAAGTACCAGCCGAAACGCTCTATGCAGATCATTGCCGAGATTGTTTTTTTTTTCTTTTCAAAACGAAGGCAAAAGATTTGCCTCATCCATTAATTAAGCATAAGAGAATTGCCCAGTTAATCAACGGAAAACCGAGCAAAAACCATCACAAATCGCTGAGCGGCACACCAAGATATCCCACGCACACCTTTACAAAGAGTGCCTCGTCAAGCTGGCACACAAGCGTCATCGTCATCACTTCTCCCCAAACATGCGTCATCGCCATCCCTAATCCCCGAGCAAGCGACTCCGACTTTGCCGTGGACGAACATCGAACCAACACTCACCGCGGAGGCTGTGTAGGAAAACATGAAGATCCATGCCAGCACTCAACCACCTGCATCGAGGGCGACGCAGCTCCGACTCTGAAGCAAAGATACAGAGGAGAATTATGCAAGACTGGCATCGTGGAAGACCACCGAACGGACCACCTGCTGCCTGTCATCGTTGCCACAGGGCCCCAGCCGCCGCAGCTCCGACTTCACCACAACAACCAAACCGAGGTAATCCCACGAACACGCCGAAGAAGAGCCGACTACCACTGCAAAGTCTCCGACTTCACTTGCCCTATCGTCGTTGCCACAGAAGCCTCGACGCCACACCAACGCATACCACCAACCTCCCATCACACCAACAGGTCCCTCTGACCGGATTGAACTCCAAAATCTATGCCCTCGAGAGGGAAACAACACCAACACGCCGCCAACAACCGACCCACCCGGTCTAGGGTTTCCCCCGGAGCTGTCCCTCGCAGAGGAAGCGAGAGCATCCTGCCGACGCCTTCAAGAAGGTTATGACGTCCACAGACGCCGCCGTCACAGGCTCCGGCCATGGCCAGAGACGGGTTTTCACCCAGTCCTCGTAATCCTCCGGTCGACAACCAATCCGACAGCCTACCTTCCCTCGCTGCATCTCCACACGTCCACCACCTCGACAGCCAAAAACTGCAGCCTCTTCACCACATCAGGAAGAGATACCTCATCAGCAGGTCGCTGCCTAGAGCCGCCACCAGGCCGGACCTGATGCAGAGAGGCTGACGGAGCCCGCCCCTAGCCGCCAGCCCAAGATGTGCGCCTGCCACATCTGCACCGCGCCTCGCCGGCACCCTTGCCAAAGCGTCTGAAACCGCGCCAACGCGCGCAGCGCGACCTCGCCACACCTGCGCCGCCCCTTGCCACATCGCACGATCCGCATGACAGCCTCTGCAGATCTGCGTGCACCGTGCTCTGGCGCCTCCATCGCGGTCTCGAGTGACCGCATCGCTCCTTGTCGTCGCCAGATCGACGAACCCCTTGACGGCGTCCCTGAATGCTAAATCCCGCACCGCTTGAGGCCACCACGAGCCAACCTACGCACCGCCCCTCCGCTCAGACCATCGAAGCCTCGCCACCCCGCGCCGGAACTTCGCCAGCCCGCGCCGGAGCCACGCTCGCACGCCCTCCCAAGGCCGCCACGCCACCACGCCAGATGTGCCCTTGCGCCTTGCGGAGAGATGCCCCGTCGCCGCCCTCCCCGGAGCCTGACCAGGCTTTGCCGGCGGCCTTCTCAGGCGGCGGCGAGGTGAGGGGGTGGAAGGAGGCGGCGGCGGATGGATTCCCCCCGTGCCGCCAGAGAGAGGCGACGCGTTGACGAGATTGTCAAGGCACTGGAATTCCCACCCAAGACGGGTATGAAGGTGAATGCCCACCCAAGACGAGCACCAAGGTGGTAGACGCCGGACCTGGAATGGAACAAAGTTAATGTTGATGAAGCAGTCGAGTTAGAGCATTAACAGTTGCCCCCTCCACCCCCAACTCGCCTCATACGTTCGGGGCGGGCCGCCCGATCACTGACCTGTCACGATTTTTTGACCCAGATGGTCCCCTCAAACTCGCCTCAAACGTCTGGGCTGTCCGGCACCCCTCATATCTAGCCCAAATATGATGCGGATATAGGGGCGCCCGGGTGCGCCCGCCACAAAGGACTGACGAAGAGGTCCGACACGGACTCGCCCGGAAACCCGGCGGTTGGGCGGACGCCTCCTTCGTCGCTACGGTGTGAACGTCACCTGGCGCCACTCCTGCTCGCTGCCCGAGTCCAAATCCGCCTATTTAACCCGGCCATTATCCCTCAATCCTATCCCATCCACCTTCTCCTTTCCGCGCCGCCAGCCCGAGCCCTTCCACCTCCTCCCTCTCCTGCTCCAGTGCTCTGCCCACGCTCCAACGCTCCACCATGGTCCGAAGCAAGATCACCTACTACGCAATGCTCACGCCGGAGCGCCGGTACGAGATCCAGCAGGAGATCCGGACGATACAAGTCGCGCACGCTACCCGCATCGCTGCCGGGCTGCCCGCGGACTCGCCGGGGCCGGAGGAGGAGGAGGAGCGGCCGGGCGAAGAGGAGGGAGAGGAGCTGGCTCCGATGGAGGTGGAGGAGGCAGAGGAGGCGGAGCAGTCTGAGCAGGAGCTGTTGGAGTAGGAGGCGTCGAGCTTCAACATGGAGCAGACGGAGGCGGAGTTCGTCGTCGCCCAAGCGGAGGAGATGCGGAGCAACATACCATTCTGGAGTCCATTCAGGATGAGGCCTATGTGGAGGCCAACCGGGCGTTCCTCCGGCAGAAGTAGGCGGTGTCCGACGCATTATTCGCCGAACTCGACGCGGAGATAGAGGAGGAGGAGGCCGGAGAGGAGGCGCCGGAGCTGCAGCTACCATCCATGCTGCCGGAACCGGGCACGGAGATCGTTGACATCTTCAACGATGAGTAGCTAGGTGATCGACGTAGTACGTAGGTTTATTTTGTTTGCATGTCCTTGTATGAATTTAAGAATTTAGTATGAGATGTCTGGTGCAACTACTGAAATTTGAGGCATGTTTGGACACGTCCGCCGGTGTGTGAGGGACATATTTGCCAAATCTGATTGTAGATGCTCTTACAACACTCGCCGATCCCCTCAGCTTGAAGATGCTTGCTGTCCGCGATGAGAATGAGACGGGGTTTCAACAAGTGCTTGTGATTGTGAAGACGGATAGGCAGAATGTCCTGAGGTACGGAAAGCCTGCGGGCTTCCATATCCAAGGAAATTGAAGAAGTAGTTTACAGTTTTCAGGGGTTTGAGCTTTGATACGCTAGTGGAAGTGTGAAATTTGATGCTCATTATTGTGCTAAAGAAGCTCTTAAGGTAGAGTCCCTTGTAAACTTTTCATATGTAGCCCCTGACTTTTCTGACGTGTGTTCTGCCGCTAAATGAATAAATACCGGAGAGCGGAGTTATAAAAAAACACCGAGACACTGGCTATAGGAAAAAGATGTGAAAACAAAATGGTAACCGTGAAGATATTTGAAATTGTGCCTTTATAAATTAAAATTTGTTGGAGCCACTCCGCCTTAGTGGGGTATAACTTTCCTGATAGTGCATGGGTATTTTGCTACCACAAAATCAATACACGCATTTGTTGTGGGCGAAATATAAAACTAAACCATTATTTAATTTATAAAGGCACAATCTCACATTCAATTTTGTTCTTTCCCCGTAATGCCGTTGTCTATTATTCCAAAGCTCAAAATTTGTGTTTGCAAAAAATATCCAAAGATTATCTGATTTCTTTTTCACACTCTTTCACGAGTGCAAATTTTTGGCTACCGGGCTCCATGAAGCCTGATATTTATTCAAAACCAAAAATTGTATACCAGTGTTTCAAAAAAGAAATCTAGGGAAGCTTGCCCAATTACTATATGACGCCTCAAGCGTCATTTATAGGATATATTTGGTTAACTAGAGCATGCACTAGGTAGCAACGAGGCTGGCCCATTTAAGTTTTCTTTGTCACCCGTTTGTAGGTTCCATAGGTTTCTTCGTACAATTTTTCTTTCTGTTTTTTCCAACACAGGTTTTGCTCGGGTTTCACATTTTTCCTTTTTTATAAAATTTAAATTCATAAACTTGTTTCCTAATCCATGATTTCATTTCAACGTGAACTTTTCCCAAGTTTATGAACTTTTTTTCAAA
The DNA here is from genome assembly GCA_902687465.1 of Secale cereale. Lineage (NCBI taxonomy): Eukaryota > Viridiplantae > Streptophyta > Magnoliopsida > Poales > Poaceae > Secale > Secale cereale. Next base: position 735,762,497 of record LR738711.1, read on the forward strand.
TGCATGAACTTTTCTCAAGTCCGTAAACTTTTTTTGAAATGCATGAACTTTTGGCTCATGAACCTTTTTCAAATTCGTGAGCTTTTCTCGATTTCAAGAACTCTTTTCATTTCCGCTAATTTTCCCAGTTTCTATGAACCCTTTTTCAAATTCATGAAGTTTATAAAATTCATGGTTTTTTCAATATTTCTAAGATTTTTGTTCTGGATTTTTTTAAAATAGTTCAATACTAGGTATACAATATATTTATGTTCTACTAAAGGAAGGGTCAAATAGCAGGGTGCGTCATTTCTACACCCATGCTCACCTGCACACACCGATGAACAATAAATTCATAAACAATAAAAAAATCAAAAGGAAAATGATTTTTTTACAGATGAAAGTTGAGAGAATTTTCTAGGTGCCTGCCAAATTTCAAGGTGTTTGGACATTTGAGGTGCTCGTGGAAAAATAACAAATTTAGCTTGTCAAAGATACTTTTAAAGAGTGAATTTCACGTTAAGGAGAATAGGATGGGAAGACTTTTGCTCCTGTGTTTAATCACAAGCCCCTCCAAACGTAACTCTTTTGTAGAAGAGTGATTGGTCTACCAAATCATCTATCGCAATCGAGCACATCCTGGTTATACCTCTACCCGCAATTAATATATGTAATTTATTCTCGGTTGAGATGTATCTCCTGTGTTGTTCTTCGATACAACTTTGTCGGCTTACATTTCTTGCAGATCTATGTGTACCATAATCATGTTTAGTTGTATATTTGTGTTCGTTGTACCGGTATGTTCTCTTGATTTTCATTTGGTGCTGCTTAGTCATTCAACTTAGCATTGCTCTGATGAACATCTCGTAGTAGTACTATTTGTGATATCCTTCCCACTGGATTTCTATCTGCTCCTGTAATGATTTCTTTTCTTAGCTATTTTTGATCATAAATATGTGTCTGCCTTAGTTTATTTCCGTTGTGCTGTGCTGAGAGATTTCGAGTTTCGAAAGAAATCCCCCATTGACCCCTTTTGGTTGGTATACTTTGGTTCAACAAAGATCAACCTCGATGTGAAAAAAACCAAGCTTAAAGAGAGAAGGGTTGAGCTCGCGACCACTTTAGTGGAATCCAAAATGTTGAAAATGAAGATGGATGAGTTGGATCCCGATGTGGCAAAGGTCATGCGAGCCGTCCGTGCAGAGATGCTGAAACACTTGGCGGCAGAGATGGAGGAGGAATACGTTGCACATGCGCTGTCGATAGAGTGATGAGGGAGGAGGTAGGAACAACCGATCTAGGAGGGAAAATTGACATTTCTTTTTGTTCAAATTGTCGTACTAAAACTTTTGTAGTCTGGCGCATGTAAAAACTTAGGAATATCCATCACTTTTTGGTTGTGATTATTTATATATGCACTTTATTTGCTCATCCAATGGCTATTCATCCACACTTCAAACGGAGGAGGCCAGACCTAGGACGGAGCGTTTTTGGATACTAGATGGTGCCCCGTGCATTGCCACAGGATGTTTTTTTTCACGAATTTTGTAGAAAGGTCAGATCCAAACTTAAGTGCCATAACCTACTAACTTGCACATTATGCATCATTAGTGGAGGTTTGAACAAAATGTTTGTGGATAAATGTAGTCTGACATAATGATATATTTGTTCTTTTTGTATGCCTCAAAACACCTAGGAGATGAGAATGTTTCTCGGTTACAATAGGTGGCGATCAATTCAACATGTACATTATGACTTATCATATACATTTGCATTAATCCTAAGTGTTTCTTTTTCGAAAGGGGTAACCTTGATCTCTGCTTCATCGTGATACATGAATCGTAGGTGTGCACCCATCATTAAAATAAGGTGTGCACAAATTACCCAATTGTATCACTGTACATGAACTAATAGTCTTCAGGATTGGTAGAAGAATAGCTCTATTCAGAGCGTTGCATAACATGTCTCAAAAATGAACATGATATGCAAGATGTTAAACATGTTGGGGAACGTAATATTTTCAAAAATTTCCTACGATCACGCAAGGTCTATCTACTAGATGCATAGCAACGAGAGGGGAGAGTGTGTCTACGTACCCTCGTAGACCGAAAGCGGAAGCGTTTATCAACGCGGTTGATGTAGTCGTGCACCTTCACGATCCGTCCCGATCTAGTACCGAACGTACGGCACCTCCGCGTTCAGCACACGTTCAGCTTGATGACGTCCTCGCCTTCTTGATCCAGCAAGAAGGGCGAAGTAGTAGATGAGTTCCGGCAGCACGACGGCGTGGTGACGGTTGTTGTGAAGAACAATCTCTGCAGGGCTTCGCCAAGCACTACAGAAACTAGACGGAGGATAAACTAGAGGGTCGGGATAGCCGGCACACGGCTTGGTGTATCTTGATGTGTCTTGGGTGCTAGCCCTACCCCTCTATTTATATGTTGAGCCCTGGGGTCGAAACTTGGAGCAAAAGCCTCCTCAAAGTCGGTTTTGCCCGAAAGGAAAGAGTTCCACTCGGACTCCAGGGCTAGACGCCAGGGTTCCCGTCGTCTACCCCCTAGACGCCAGGGTTCCTGGCATCTAGCCTCTGGTCTCCGCAAAACTTCCTTTTGCACTTTCCTAAAGCCTCGTGGGCTTTCCCCTTTGGCCCAAATAAAGTGTTCTCGTACCCAAACACTTCGGGAAACATCCGGAACCCCTTCCGGTGAATTCTGGAACCCTTCCGGAGGTCAAAAACTATTATCCCATATATTAATCTTTATCTCCGGACCATTCCAGAGTTCCTCGTCATGTCCCTGATCACATCCAGGACTCCGAATAACATTCGGTCACCAACATACATAACTCATTAAATACTATATCGTCAACGAACGTTTAAGCATGCGGACCCTACGGGTTCGAGAACTATGTAGACATGACCGAGACATCTCTCCGGTCAATAACCAATAGCGGAACCTGGATGCCCATATTGGCTCCTACATATTCTACGAAGATCTTTATCGGTCGAACCGCATAACAACATACGTTGTTCCCTTTGTCATCGGTATGTTACTTGCCCGAGATTCGATCGTCGGTATCATCATACCTACTTCAATCTCGTTACCGGCAAGTCTCTTTACTCGTTCCGTAATACACCATCTCCTGACTAACTCATTAGTCGTTTGCTTGCAAGGCTTATTACGATGTGCATTACCGAGAGGGCCCAGAGATACCTCTCCGACAATCGGAGTGACAAATCCTAATCTCGAAATACGCCAACCCAACAAGTACCTTCGGAGACACCTGTAGAGCACCTTTATAATCACCCAGTTACGTTGTGACGTTTGGTAGCACACAAAGTGTTCCTCCGGTATTTGGGAGTTGCATAATCTCATAGTCATAGGAACATGTATAAGTCATGAAGAAAGCAATAGCAATAAAACTAATGGATCAAGTTGCTAAGCTAACGGATGGGTCTTGTCCATCACATCATTCTCCTAATGATGTGATCCCATTGATCAAATGACAACTCAATGTCTATGGTTATGAAACATAACCATCTTTGATCAATGAGCCAGTCTAGTAGAGGCATACTAGGGACACTCTGTTTTGTCTATATATTCACACATGTATTAAGTTTCCGGTTAATACAATTCTAGCATGAATAATAAACATTTATCATGATGCAAGGAAATATAAAATAACAACTTTATTATTGCCTCTAGGGCATATTTCCTTCAGTCTCCCACTTGCACTAGAGTCAATAATCTAGTTCACATCTCCATGTGATCTAACACCGATAGTTCACATCGTCATGTGATTAACACCCATAGTTCACATCGCCATGTGACCAACACCCAAAGGGTTTACTAGAGTCAATAATCTAGTTCGCATCGCTATGTGATTAACACCCAAAGAGTACTAAGGTGTGATCATGTTTTGCTTGTGAGAGAAGTTTAGTCAATGGGTCTGCCACATTCAGATCCGTATGTATTTTGCAAATTTTTATGTCTACAATGCTCTGCATGGAGCTACTCTAGCTAATTGCTCCCACTTTCAATACGAGTCCAGATTGATACTTAGAGACATCTGGATTTAGTGTCAAAGCTTGCATCGGTGTAACCCTTTACGACGAACTCTTTATCACCTCCATAATCGAGAAACATTTCCTTAGTCATCGACTTACTAAGGATAATTTTGACCGCTGTACAGTGATCTACTCCTGGATCACTATTGTACCTCCCTGTCAAACTCATGGCAAGGTACACAACATGTTTGGTACACAACATGGCATACTTTATAGAACCTATGGCTGAGGCATAGGGAATGACTTTCATTCTCTCTATATTTTTCTGCCGTGGTCTGGCTTTGAGTCTTACTCAACTTCACACCTTACAAGTCAGGCAAGAACTCCTTCTTTGACTGATCCATTTTGAACTACTTCAAAATCTTATCAAGGTATGTACTCATCGAAAGTCTTATCAAGCGTCTTGATCTATCTCTATAGATCTTGATGCCCAATATGTAAGCAGCTTCACCGAGGTCTTTCTTTGAAAAACTCCTTTCAAACACTCATTTATGCTTTCCAGAAAATTCTACATCATTTCCGATCGACAATATGTCATTTACATATACTCATCAGAAAGGTTGTAGTGCTCCCACTCACTTTCTTGTAAATACAGGCTTCACCGCAAGTCTGTATAAAACTATATGCTTTGATCAACTTATCAAAGCGTATATTCCATCTTCGAGATGCTTGCACCAGTCCATAGATGGATCGCTGGAGCTTGCACAGTTTGCTAGCACCTTTAGGATTGACAAAACCTTCTGGTTGCATCATATACAACTCTTCTTTAATAAATCCATTAAAGAACGCAGTTTCGTTATCCATTTGCCAGATTTCATAAAATGTGGCAATTGCTAACATGATTCGGACAGACTTAAGCATCGCTACGGGTGAGAAAGTCTCATCGTAGTCAACTCCTTGAACTTGTCGAAAACCTTTCGCAATAAGTCGAGCTTTGTAAACAGTAACATTACCGTCAGCGTCGGTCTTCCTCTTGAAGATCCATTTATTCTCGATGGCTTGTCGATCATCGGGCAAGTCAACCAAAGTCCACACTTTGTTCTCATACATGGATCCCATCTCAGATTTCATGGCCTCAAGCCATTTTGCGGAATCTGGGCTTATCATCGCTTCCTCATAGTTCGCAGGTTCATCATGGTCTAGTAACATGACTTCCAGAACTGGGTTGCCGTACCACTCTGGTGCGGAACGTACTCTGGTTGATCTCCGACGTTCAGCAGAAACTTGATCTGAAGTTTCATGATCATCATCATTAGCTTCCTCACTAATTGGTGTAGGAATCACTGGAACTAGTTTCTGTGATGTTCCACTTTCCAATTCGGGAGAAGGTACAATTACCTCATCAAGTTCTACTTTCCTCCCACTCACTTCTTTCGAGAGAAACTCCTTCTCTAGAAAGGATCCACTCTTAGCAACAAAGACCTTGCCTTCGGATCTGTGATAGAAGGTGTACCCAATAGTTTCTTTTGGGTATCCTATGAAGATTTACTTCTCCGATTTGGGTTCGAGCTTATCATGTTGAAACCTTTTCACATAAGCATCACAGTCCCAAACTTAAAGAAATGACAGCTTAGGTTTCTCATCGAACCACAGTTCATACGGTGTCATCTCCACGGATTTTGATGGTGCCCTATTTAACGTGAATGTAGCTGTCTCTAATGCATAACCCCAAAAGTGATAGTGGTAGATCGGTAAGAGACATCATCGATCGCACCATATCTAATAAAGTACGGTTATGACGTTCGGACACACCATTACACTATGGTGTTCCAAGTGGCGTGAGTAGTGAAACTATTTCACATTGTTTTTACTTAAGGCCAAACTCGCTAACTCAAATATTTTACCTCTACGATCATATCGTAGAAACTCTTATTTTCTGTTACGATGATTCTCCACTTCACTCTGAAATTCTTTGAACTTTTCAAATGTTTCAGACTTGTGCTTCATTAAGTAGTTATACCCATATCTGCTCAAATCATCAGTGAAGGTCAGAAAATAACGATACCCGTCGCGAGTTTCAACACTTATTGGTCCGCATACATCAGTATGTATGATTTCCAACAACTCTGTTGCTCGCTCCACAGTTCCGGAGAACGGAGTTTTAGTCATCTTGCCCATGAGGCATGGTTCGCAAGCACCAAGTGATTCATAATCAAGTGATTCCAAAAGTCCATCAATATGGAGTTTCTTCATGCACTTTACACCAATATGACCTAAACGACAGTGCCACAAATAAGTTGCACTATCATTATTAACCTTGCATCTTTTGGCTTCAATATTATGAATATGTGTATCACATGATCGAGATCCAACAAACCATTTTCATTGGGTGTATGACCATAGAAGGTTTTATTCATGTAAATAGAACAACAATTATTCTCTAACTTACATGAATAACCGTATTGCAATAAACATGATCAAATCATATTCATGTTCAACACAAACACCAAATAACACTTATTTAGGTTCAACACTAATCCTGAAAGTATAGGGAGTGTGCGATGATGATCATATCAATCTTGGAACTACTTCCAATACACATCGTCACTTCATCCTTTAACTAGTTTCTGTTCATTATGCAACTCCCATTTCGAGTTACTACTCTTTAGCAACTAAACCAGTATCAAATACCGAGGGGTTGCTATGAACACTAGTAAAATACACATCAATAATATGTATATCAAATATACCTTTGTTCACTTTGCCATCCTTCTTATCCGCCAAGTATCTAGGGCAGTTCCACTCCAGTGACCAATTCCTTTGCAGTAGAAGCACTTAGTTTCAGGCTTGAGTTTAGCTTTGGGTTTCTTCATGGGAGTGACAACTTGCTTGTCATTCTTCTTGAAGTTCCCCTTCTATCCGCCAAGTATCATGGAAGTATCAATACATGTCATGTCCCCTACAGTCAATGGGATTGAGCACCGCAAGATTGAACCCAAAGCAAAGCACTTCTCTCATTGCAAGAAAAAACCAATCTAGTTGGCCAAACCAAACCAATAGTTCAAAGAGAATTACTAAGATATTAAATCATGCATATAAGAATTCAGAAGAGACTCAAAAAATATTCATAGATAATTTGATCATAAACCCACAATTCGTCGGATCTTAACAAACACGCCGCAAAAGAGGATTACATCGGATAGATCTCCAAGAACATCGAGGAGAACATGGTATTGAGGATCAAAGAGAGAGAGAAGAAGCCATCTAGCTACTAGCTATGGACCCATAGGTCTGTGGTAATCTACTCACACTTCATCGGAAGGGAAATAGGGTTGATATAGATGCCCTGTGTGGTCGAATCCCCCTCTAGCAGAGTACCGGAAAAGGCCTCCAGATGGGATCTCGCGAGAACAGAATGTTACGGCGGCGGTAAAGTGGTTTCGATGGATGTTCTGTTGTTTTTGGAATATTTGGGAATTTATAGGCGAAAGAAGTAGGTCAGGGGGTCTCGGGGGGGGGGGGGGGGGGGG
>LR738711.1:735770034-735854179 GCA_902687465.1 Secale cereale
GGTAGGGGGCGCGCCCTCCACCCTTGTGGCCGCCTCGAGGCTCCCGTGGCGTGTACTCCAAGTCCTCTGGATGTCTTCTGGTCCAAGAAAAATCCTCGTAAAGTTTCGTTCCGTTTGGACTCCGTTTGATATTCCTTTTCTGCGAAACTCAAAAACAAGGAAAAACAGATACTGGCCATTGGCTCTGGGTAAATAGGTTAGTCCCAAAAATCATATAAAATATCATATTAATGCATATAAAACATCAAAAATAGATAATATAATAGCATGGAACAATCAAAAGTTATAGATACATTGGAGATGTATCAAACATCTCCAAGCTTAATTCCTGCTCGTCCTCGAGTAGGTGAATGATAAAAATAGAATTTTTATGTGGAATTCTACCCAACATATTTATCAATGCAATATTCTTTTTGGTGGCATGAATGTTCAGATCCATAAGACTCAAAATAAACATTTATCAATATCAAAACAATAATATTTCAAGCATACTAAGAGCAATCTACGGAGCTTCAAAAATAACATGGCTAAAGAAATTTATTGCTACAAAATCATATAGTCATTTATGCTCCCTCTTCATAACACAAAGTATAAATCATGCCCATCCCGGTGTCAATCAAGCAATTGCTTTCATACTCTACTTTTTCAAACCTTTTCAACTTTCACGCAATATATGAGGGTGAGCCATGGACATAGCACTATGGGTGGAATAGAAGGTGGTAATAGACAAAAGGAGGGAGAAAATCTCACATCGACTAGACTAATCAACGGACTATGGAGATGTGAGTGAGTAGGGATTTGCACGTAACGGATGCACTAGAGCTATAAGTGTATGAAAGCTCAAAAAATACAATTAGTGGGTGTGCATCAACTTGATTGCTCATGAAGACCTAGGGCATTTGAGGAAGCCCATCGTTGGAATATACGAGCCAAGTTCTATAAGGAAAATTACCACTAGTAATATATGAAAGTGACAACATACATGAAGAACATGGTGCTATTCTGAAGCACAAGTGTGGAAAAGGATAGTAACATTGTCCATTCTCTCTTTTTCTCACATTTTTTTGTTTTGGGCTCTTTGGCCTCTTTTTTTGTGGGCTTCTTTGGCCTCTTTTATTTATTGGGCTTCTTTGGCCTCTTTTATTTTTGATAACCACACATGGGACAATGTTCTAATAATGATGATCATCACACTTTTATTTACTTACAACTCGATACTAGAACAAAGATATGACTCTACATGAATGCCTCCGGCGGTATACTGGGATGTGAAATGACCAAGAGTGACATGAATATGAACGGTCGCTTTGCCACAAATACTATGTCAACTACATGATCATGCAAAGCAATATGACAATGATGAAGCGTGTCATAATAAATGGTACGGTGGAGTTACATGGCAATATATCTCGGAATGGCCATGAAAGTGCCATAATAGGTAGGTATGGTGTCTGTTTTGAGGAAGGTATAAGGAGGGTTTTATGCACCGGCGAAAGTTGTGCGTCACTAGAGTGGATAGCAAGATGGAAGTGTGAGAGTGCGTATAATCCATGGACTCAACATTAGTCATAAAGAACTCACATAATTATTGCAAAAATTCTATTAGCTCTCGAAGAAAAGTACTACGACGCATGCCCCTAGGGGGAAGGTTGGTAGCAGTTAACCATCGCACGCCCCCGACCTTCACGCAAAGATAAACTCTTCAAAATAGGAAGTGCTCCAATTTGGTTACATAGTTAGGAGACCATACGTGCATGCTTCGGGAATTAGAAACCTTCACACAACTATTTCTTTAACCTCACAAACTACCACTAGCATGACTCTAATATTACCATCTTAACATCTCAAAATAATTACAAGGAGTCAAACTTCACATAGTATTCAATGCTCTATATATGAAAGTTTTTATTATATCTCCTTTGGATGCCTATCATATTAGGACTAAATTCATAACCCAAGAAAATTACCATGCTGTTTTTAAGGACTCTCAAAATAATATAAGTGAGGCAAGATAGCTCAATAATTTCTATAAAATAAAACCACCACCGTGCTCACAAATGATATAAGTGAAGTACCAGAGCAAAATTGCCTAGCCCAAAAGATATAAGTGAAGCACATAGAGTATTCTAATAAATCACGATTGAAGCGTGTCCCTCTCAAAAGGTGTGTACATCAAGGATGATTGTGGCAAACTAAAAATCAAAGACTCATATCATACAAGACGCTCCAAGCAAAACACATATCATGTAGTGAAAAAAAATATAGCCTCAAGTAAAGTTACCGATGGATGAAGACGAAAGAGGGGATGCCTTCCCGGGTCATCCCCAAGCTTAGGCTCTTGGCTGTCCTTGAATTTTACCTTGGGGTGTCTTGGGCATCCCCAAGTTTAGGCTTTTGCCACTCTTTATTCCGCAGTCCATCAAATCCTCACCCAAAACTTGAAAACTTCACAACACAAAACTCAACAGTAATCTCATGAGCTCCGTCAGTAAAACAAAGCAAATAACCACTCGAGGTACTGTTCCGATCTTATTCTAATTTTATATTGGTGTAATATCTATTGTATTCCAACTTTTCCATGGTTCATACCCCCGATACTAGCCATAGATGCATCAAAATATGCAAACAACACATAGAAAACAGAATCTGTCAAAAACAGAACAGTCTATAGCAATCTGAAAACTTTGCATACTTCTGTAACTCTAAAAATTCTGAAAAATTAGGATGGCATGGGGAATTTGTATATCAATTTTGTGTAAAAATTTCAGAAGTTTTTAAACTTTCCAGTGAATTATTGAATTTTCTGCACTGGGCGCAAAAGTTTCTGTTTTTCCAGCAAAATCAAGTCAACGATCACCGTAAGCCATCCCAAAGGTCTTACTTGGCTCAAACATTAATTAAAACACCAAAACACAATTACTACAGAAGTAATAATGTGTAAAACTTGAAAAACAGAAACAAAAAGTAAAAAGCAAAAATAAAATTGGGTTGCCTCCCAACAAGCGTTATTGTTTAACGCCATTAGCTAGGCATAGAACGCAAATAGATCTAGGTATTATCATCTTTGGTATGCAATCCATAGATAGCTCTCATAATAGATTCATAAGGCAATTTAACTTTCTTTTTTGGAAAGTGTTCCATGCCCTTCCTTAACGGAAATTGAAATCTAATGTTTCCTTCTTTCATATCAGTAATTGCACCAATCGTTCTAAGGAAATGTCTACCAAGAATAATATGACATGTAGGATTGCAATCTATATCAAGAATGATAAAATCTACGGGAACATATTCCTATTTGCAACAATAAGAATATCATTAATCCTTCCAATAGGTTTCTTAATAGTGGAATCCACAAGATGCAAATTTAAAGAACACTCGTCAAATTCACGGAAACCTAGCACATCACATAAAGTTTTTGGAATCGTAGAAATGCTAGCACCCAAATCACACAAAGCATGGCACTCATAATCTTTAGTATTGATCATTAATAGTAGGTTCCCTCTCATCATAAAGTTTTCTAGGGATAGAAACTTCCAATTCAAGCTTTTCTTCAAAAGATTGCGTCATAGCATCAACGATATGTTTAGTGAAAGCTTTATTTTGATTGTAAGCATGAGGAGAATTTAACATGGATTGCAACAAGGAAATACAATCTATTAAAGAACAATTATCATAATTAAATTTCTTGAGATCCAATCTAGTGGGTTCATCGCTACTTAAAATTTTGACTTCATCAATCCCACTTTTATCAGTTTTTGCATCAAGATCTAAAAACTCTGAATTATTGGGACACCTTTTAACTAAAGTTGGTTCATCTCCAGTCCCATATTTATCAAGATTTATTTTAGAAAACAAAGATTAAATAGGAGTCACATCAATCACTATAAGAACTTCATCATTACTTTCACGGAAACTAGAAGAACTTGTTTTTATAAACCAATCATTTTTAGCACGCATCTTAGCGATTCTTTCTTTGCACTCTGATACGTCCATTTTGCATCATGCTTTTATGTTGATATTTATTGCACTATGGGCTGTTATTACATGTTATGTCACAATACTCATGCCGTTTCTCTCTTATTTTACAAGGTTTACATGAAGTGGGAGAATGCCGACAGTTGGAATTCTGGTCTGGAAAAGGAGCAAACATTGGAGACCTATTCTGCACTCCACAAAACATCGTTTAAGAAAATATAAAAAATATCTGGCGAAAGAGATACGAGAGGGGGGCCACCCACTGTCCACTAGGGTGGGGGCGCGCCCCCTGCCTCGTGGGCCACCTGGTGACTCCCTGATGCCCATCTTCTCCTATATGAGGTGTTTTGACCTTGAAAAATTCATAAGGAGGATTTGGGGACAAAACGCCGCCGTCTCGAGGCGGAACCTTGGCGGAACCAATCGAGGGCTCCGGCGGAGCTGTTCTGCCGGGGATACTTCCCTTCGGGAGGGGGAAATCGTCACCGCCGTCATCACCAACAACTCTCCCATCTTGGGGAGGGTTATCTTCATCAACATATTCACCGGCACCATGGTATCTCAAACCCTAGTTCATCTCTTGTATCCAATCTTTGTACCAAAACCTCAGATTGCTACCTATGGGTTGCTAGTAGTGTTGATTACTCCTTGTAGTTGATGCTAGTTGGTTTACTTGGTGGAAGATCATATGCGCAGATCCATTATGCATATTAATACCCCTATGATTATGAACATGAATATGCTTTGTGAGTAGTTACGTTTGTTCCTGAGGACATGGGAGAAGTCTTGCTATAAGTAGTCATGTGAATTTGGTATTCGTTCGATATTTTGATGAGATGTATGTTGTCTTTCCTCTAGTGGTGTCATGTGAACATCAACTACATGACACTTCACCATTTTTTGGGCCTAGAGGAAGGCATTGGGAAGTAATAAGTAGATGATGGGTTGCTAGAGTGACAGAAGCTTAAACCATAGTTTATGCGTTGCTTCATAAGGGGCTGATTTGGATTCATATGTTTCATGCTATGGTTAGGTTTACCTTAATACTTTTTTTGTAGTTGAGGATGCTTGCAATAGAGGTTAATCATAAGTGGGATGCTTGTCCAAGTAAGGGCCGCAACCAAGCACCGGTCCACCCGCATACCAAATTATCAAAGTAACGAACGCAAATCATATGAACGTGATGAAAACTAGCTGGACGATAATTCCCATGTGTCCTCAAGAGTGCTTTCCTTCATATAAGAGTTTGTCCATGAAGGAAATATGCCCTAGAGGCAATAATAAATTTGTTATTTATATTTCCTTATATCATGATAAATGTTTATTATTCATGCTAGAATTGTATTAACCGGAAACTTAGTACATGTGTGAATACATAGACAAAACAGAGTGTCCCTAGTATGCCTCTACTAGACTAGCTCATTGATCAAAGATGGTTATGTTTCCTAACCATAGACATGAGTTGTCATTTGATCAACGGGATCACATCATTAGGAGAATGATGTGATGGACAAGACCCATCCGTTAGCTTAGCACTATGATCGTTTAGTTTTACTGCTACTGCTTTCATCATGACTTATACATGTTCCTATGACTATGAGACTATGCAACTGCCGAATACTGGAGGAACACCTTGTGTGCTATCAAACGTCACAACATAATTGGGTGATTATAAAGATGCTCTACAGGTGTTTCCGAAGGTGTTTGTGGTGTTGGCATAAATCAAGATTAGGATTTGTCACTCCGAGTGTCGGAGAGGTATCTCCGGGCCCTCTCGGTAATGCACATCATAATAAGCCTTGCAAGCAAACGACTAATGAGTTAGTCAGGAGATGATGTATTACGGAACGAGTAAAGAGAATTGCCGGTAACGAGATTGAACTAGGTATGATGATACCGACGATCGAATCTTGGGCAAGTAACATACTGATGACAAAGGGAACAACGTATGTTGTTATGCGGTTCGACCGATAAAGATCTTCGTAGAATATGTAGGAGCAAATATGGGCATCCAGGTTCCGCTATTGGTTATTGACCAGAGAAGTGTCTCGGTCATGTCTACATAGTTCTCGAACCCGTAGGGTCCGCACGCTTAACGTTTCGTGGACGATATAGTATTGAATGAGTTATGTATGTTGGTGACCGAATGTTGTTCGGAGTCCCGGATGAGATCACGGACATGACGAGGAGCTCCGGAATGGTCCGGAGGTAAAATTTGATATATAGGATGATATGGTTAGGCCAAGGGGTCAAGCCCACAGGGCATTAAGTCGGTGCAAAAGGTGTTTCGCGGAGGCCAGGGGGCCAAACGCCGGAGACCCTGGCGTCTGGCCCTGGGCCAGACGCCGAGGCCCATGACGTCTGGGCCAGACGCCAAGGATTGTGGCGTTTGGTCCTGGAGTCCGAGTGGGGACTCCTGCCTTTCGAGCAAAACCGATTTTGAGGAGGCTTTTGCTCCAAGTTTCGACCCGAGGGCTCAAAATATAAATAGAGGGGCGGGGCTAGCACGTGGAACAGATGGAGATACACCAAGCCGTGTGCCGGCAACCCCGACCCTCTAGTTTATCCTCCGTCTAGTTTCTGTAGTGCTTGGCGAAGCCTTGTAGAGATTGTCCTTCATCAACAACCGTCACCATGCCGTCGTGCTGCCGGAACTCATATACTACTTCGCCTGTCTTGCTGGATCAAGAAGGCGAGGACGTCATCGAGCTGAACGTGTGCTGAACGCGGAGGTGCCGTACGTTCGGTACTAGATTGGGACGGATCGTGAAGATACACGACTACATCAACCGCGTTGATAAACGCTTCCGCTTTCGGTCTACGAGGGTACGTAGACACACTCTCCCTTCTCGTTGCTATGCATCTAGTAGATAGATCTTGCGTGATCGTAGGAAAATTTTGAAATACTACGTTCCCCAACAGTGGCATCATGAGCCAGGTCTATGCGTAGATGATTTGCACGAGTAGAACACAAGTGAGTTGTGGACGATACTAGTCATACTGCTTACCAGCATGTCATACTTTGCTTCGGCGGTATTGTGAGATGAAGCGGCCCGGACTGACATTACGCGTACGCTTACGCGAGACTGGTTTCACCGTTATGAGCACTCATTGCTTAAAGGTGACTGGCGGGTGTCTGTCTCTCTCACTTTAGCTGAATCGAGTGTGCCTACGCCCGGTCCTTGTGAAGGTTAAAACAACACATACTTGACGAAACATCGTTGTGGTTTTGTATGCATAGGTAAGAACAGTTCTTGCTAAAGCCCGTAGCAGCCACGTAAAACTTGCAACAACAAAGTAGAGGACGTCTAACTTGTTTTTGCAAGGCATGTTGTGATGTGATATGGTCAAGACATGATGAGTTATACGTTTTTGTATGAGATGATCATGTTTTGTAAAGTTATCGGCAACTGGCAGGAGCCATATGGTTGTCGCTTTATTGTATGAAATGCAATCGCCATGTAATTGCTTTACTTTATAACTAAGCGGTAGCGATAGTCGTAGAAGCAATAGTTGGCGAGACGACAATGATGCTACAATGGAGATCAAGGTGTCGCGCCGGTGACGAAGGTGATCATGACGGTGCTTTGGAGATGGAGACCAAAAGCACAAGACGATGACGGCCATATCATGTCACATATTTTGATTTGCATGTGATGTTTATCTTATTATGCTTCTTATTTTGCTTAGAACGACGGTAGCATTATAAGATGATCCCTTACAAAATTTCAAGGTCTAAGTGTTCTCCCTGAGTATGCACCGTTGCGAAAGTTCGTCGTGCCGAGACACCACGTGATGATCGGGTATGATAAGCTCTACGTTCAAATACAACGGGTGTAAGCCAGTTTTGCACACGCAGAATACTCGGGTTAAACTTGACGAGCCTAGCATATGCAGATATGGCCTCGGAACACTGGAGACCGAAAGGTCGAGCGTGAATCATATAGTAGATATGATCAACATAAGATGTTCACCATTGAAAACTACTCCATCTCACGTGATGATCGGACATGGTTTAGTTGATTTGGATCACGTGATCATTTAGATGACTAGAGGGATGTCTATCTAAGTGGGAGTTCTTATGTAATATGATTAAATGAACTTTAATTTATCATGAACTTAGTCCTGGTAGTATTAGCATATCTATGTTGTAGATCAATAGCTCGCGATGTTGCTCCACGTTTATTTTTTATATGTTCCTAGAGAAAACTAAGTTGAAAGATGTTACTAGCAATGATGCGGAATTGTTCCGTGATCTGAGGATTATCCTCATTGCTGCACAGAATAATTATGTCCTTGATGCACCGCTAGGTAACACACCTATTGCAGGAGCAGATGCAGACGTTATGAACGTTTTGACAAAAGCTCGGTATGATGACTACTTGATAGAATAGTGCACCATGCTTTACGGCTTAGAACCGGGACTTCAAAAACGTTTTGAACGCCATGGAGCATATGAGATGTTCCAAGAGTTGAAATTAGTATTTCATACTCATGCCCGTGTCGAGAAGTATAAGACCTCTGACAGTACTTTCCCTACAAGATGGAGGAGAATAGCTCAACCAGTGAGCATGTGCTCAGATTGTCTGGGTACTACAATTGCTTGAATCAAGTGGGAGTTTATCTTCCAGATAAGATAGTAATTGACAAAGTTCTCTAGTCACTATCACCAAGTTAGTAGAACTTCGTGATGAACTATAATATGCAAGGGATGACGAAAGTAATTCCCGAACTCTTCGCGATGCCGAAATCGGCGAAGGTAGAAATCAAGAAGGGGTATCAAGTGTTGATGGTTAACCAGACCACTTGTTTCAAGTAAAGGGCAAAGGGATAGAAGGGGAACTTCAAGAAGAATGACAAGCAAGTTGTCACTCCCATGAAGAAACCCAAAGCTAAACTCAAGCCTGAAACTAAGTGCTTCTACTGCAAAGGAAATGGTCACTGGAAGTGGAACTGCCCTAGATACTTAGCGGATAAGAAGGATGGCAAAGTGAACAAAGGTATATATGATATACAGATTATTGATGTGTACTTTACAAGTGTTCATAGCAACCCCTGGGTATTTGATACCGGTTCAGTTGCTAAAATTAGTAACTCGAAACGAGAATTACAGAATGAACAAAGACTAGTTAAAGGTGAAGTGACGATGTGTGTTGGAAGTGGTTCCAAGATTGATATGATCATCATCGCACACTCCCTATACTTTCGAGATTAGTGTAAAACCTAAATAAATGTTATTTGGCATTTGCGTTGAGCATGAATATGATTTGATCATATTTGTTGCAATACGGTTATTCATTTAAAGTCATAGAATAATTGTTATTCTGTTTACATGAATAAAACCTTCGATGGTCATACACCCAATGAAAATAGTTTCTTGGATCTCGATTGTAGTGATAAACATATTCATAATATTGAAGCCAAAAGATGCAAGGTTAATAATGATAGTGCAACTTATTTGTGGCACTGCCGTTTAGGTCATAATGGTGTAAAGCGCATGAAGAAACTCCATAGTGATGGACTTTTTGAATCACTTGATTATGAATCACTTGGTGCTTTCGAACCATGTCTCATGGGCAAGATGACTAAAACTCTATTCTCCGGAACAATGGAGCGAGCAATTGACTTGTTGGAAATCATACATACTCATGTATGCAGACCAATGAGTGTTGAGGCTCGCGGCGGGTATCATTATTTTCTGTCCTTCATAGATGATTTGAGCAGATATGGGTATATCTACTTGATGAAACACAAATCTGAAACATTTGAAAAGTTCAAAGAAATTTCAGAGTGAAGTAGAGAATCATCGTAACAAGAAAATAAAAGTTTCCACGATCTGCTCACGGAGGCGAATATTTGAAGTTACGAGTTTGGCCTTCATTTAAAACAATGTGGAATAGTTTCACAACTCACGCCACCCGGAACGCCACAGCGTAATGGTGTGTCCGAACATCGTAATTATACTTTATTAGATATGGTGCGGTCTATGATGTCTCTTACCGATTTACCACTATCGTTTTGGGTTATGCATCAGAGATATCTGCATTCACGCTAAATAGGGCAATGTCTAAATCCGTTGAGACGACGCCTTATGAACTGTGGTTTGGCAAGAAACCAAAGTTGTCGTTTCTTAAAGTTTGGGGCTGTGATGCTTATGTGAAAAAGCTTCAACCTGATAAGCTCGAACCCAAGTTGGAGAAATGTGTCTTCATAGGATACCCAAAGGAGACTGTTGGGTACACCTTCTATCACAGATCCGAAGGCAAGATATTCGCTGCTAGGAATGGATCCTTTCTAGAGAAGGAGTTTCTCTCGAAAGAAGTGAGTGGGAGGAAAGTAGAACTTGATGAGGTAATTGTACCTTCTCCCTAATTGGAAGGTAGTACATCACAAAAACTAGTTCCGGTGATTCCTACACCAATTAGTGAGGAAGCTAATGATGATGATCATGAAACTTCAGATCAAGTTTCTGCTGAACTTTGTAGATCAACCAGAGTGGTACGGCAACCCGGTTCTAGAAGTCATGTTACTGGACCATGATGAACCTACGAACTATGAGGAAGCGATGATGAGCCCAGATTCCGCAAAATGGCTTGAGGCCATGAAATCTGAGATGGGATCCATGTATGAGAACAAAGTGTGGACTTTGGTTGACTTGCCCGATGATCGGCAAGCCATCAAAAATAAATGGATCTTCAAGAGGAAGACTGACGCTGCCGGTAATGTTACTGTTTACAAAGCTCGACTTATTGCGAAAGATTTTCAACAAGTTCAAGGAGTTGACTACGATGAGACTTTCTCACCCGTAGCGATGCTTAAGTCTGTCCGAATCATGTTAGCAATTGCCGCATTTTATGAAATCTGGCAAATGGATAACAAAACTGCATTCTTTATTGGATTTATTAAAGAATAATTGTATATGATGCAACCAGAAGGTTTTGTCAATCCTAAAGGTGCTAACAAAATGTGCAAGCTCCAGCGATCCATCTATGGACTGGTGCAAGCATCTCGGAGTTGGAATATACGCTTTGATAAGTTGATCAAAGCATAACCGCAAGTCTGTATTCACAAGAAAGTGAGTGGGAGCACTACAACCTTTTTGATAAGTATATGTGAATGAGATATTGTCGATCGGAAATGATGTAGAATTTTCTGGAAAGCATAAAGGAGTGTTTGAAAGGAGTTTTTCAAAGAAAGACCTTGGTGAAGCTGCTTACATATTGGGCATCAAGATCTATAGTGATAGATCAAGACGCTTGATAAGAATTTCGATGAGTACATACCTTGATAAGATTTTGAAGTAGTTCAAAATGGATCAGTCAAAGAAGGAGTTCTTGCCTGACTTATAAGGTGTGAAGTTGAGTAAGACTCAAAGCCAGACCACGGCAGAAAAATATAGAGAGAATGAAAGTCATTCCCTATGCCTCAGCCATAGGTTCTATAAAGTATGCCATGCTGTGTACCAAACATGTTGTGTACCTTGCCATGAGTTTGACAGGGAGGTACAATAGTGATCCAGGAGTAGATCACTGTACAGCGGTCAAAATTATCCTTAGTAACTGGATGACTAAGGAAATGTTTCTCGATTATGGAGGTGATAAAGAGTTCGTCGTAAAGGGTTACGCCCATGCAAGCTTTGACACTAAATCCAGATGACTCTAAGTATCAATCTGGATGCGTATTGAAAGTGAGAGCAATTAGCTAGAGTAGCTCCATGCAGAGCATTGTAGACATAGAAATTTGCGAAATACATACGGATCTGAATGTGACAGACCCGTTGACTAAACTTCTCTCACAAGCAAAACATGATCACAACTTATTACTCTTGGGTATTAATCACATAGCGATGTGAACTAGATTATTGACTCTAGTAAACCCTTTGGGTGTTGGTCACATGGCGACGTGAACTATGGGTGTTATTCACATAACGATGTGAACTATCGGTATTAAATCACATGGCGATGTGAGCTAGATTATCGACTCTAGTGCAAGTGGGAGACTGAAGGAAATATGCCCTAGAAGCAATAATAAAGTTGTTATTTATATTTCCTTATATCATGATAAATGTTTATTATTCATGCTAGAATTGTATTAACCGGAAACTTAGTACATGTGTGAATACATAGACAAAACAGAGTGTCCCTAGTATGCCTCTACTAGACTAGCTCATTCATCAAAGATGGTTATGTTTCCTAACCATAGACATGAGTTGTCATTTGATCAACGGGATCACATCATTAGGAGAATTGTGTGATGGACAAGACCCATCCGTTAGCTTAGCACTATGATCGTTTAGTTTAACTGCTATTGCTTTCATCATGACTTATACATGTTCCTATGACTATGAGACTATGCAACTATCGAATACCGGAGGAACACCTTGTGTGCTATCAAACGTCACAACGTAACTGGGTGATTATAAAGATGCTCTATATGTGTTTCCGAAGGTGTTTGTGGTGTTGGCATAGATCAAGATTAGGATTTGTCACTCCGAGTGTCGGAGAGGTATCTCTGGGCCCTCTTGGTAATGCACATCGTAATAAGCCTTGCAAGCAAACGACTAATGAGTTAGTCAGTAGATGATGTATTACGGAACGAGTAAAGAGACTTGCCGGTAACGAGATTGAACTAGGTATGATGATACCGACGATCGAATCTCGGGCAACTAACATACCGATGACAAAGGGAACAACGTATGTTGTTATGCGGTTCGACCGATAAAGATCTTCGTAGAATATGTAGGAGCCAATATGGGCATCCAGGTTCCGCAATTGGTTATTGACCAGAGAAGTGTCTCGGTCATGTCTACATAGTTCTCTAACCCGTAGGGTCCGCACGCTTAACGTTTCGTTGACGATATAGTATTGAATGAGTTATGTATGTTGGTGACCGAATGTTGTTCGGAGTCCCAGATGAGATCACATACATGACGAGGAGCTCCGGAGGTAAAATTTGATATATAGGATGATATGGTTAGGCCAAGGGGTCAAGCCCACAGTGCATTAAGTCGGCGCAAAAGGTGTTTTGCGGAGGCCAGGGGGCCAAACGCCGGAGACCCTAGCGTCTGGCCCTGGGCCAGACGTCGAGGCCCATGGCGTCTGGGCCAGACGCCAAGGATTGTGGTGTTTGGTCCTGGAGTCCGAGTGGGGACTCCTGCCTTTCGGGCAAAACCGACTTTGAGGAGGCTTTTGCTCCAAGTTTCGACCCCAGGGCTCAACATATAAATAGAGGGGCGGGGCTAGCACCTAGAACAGATGAAGATACACCAAGCCGTGTGCCGGCAACCCCGACCCTCTAGTTTATCCTCCGTCTAGTTTCTGTAGTGTTTGGCGAAGCCCGGCAGAGATTGTCCTTCATCAACAACCGTCACCACGCCGTCGTGCTGCCGGAACTCATATACTACTTCGCCCGTCTTGCTGGATCAAGAAGGCGAGGACGTCATCGAGCTGAACGTGTGCTGAACGCGGAGGTGCCGTACGTTCGGTACTAGATCGGGACGGATCGTGAAGGTACACGACTACATCAACCGCGTTGATAAACGCTTCCGCTTTCGGTCTACGAGGGTACGTGACACACTCTCCCTTCTCGTTGCTATGCATCTAGTAGATAGATCTTGCGTGATCGTAGGAAAATTTTGAAATACTACGTTCACCAACAATCCAGGCTTGTCCTGTGCTAAAAAAAGGATTGGGCCCTCTTGCTGCACCTTATTTACTTTTACTATTATTTCTTGTTACCAATTATCTTATCACAAAACTATCTGCTACCGATAATTTCAGTGCTTGCAGAAAATACCTTACTGAAAACTGCCTATCATTTCCTTCCGCTCCTCGTTGGGTTCGACACTCTTACTTATCGAAAGGACTACGATAGATCCCCTACACTTGTGGGTCATCAAGATTCTTTTATGGAGCCGTTGCCGGGGAGTGAAGCGCCTTTGGTAAGTGGAATTTGGTAAGGAAAAATTTATATAGTGTGCTGAAATTTACTGTCACCTGTTACTATGGCTCATAATCCTTAGAGGGGCTTGTTCGGGGTATCTTCGCCCCGACCAGTAGAGCAAAGAGTTGCTCCTCAACCTACTGAACCTACTGAAAATGTTTGCTTTGAAATACCTTCGGGTATGATAGAGAAACTGCTAGCTAATCCCTTTACAGGAGATGGAACACTGCATCCGGATTTGCACCTAATCTATGTGGATGAAGTTTGTGGATTATTTAATCTTGTAGGTATGCCCGAGGATGTGATCAAGAATAAGGTCTTACCTTTATCTTTGAAGGCAGATGCATTGACATGGTTTAGGGTATGCGATGATATTGGATCATGGAACTACAATCGATTGAAGTTGGAATTTCATCAGAAGTTCTATCCTATGCATCAGGTTCATTGTGATCATAACTATATATATAATTTCTAGCCTCGCGAAGGAGAAAGTATCGCTCAAGCTTGGGGGAGGCTTAAGTCAATGTTATATTCATGGCCCAATCATGAGCTCTCAAGAGAAATGATCATTCAAAATTTTTATGCTCGGCTTTCTCTCAATAATCGCTCCATGCTCAATACTTCTTGTACTGGTTCTTTTATGATGAAGACTATTGAATTCAAATGGGATTTATTGGATAGAATTAAACGCAACTCTGAATATTGGGATCTCAACGAAGGTAAGGAGTCAGGTATAACCCCTAAGTTTGATTGTGTTAAATCTTTTATGGATACTGATGTTTTTCCTGAATTTAGCACTAAATATGGACTTAACTCTGAGATAGTAGCTTCTTTCTGTGAATCATTTGCTACTCATGTTGATCTCCCTAAGGATATGTGGTTTAAATATCATCCTCCCATTGAAGTAAAAGTAATTGAACCTGTTAAAGTTGAAGAAAAAACTATCAATTATAATGTTGATCATATTGTTCGTACCGCTTATATTGAGAAACCACCCTTCCCTGTTAGAATAAAGGATCATGCTAAAGCTTGAACTATGGTTCGTAAGAGTAATACTAGAACACCTACATCCTCTGAGCAAATTAAAGTTGAACCTAGTATTGCTATGGTTAAGGATCTCTTGGCCGATGATATTGATGGGCATGTTATTGAAGGAAATATGCCCTAGAGGCAATAATAAAGTTATTATTTATTTCCTTATATCATGAGAAATGTTTATTATTCATGCTAAAATTGTATTAACCAGAAACTTAACACATGTGTGAATACATAGACAAAACAGAGTGTCCCTAGTATGCCTCTACTAGACTAGCTCATTGATCAAAGATGGTTATGTTTCCTAGCCATAGACATGAGTTGTCATTTGATCAACGAGATCACATCATTAGCAGAACGATGTGATGGACAAGACCCATCCGTTAGCTTAGCAACTTCATCGTTTAGTTTTACTATTGCTTTCTTCATGACTTATACATGTTCCTATGACTATGAGATTATGCAACTCCCGAACGCCGGAGGAACACCTTGTGTGCTATCAAACGTCACAACGTAACTGGGTGATTATAAAGATGCTCTACAGGTGTCTCCGAAAGTGTTCGTGGTGTTGGCATAGATCAAGAATAGGATTTGTCACTCCGAGTGTCGGAGAGGTATCTCTGGGCCCTCTCGGAAATGAACATCACTATAAGCCTTGCAAGCAATGTGGCTAATAAGTTAGTTATGGGATGGTGCATTACAGAACGAGTAAAGAGACTTGCCGGTAATGAGATTGAACTAGGTATTGAGATACCGACGATCGAATCTCGGGCAAGTAACATACCGATGACAAAGGGAACGACGTATGTTGTTATGCGGTTTGACGGATAAAGATCTTCGTAGAATATGTAGGAGCTAATATGAGCATCCAGGTTCCGCTATTGGTTATTGACCGGAGATGAGTCTCGGTCATGTCTACATAGTTCTCGAACCCGTAGGGTCCGCACGCTTAACGTTCGATGACGATCAGTATTATGAGTTTTGTTGTACCGAAGGTAGTTAGGAGTCCCGGATGAGATCATGGACATGACGAGGAGTCTCGGAATGTCCGAGACATGAAGATTAATATATTGGACGACTATATTTGGACCCGGAAGTGTTCCAGGTGTTATCGGGTAAAACCGGAGTGCTAGAGGGGGTTACCAGACCCCGCCCCCCCGAGGGAGTATGGGCCATAGTGGGCCAATGAGGGAAAGAGAGGGGCAGCCCATAGGGCTGGACGCACCCCCTAGGGTTCCTAGTTGGACTAGGAAAAGGGGGGAGGCGCCCCCTCTCCTTTCCTTCTCCTCTCCCCCTTCCTTTCCTACTCCTAGTAGGAATAGGAAAGGGGATTCCTATTCCTACTAGGAGTAGGAATCCTACTCCTGGCGCGCCATACTTTGCCAGCCGCACCTCCCCCCTTGCTCCTTTATATACGGGGCAGGGGCACCCAAAGACACACAAGAAACATTGTTCTAGCCGTGTGCGGTGCCCCCCTCCACAGAAACACACCTCGGTCATACCGTTGTAGTGCTTAGGCGAAGCCCTGCGCCGGTAGCTTCATCATCTCCGTCACCACACCGTCGTGCTGATGAAACTCTCCCGTGAAGCTCAACTGGATCAAGAGCTCGTGGGACGTCATCGATCTAAACGTCTGCTGAACGCGGAGGTGCCGTACGTTCGGTGCTTGGATCGGTTGGACCGCGAAGACGTTCGACTACATCAACCGCGTCACTAGATGCTTCCGCTTTCGGTCTACGAGGGTACGTAGACACACTCTCCCCTCTCGTTGCTATGCATCTAGTAGATAGATCTCGTGTGATCGTAGGAAATTTTTGAATACTACGTCCCCCAACAGTTATTTACCTCTGTGATGAAGCTGCTAGAATTGCTAGACCCGATACTAAGAATAAACATAGACCTGTTTTAGGCATGCCTGTTATTTCTGTTAAAATTGGAGATCATTGCTATCATGGCTTATGTGACATGGGTGCTAGTGCTAGTGCCATACCTCATTCCTTATATGAAGACATTATGCACGATATTGCACCTGCTGAGCTAGAAGTTATTGATGTTACTATTGATCTTGCCAATAGAGACACTATTTCACCAGTTGGAATTGTCAGAGATGTTGAAGTCTTGTGTGGGAAAGTTAAATACCCTGATGATTCTCTTGTTCTTGGTTCCCCACAAGATGATTTTTGCCCAGTTATATTTGGTAGACCCTTCTTGAACACTGTTAATGCTAAGATAGACTGCGAAAAGGATATTGTAACAGTTGGTTTAGGGGATATGTCTCATTACTTTAACTTCGCTAAATTTCGTAGACAACCCCATGATAAAGAATTGCCTAGTAAGGATGAAATTATTGGTCTTGCTTCTATTGTTGTACCTTCTAACGATCCTTTAGAATAATATCTGCTAGACCATGAAAATGATATGTATATGAATGAGAGAAGGGAAATATATGAAATATTCTTTAAACAGGGACCCTTATTGAAACACAACTTGCCTGTTGAAATTCTAGGGGATCCTCCTCCACCCAAGGGTGATCCCGTGTTTGAACTTAAACCATTACTTGATACTCTTAAGTATGTTTATCTCGATGAAAAGAAGATATATCCTATTATTATTAATGCTAACCTTTCAGAGCAGGAAGAAGAGAAATTATTGAAAACTCTCAAGAAGCACCGTGCTACTATTGGATACACTCTGGATGATCTTAAGGGCAGTAGTCCCACTTTATGCCAACACAAGATAAAGTTGGAAGAGGACGCGAAATCGATTATCGATCATCAACGAAAGTTAAATCCTAAGATGAAAGAAGTGGTAAGGAAGGAAATACTAAAGCTTCTAGAGGCAGGTATAATTTATCCAGTTGCTGATAGCGAGTGGGTAAGTCCTGTCCATTGTGTCCCTAAGAAGGAAGGTATTACTGTAGTTCCTAATGATAAAGATGAATTGATCCCGCAAAGAATTGTTATAGGTTATAGGATGGTAATTGATTTCCAGAAATTAAATAAAGCCACTAAGAAAGATCATTACCCTTTTCCTTTTATTGATCAAATGTTAGAAAAGTTATCCAAACAAACTCATTTTTGCTTTCTAGATGGCTATTCTGGTTTCTCTCAAATACCTGTGTCAAAAGGGGATCAAGAAAAGACCACTTTTACTTGTCCCTTCGGTACCCTTTGCTTATAGACGTATGCCTTTTGGTTTATGTAATGCACCTGCTACCTTTCAAAGATGCATGTGGCTATATTCTCTGATTTTTGTGAAAAGATTGTTGAGGTTTTCATGGATGACTTTTCCGTTTACGCAACTTCTTTTGATGATTGCTTGAGCAACCTTGATTGAGTTTTGCAGAGATGTGAAGAAACTAATCTTGTCTTGAATTGGGAAAAGTTCCACTTTATGGTTAATGAAGGCATTGTCTTGGGTCATAAAATTTCTGAAAGATGTATTGAAGTTGATAAAGCTAAAGTTGATGCTATTGAAAAGATGTCGTGTCCCAAGGACATCAAAGGTATAAGAAGTTTTCTTGGTCATGACATGTTTTATAGGAGGTTCATTATGGACTTCTCCAAAATCTCTAGGCCTCTGACTAATCTCTTACAAAAATATGTTACTTTTGTCTTTGATGATGGTTGTGTAGAAGCATTTGAAGTACTTAAGAAATTGTTGACCTCTGCACCTATTGTCCAGCCTCCTGAATGGAATTTACCCTTTGAGATTATGTGCGATGCTAGTGATTATGTTGTAGGTGCTGTTCTAGGACAAAGAGTTGATAAGAAATTGAATGTTATCCAATATGATATTAAAACTCTAGACAGTGCCTAGAGAAATTATGCTACTACCGAGAAAGAATTTTTAGCTGTCGTATTTGCTTGTGATAAGTTTAGACCTTATATTGTTGATTCTAAAGTAACTATTCACACTGATCATGCTGCTATTAGATACCTTATGGAAAAGAAAGATGCTAAACCTACACTTATTAGATGGGTTCTCCTGCTACAAGAATTTGATTTGCGTATTACTGATAGAAAGGGAGCTGAGAACCCCGTTGCAGACAACTTGTCTAGGTTAGAGAATATTCTTGATGACCCACTACCTATTGATGATAGCTTTCCTGATGAACAATTAGCTGTCATAAATGCTTCTCGTACTGCTCCATGGTATGCTGATTATGCTAATTACATTGTTGCTAAGTTTATACCACCTAGTTTCACATACTAGCAAAAGAAAAAGTTCTTCTATGATATAAGACATTACTTCTGGGATGACCCACACCTTTATAAAGAAGGAGTAGATGGTATTATTAGACGTTGTGTACCTGAGCATGAACAAGAACAGATCCTACACAAGTGTCACTCCGAAGCTTATGGAGGACACCACGCTGGAGATAGAACTGCACATAAGGTACTGCAATCCGGTTTTTGTTGGCCCACTCTCTTCAAGGATGCCCGTAAGTTTGTCTTTTCTTGTGATGAATGCCAAAGAATTGGTAATATTAGTAGACGTCAAGAAAAGCCTATGAATTATTCACTTGTTATTAAACCATTTGATGTCTGGGGCTTTGATTATATGGGACCGTTTCCTTCCTCTAATGGGTATACACATATTTTAGTCGCTGTTGATTACGTTACTAAGTGGGTAGAAGCTATTCCAACTAGTAGTGTTGATCACAACACCTCTATTAAGATGCTTAAAGAAGTTATTTTTCCGAGGTTTGGAGTCCCTAGATACTTAATGACTGATGGTGGTTCACACTTTATTCATGGTGCTTTCCGTAAAATGCTTGCTAAGTATGATGTTAATCATAGAATTGCATCCCCATACCATCCACAGTCTAGTGGTCAAGTAGAACTAAGTAACAGAGAGCTGAAATTAATCTTGCAAAAGACTGTTAATAGGTCTAGAAAGAATTGGTCCAAGAAACTTGATGATGCATTATGGGCCTATAGAAATGCGTACAAAAATCCTATGGGTATGTCTCCGTATAAAATGGTTTATGGAAAAACATGTCACTTACCTCTCGAACTAGAACATAAGGCGTATTGGGCTATTAAAGAGCTCAATTATGATTTCAAACTTGCCAGTGAGAAGAGGTTATTTGACATTAGCTCGCTTGATGAATGGAGAACCCAAGCCTACAAGAATGCCAAACTGTTTAAAGAAAAGGTTAAAAGATGGCATGACAAAAGGATACAAAAGCGTGAGTTTAACGTAGGTGATTATGTCTTGCTATAGAACTCTCGTTTAATATTTTTTGCAGGAAAACTTCTCTCTAAATGGGAAGGTCCTTACGTTATCGAGGAGGCCTATCGTTCCGGTGCCATTAAAATCAACAACTTCGAAGGCAAAAATCCGAAGGTGGTGAACAGTCAAAGAATCAAACATTATATCTCAGGTAATCCTGTAAATGTTGAAACCAATGTTATTGAAACCGTAACCCCGGAGGAATACATAACAGACACTTTCCAGAACGATTCAGACTCCGAAAAGGAAGAGGTATGTGGTATGGTAAGTAAACCGACTCCAAAACAATTATAATTGCAATTTTTCTCTGTTTTGGAATATTTAGAAAAATAGAAAAATAAGAGGCGGCCCGTAAAGGACACGAGGCATCCACGAGGGTGTAGGGCGCGCCCTACCCCCCTGGGCGCCCCCTACCTCGTGGGTACCTCGTGTGCCTCCCAGACTCCGTTTTCTTGCACGTTACTTCTTTCGGTCGGTAAAAATTCATTATATATTCTCCCGAAGGTTTTGACTACCGTACCACACAAAAATCCTCTGTTTTTGTTTCGTGCTATTTTCTTCCAGAGTTGACAAGGCCAGGCATCATGTCGTCTTCCTCCTCCAACAATAAGGGCAATGATGCTTGGCTAATGAAGACAGAGCTGAAGAGAGAAGAACCTGGGGAGATCAACAAGGAAAATAGGATCAAGAAGGCTATGGAAGATCAGGCTCCGGCAGCAGAAGATGAAAACATCATCCAACCCCTTCCAAACCTTTTTACTTCAACTGAGATTGAAGCTTTCATGATGATTGCGTTAGCTCAAATACAGAACAAGTATCTCACAAGTGAAAATATTTTGTTGAAGGAGCATATCGCCGCACTCAAGGGTATTATCCGCAAGCTGGAGGATCTCTTATGCTCCATGTATGATGATCCGTTATGACTGCTGACAACTCCATCATCACCACCTCCGAAGAAGGAGACATAATCATATGGGTATGGGCACTCCCCTTGGCAACTGCCAAGCTTGGGGGAGGTGCCCCGGTATCGTATCACCATCACACTCCTATCTACCGTTTTTCTTAGTTCGATCCCTTTGGTAATATCTTGGTCTAGTAGAATAAAGTTTAGTATGATCTAGTTGTGAGCTTTGCTTTATGATCTTTATCTTTGTAATCGAGTCCGTGAGCTATATATAATAAAGATTATTTTTGAGTCAAGGGCTTGATTTTCTTGCTATGATCATGAGAGAATAAACGAAAATAAAAAAAGTATCAAAGAGATCATATTGATCTTATGGAAGGTAATGACTTCACATATAAAGAGTATGATGAATAAAAGTTGTTGAGAGTTGACAAACGAAGTTTTGGTCATCGTTGCAATTAATAGGAAGTAATAAAGAAAGAGAAGTTTTCACATACAAATATACTATCTTGGACATCTTTTATGATTGCGAGCACTCATTAAAATATGACATGCTAAAGAGTTGATGTTGGACAAGGAAGACAACATAATGGGTTATGTCTTCTTATAACCGAAATAAAGTATATTGTCATGGATCATCCAACATGTTGAGCTTGCCTTTCCCCCTCATGCTAGCCAAAACTTCCTGCACCAAGTAGAGATGCTACTTGTGCTTCCATACATCCTTAAACCATGTTTTGCCATGAGAGTCCACCATACCTACCAATGGATTGAGTAAGATCCTTTAAGTAAGTTGTCATTGTTGCAACTCTCTAAAATATGTATGATCTATTAGTGTGGAGAAAATAAACTTTATACTATCTTGTGATATGGAAGCAATAAAAGCAACGGACTGCATAATAAAGGTACATATCACAAGTGGCAATATAAAGTGACGTTCTTTTGTGCTAAGATTTTGTACATCCAACCATAAAAGCACATGACAACCTCTACTTCCCTCTGCGAAGGGCCTATATTTTGTTCTTACCATATAAGAGTCAAGGTGATCTTCACCTTTCCTTTTTACTTTTTATTGTTTGGGAAGCACATTGTGTTGGAAAGATCCTGACATCTATACCCACTTGGATGTAAGTTGTCATGATCTATTACTGTTGACATTACCCTTGAGGTAAAAGGTTGGGAGGCAACATTGTAAGCCCCTATCTTCCTCTGTGTCCGATTAAAACTTCATACCCATACGTATTGCGTGAGTGTTAGCAATTGTGAAATACTAAATGATAGTTGAGTATGTGGACTTGCTGAAAAACTCTTATATCGCCTCTTTCCGATGTTACGATAAATTGCAATTGCTTCAATGACCGAGATCATAGTTTGTTAGTTTTCAATGAAGTTTCTGATTCATACTTGACATTGTGAATAGATTGTTACCGATTATATTATCACAAAACTATCTGTTACTGATAATTTCAGTGCTTGCAAAAAATACCTTACTGAAAACTGCCTACCATTTCCTTCTGCTCCTCGTTGGGTCCGACACTCTTACTTATCAAAAGGACTACAATAGATCCCCTACACTTGTGGGTCATCACACTCATCAATGGAAATTCCCATAGCTTTGAGAGACTCATTGATATAATGCTTGGGTGGAATAGATCTAAGCTTCAAAGAATCAACATCAAGAGAAATTCTATCCACGCTCCTAGCCAAATCATCAGTCTTAAGCAATTTTTATTCAATCGTAGCATTAAAATTCTTTTGAGCACTCATAAATTCTTTAACACTATTCTCAAAATCAGAGGACATCTTATAAATTTCCATAAGAATTATTGTAGGAATTGTCATAATTATTAGAGGGATTACTAGGAAAAGGCCTAGGATTAAAATTTCCTCTATAAACATTGTTACCAAAATTATTCCTAGCAACAAAATTCACATCCATAGATTCATTATTATTCTCAATCAAAGTGGACAAGGGCATATCATTAGGATCAATATTAGTACCCTTGCTAGCAAATAATTTCATTAGTTCATCTATCTTTCCACTCAAAACATTAATCTCTTCAATTGCATGCACCTTTTTACTAGTGGAAGATCTTTCGGTTTGCCATCTAGAATAGTTAACCATTATATTATCTAGGAGTTTAGTAGCTTCTCCTAAAGTGATTTCCATAAAATTACCCCCCGCAGCCGAATCTAAAAGGTTTCTAGAAGCAAAGTTTAATCTGGCATATATTTTTTGTATAATCATCCATAAATTCAAGCCATGCATAGGACAATTTCTTATCATAAGTTTCATCCTCTCCCAAGATTGTGCAACATGCTCATGATCAAGTTGTTTAAAATTCATAATATCATTCCTAAGGGAGATGATCTTAGCGGAAGGAAAATACTTGGAAATAAAATAATCTTTGCCCTTATTCCATGAATCAATACTATTTTTAGGCGAAGATGAAAACCAAGTTTTAGCCCGATCTCATAGTGAGAACGGGAATAATTTTAATTTAAAAAGATCATTATACACATCTCTTTTCTTTTGCATATTATAGAAATGAACAAAATTATTCAGATGGGAAGCGGCATCTTCACTAGGAAGGCCAGAAAATTGATCATTCATGACTAGATTCAATAAAGCAACATTGATTTCACAAGATTCCACATTAGTAGTGGGAGCAATCGGAGTACTAATAAAATCATTATTATTGGTGTTGGAAAAGTCACATAATTTAGTATTTTTGAGCCATCTTGACAAAGCAAGCAATCCAACACACAAGCACACAAAAAGCAAGCGAACAAGATGAATGGAAGAAGGGCGAAGAAAAGGCTAAACTTTTCAAAAATCATTTTAGAAGTGGGGGAGAGGAAAATGAGAGGCTAATGGCAAATAATGTAAATGCGAGAGATGAGAGTTTAATGAAGGGTACTTGGTAGGTCTTGACTTGAGTAGATCTCCTCGGCAACGGCGCTAGAAATTCTTCCTGCTACCTCTTGAGCATGCATTGGTTTTTCCCTTGAAGAGGAAAGGATGATGCACCAAACTAGAGCAAGTATTTCCCTCAGTTTGAAAACCAAGGTATCAATCTAGTAGGAGATTACGCACAAATCACCAAATACCTGCACAAAAATTCAAACAACTTGCACCCAACGTGTCGGGGGAAACTGTCCGCCACGAACACCTATGGGACCGGAGCCCCTTGTCTGTGCGGTACGAGGGCGGAGGGAGCACAAAGAGCAGATCGTAGCGAGCACACGGGCAGTTTTACCCAGGTTCGGGCCGCGGTAGACGCGTAAAACCCTACTCCTGCTTGGTGGTGTATTAAGTTTGAGCGCTCGGGAGCTTGAAGAAGCAGCTACGCCCAGCGCGAGAGTGATCTAGGTTCCGAACCCCCTCCACGTTGTGCATGGGCCTCCTTTTATAGTGCAAGGGGTCACCGACAGGTGTCAACGTAGGAGAAAGGGGTAAAAATGTAAAAGAGGTGGTAGTTGTAACAGTGCGGGAACAGTGGAGCTACAGTACAGAACAGTGGTCTATACCTACTTTAACAGTGGGGGACAGGGGCATTTAATGCCCGTCGCCGTCGACCCCAAAAGCTCCCGCCTTAGCGTCTCCGTCTGCCACGGCGATGGATCCATCACCGTAGAGTGCCACCGTGTACCCCAGGCTGCACAGCCATCCGCCACGCGTCCCTGGATAGGCCCCAAGGTGACGCGTGGGCCGATGAGCTGGAGCGCGGGCACACAGCGCAGCCTTCCCGGCAAGCACCTTGCCGGGGCCTTGATCTTGCCGGGCCCGGGAGCTTGCCGCTCCCCGGGCCCTTGCCGGGGCGCATATGGCGCCGAGGCGTCGTCTTCTAGTCTTCCTGTCAAGCTCCTCTTGCCAGGGTCTTGTGTTAGCGGAACAGTCTTGAGCCTGGTACGGCCTTCCCGGCAAGCTCCTCTTGCCGGGGTCTCGATCTCATGTCTTGTATACTTTGTTTTTGAATGGTTTAATAAGGAGCAGGAAGGTCTCCGGCGAGCCCGCAGTAAACCTTGCCGCGGGAAGCTCCAACTGCCCGTGCACAAGTTGGGGTACTGAGGTACCCCTACCTTAGTACACCGACAGGAGCCCCCGGGCCTGGGCCACACACGGTGCCGAGCGCTGTTGGGCCAGGCCCAAAACAGTGCACGGGCACCCGCGGCCCGCGGCGCGCCGAATCCACTTCCATATCCGCCGCACCCCACGGTAACGGCACGCGTCGATCGCGGCGCCGTGGGATGGGACGTGCCCACGATCTCTTAATGGAAAGGGCGAAACGCCCCCCACTCCCCCATAAAAGCAGAGGAAGCGGGCGCGGTTCCCCTCCTTGCGCTTTCATTGCATCGTCTTCCTCCTCCAAAGATTCTCTCTTGCGCTCTGCCTCCACATCTCCGCCGCCGCCGAGCTCTTCGTTCCCCTCCTTCCGCCGCGTCCGCCATGGCCCCAAAGACCGACAAGGCGAAGGCGGAGAAGTCCAAGCGGGAGAAATCGGAGCAAGCGGCCAAGCTCATCGCGTACCGGAAGCGGCATGTCGTCTTCCCGCCGAAGCTCGGCGTGCGGGAGCTCTGGAACAAGTATTACTTGTTCTGGTCCAAGGGAACCGACGCGCATCCCCGCACGCGAGCATATCCGGCCGCCGCCAAGGACAGCTATCCCGGCGGGTACTACTTCTTTGCTGCCTTCTTTCATTGTGGTCTCTGTCCTCCTTTCTCAAACTTCTTCTGCGACGTCATGAACACATACGGCCTCCATCTGCTTGACTTCACCCCCAACGCCATTCTCACCATGGCTGTTTTCGCACACATGTGCGAAAACTTCATAGGAGTCCACCCCAATGTAGCACTTTTTAGACACTTCTTCACTCCTAGAGCCGAGGCCGATGCCCCCCTCTCCGGAGGAATTTCTTGGGTCTTTCGTCTGAATAAAAAAGGGGCGTACTTGCCGGGGGAGCTCCGCGGCAAGTGGGAGGAATGGCGAGCGGAGTGGTGCTGGATCGTAGAAGACCAGCCGCAAGCCTTCACCGCGCCGCGCACAACGCCCATCGTGCGCGGCAGGGACTGGAGTGAGCTGGACTCGGACGACGTCAAGCTCAACATCGCCCTCGTCCGGATTCTTCGTCTTCGGTTGGCCAATCTGTCAGTTGCTGAGGTGGGCGCAGATTTCCTCCGCCGGCGCATCGCCCCTCTCCAAGACCGGAAGAGGCCGGCCTGGGAGTACGGCGGCCCGGCAGACATCATGAGGCTGCGCCCCGGGCTCAACTTCAACTTCACCACGCTGGAGCTGCGGGGAATGGTACGGGAACTCTTCAAGTACGACCCGACACACCCCGAGTGGTTCAGGACTCCCCGGGAAGTGGTGCCGCTCTGCAACAACGCCGTCAGGGATCGGATCCTCGCCATGATGCCCATGTGTGACTCACATGGCTTGGACCGCACGTGGATCGCCCCGAAGCCCATCGACGTCCTCAACTTCTACGACAACCTCGCCGAGGTGGCGAGGAACAAGGAGGACCTCAAGCTGCACACGCGGGACACCACCGACCAGGAGATCGCCTACATAGCTTCTCGGGCTGAGGAGGCCGCCGCAGCCGCGGCGGCAGGAGTTTTCGGATACTCGCCGGAGGAGGCGGAGGCTGAGGACGCGTCCACCCAGGCGGAGGAGGCGGAGATCCGCAGGTTGCTGAATCTTCCACCCGACGCGCTCGCCGGGGTCCCCTCGCTGAGGCACTCCGGGATCCACGGGATCGCGGCGGAGGCCGCGGCAATGGAGGGCACCGCCGGAGGGAGCAGAGGCGCCGCGAGGGGCGGAGGCGCCAAGGGAAAGGGGGCCGCAGCGCAGGACGCTGGGCCCAGTGAACCGGCCGGGGGAGAGGAGGAGGAGGAGGAGGCCGAGGACTCCGGCGGATCCACGGAGTTGTACGCCGACGACCTCTCTTCGTCGGAGGGCTCCCCGCCCCCGGCAAGCCCGAGGCAGTCCCCGGCGAAGCGCCTCCGCAAGGCGGCGACGGGGGAGAGGGCGCAGGCGCCCCGGCAACAGCCACCTCGCCGGGCGGCTCCCCGGGGGAGTCAAGCCGCGCCAAGGCCGTCCGGCGCACCAGCCGCAACGGAGGCGGCCCGTGCGCGGACCACGACGGAGGCGTCTCGCAGGCCGGCAGCGAGCCGGCAGGGGTCTTCTCGGAGCGGAGCAGCGGCTCCGCCCGCCCCTCGGGCGCCGGCTATCACAGGGGCTGGGTCTTCGCAGCCCCCAGCCCCGGTGAACACCAAACGCGCGAGGGGGTCTTCGTCTTCCGCTCCTCGCGCCGACGCGCCCACGGTGGAGTATGATTTCTCCGCCCTGAGCGAGGACGACGAGGAGGACCAGGAGTAAGGATCCAGGGCCTTACATCTTCTCGATTTTTGTCTTGATTTTTTGTTGATGTTGACTCTGTTTATTGTTCTGATTTCAGGACCCTGGCCCATCGCGCGGCGAAGAAGGCCAAGGCGCCCGAGGTCGAGGTCGCGGAGGACTCGGCAGCTGCGGCAACAGAGGGCGTGCCGGAGCCGAGCCTGCCGGACCCGAGCGCTGCTCCGAGGAGCAGCCCCCAGCGTAGCCCGCAGCGCAGCCCCCAGCGTAAGTCTGGGGTTTTCTCTTTTCGCTTGTCGGGGTACGCCTGAGGATTTGGTTTTGTCTTCGTGTCTTGACGTTTCTTGTCTTGTTTTGTGCAGAGGTGGAGCCACAGCGGGAAGAGCGCCCGGAGACTGTCGTTGAGGAGCCGCAGGCCCCGCCGTCCCCGCCAAGGCAGAACTCTCCGGCAAGGGAGAGTGCTCCGCCAAGGGCGGGTACTCCGCCGAGGCAGAGTACCCCGCCAAGGGCGAGCAGCCCGGCAAGGGCGGCCACTCCGCCAAGGCCGAGCTCCCCGGCGAGGGAGCCCGCCGCTGAGGACGTCCGCCAAGGTATGTTTTGAGACTTGTCTTCTTGGCTTGCCTCTTTTTGGATATTTGCTTGAATCTTGAACTTCTTTTTCTTCTTCTTCTTTATAGATCTTCCTCCTCCTGAGCCCATGGAGACGGAGGTTATCAACCTCGAGGAGGAGGGCGCGCAGGGCGGCGGCGGCGATGCTCCTGTCGTCGAGGAGATGGCCGAGGCCGCCGAGCCGGCCGCGCAGGAGACTGCTCCAGCTGCGGACGCAGCGGCCGGGGAGGGGGACGGTGACCGCACCGCCGACCCGGAGGCGGCGGGAGCATCGGATGCTGCACCGGCCACCGGCCCCTCCGCCAGCAAGGAGCAGGGGTACTATCTTGAGGCCCCCAATGGCGTCTTCATTCAGATGCCTTGGGGGTCTTCATCGCGAGCTCCTGCGAAGGGCGAGGCGTTCGACGGAGAAGTCCTCGCCTCCGCAGGCCTGAAAATCGTCGAGGCGCCCGGCGGGAGTGAGGGGCCCGAGGAGGAGAGGTTGCTCCACCAGCTCCTGGCCCTTTACCGGGCCAGGCAGGCGAAGCTCGCCTCCCGGGAGGCTCTTGCCGCCAAGGCCGCGGCGGAAATGGAGAAGCGTGCGGCGGAGCTCAGCGCCGCCAATCAGGCAGCCCTCCGCGAGGTGGCGGAGGAGCGGGAGCGTCTCGCCGGCGAGTACCAGGAGTGGGTGCTCGAGAAGGCTGAAGCTGAAGAACAGCAGCAGCTCGCCGGAGTGGAGATGTCCCGGCGAGAGGGAGAGCTCGCGCAGCGGAAGGTCGAGCTCGACTCCCACGAGGAGGACCTTGCCGCTCGCGAGACAGCCCTTGGCGGGGAGCTGAAGGAGGCGAAAGCCGCCGCGGTTGCCGCGGAAGACGCCAAGAAGGAGCTTGCCGCCAAGGTTGAACAGCTGGAGAAAGCGCTGAAGGTGAGCGCAGAGAAGGTTGCCGCGCTCATCTTGGAGCGCGAGAAGGACGCTCACACAAACTCCGAGCTTCAAGTGAGTCTCTCCAAGAGGGGCGACGAGTTGAAGGCCGCCAAGGACTCCATTGAGGACTTGGAACTGAAGGTCACCACTCTGAAGGAGTCGCTCGACGCTGCCCGGGCTCAGGAGAACAAGCTGAAGGAGGAGCTCCGCAAAGAGCGGACCTTGGTGGACAGCGTCAACAAGGCATCCGAGCTCTTCCGCCAGACCATCGAGGTATGGACCGAAGACTTGGTTTCTTCTGCGTCCAACATTGACCAGGAGCTGCTGGCGCTGAAGGTCGAACACCTCATCTACTCGCCGGATCCAGATCTCCCGCACAGCGCCAAGCTCAGCCTCTTCTTCAGAGGGATCGCGCCGGCCCTTGCAGGTCTCCGGAACCGCATCCCCGCGCAGCTGGCCGAGGAGTCGCGCCTGCTCTGCGCGGGAACTCTGGAGCGGGTGCTGACGAAGATCGTGTACCGCAACCCGGGGATCAATCTCAACAACGTTCTTCGCAGCTTGCCGGCTGATGCGAACACGGAGGCCCTGAAGGAGCAGGTCGCCCACATCATCGCCAAGGTGGCAAAGCTTGGCAGGAAGGAGGGCGACCGCGTAGACTAGGGCTCCATTATCTTTATCTTTTTGTTGCTGCACATTATGTCACGAACTTATTAGTCCATTGCGACAAGTTATCCTTTGTAAGATATTCATTTTATTTTGATCAATCAGTGCAATGTTATCTTCCTTGTCTCAATCTTTGACTTTGTATGTTTTTCACCCTACGCTCCCGGGGAGCTTGCCTGCAAGGGGCCTTTGCCGCGAGCGCTGAGTGCTGGACTCTGAGCAGCCTGCTGGCCAAGGTCTTCGCCGGCAAGCAACCTTGCCGCAGCTAGTCGCAACGCACTTAGCTTGCTGAGCGTACTCGGAAACGAAGCAAGGGCGCGACACTTGTCGCAGCTCACTTAAATCGTTGAGTGAACTCGAAAACAAGATAAGGGTGCGGCAAGCTACGGGTAGGTTCCTCCGCGCACGGGTTTTCCATACAAAATGTGATCGTTCAAGGAAGACAACTAAAAATTAAAATTTGAACTGGTCAAATTCTAACAACTTATCTCTCATATGTTGCTTGCTTATATTGCTTGCTTTCCGGTAAGACTTCTCTTTCTTGAACAGCACTTGGTTCCTCCTCCACCTCCTTCCCCCCCGGCAAACTTGTGCGCGAGGAACGTTCCTTCTGCTTAAGAGGAAAGAAAAGGGAGAGGGAAACAAGCATATGGCCTTTCGGCGTGCTAATGCTTACCGTATACTTGAGTGTTGCACCAAATGCCAAACAGAACATGCAAATAGCAAAGAAAAGCATGCAAAAGGCGATCGGTGCGAAAAACACAAAAACTTTACTGATGCACGGGGTCTGCGCCCGGCTTTGTACAAAGGGTTACATGCAACAGCGGCAAAGCTTGTACAAAAGGTGGTTGCCGGAGCGGATCACGGCAACCGCGCCTTAGGGGTGAAACTTGCGAAGATGCTCTATGTTCCAGGAGTTGCTCACCGGTAAGCCTTCTTCGGTCTCGAGGCGGACAGCGCCGGGCCTCGTAACTTGTCTCACCCGATAAGGGCCTTCCCACTTCGGCGTCAACTTGTTGGAATTCTTGGCGGACTGAACACGCCGAAGAACAAGGTCGCCTTCCTCGAGACTCCTGGCCTTGACTTTGCGGCTATGATAGCGGCGTAAAGCCTGCTGGTATCGAGCAGCTCGTACAGCAGCCTGGAGACGTCCCTCCTCAAGGAGCAATGCGTCATCTTGCCGCAGTTGCTCTTGCTCGAGCTCATCATAAGCGAGTACTCGAGGAGATCCGTATACGAGTTCCGTGGGGAGAACTGCCTCTGCTCCATAAACTAGAGCAAAGGGTGTCTGTCCGGTGGCTCGGCTTGGTGTCGTTCTGATTGACCAAAGAGCCGCCGGGAGCTCCTCTATCCAATTTCTTCCGCACCTGCGCAGCCTGTCAAAGGTCCTTGTCTTGAGTCCGCGCAGCACTTCAGCGTTTGCCCTTTCCGCTTGACCGTTGCTCCTCGGGTGAGCAACAGAAGCGAAACAGACCTTGGCGCCAAGGTCTTGGACGTACTGCATGAAGGTGCGACTAGTGAATTGCGTACCGTTGTCGGTGATGATCCTGTTAGGGATCCCGAAACGGCAAACAATCGACCTGAAGAACCTGACTGCTGACTGTGCTGTCACCTTCCTCACTGGCTCCACTTCTGGCCACTTTGTGAACTTGTCGATTGCAACGTACAAGTACTCAAAGCCCCCGACAGCACGAGGGAAAGGGCCGAGGATATCGAGCCCCCAGACCGAGAAGGGCCAGGACAAAGGAATTGTTTGGAGAGCTTGAGCTGGCTGATGGATTTGCTTTGCATGGAACTGGCACGCTTCACACTTGGTTACTAGTGCAGTCGCATCTTGGAGGGCTTCTTGCCAAAAGAACCCTTACCGGAAAGCTTTCCCGGCAAGCGCCCTTGCGCCAATATGGTGGCCGCATATGCCTCCGTGTATTTCCGCCAACAGCTTTTGTCCATCTTCTCTGGAGATGCACTTCAATCTGACACCATTGAGTCTTCTTCTGTACAGCTCGTTATCCACGAACTGGTACCTACTTGACTGCCTTGTTATCTTCTCTATCTCTTGAGGGTCGTCGGGAAGTTCTCCAGTTTGAAGGAAGCGGACGATCTGCTGCGCCCATGCCGGAGCTTGAGGCTCGGCGGCAAGGACTAAAGGCTCGAGGGCCGCTGCAGGAACCTCAGCTTCTACGGCAAGGACCTCTGGTTCCGCCGGAGCTGATGGTCCCCCGGCAAGCTCGCCGGGGCGAGGCTTGCCGGGAACGCTTGCTTCAACTGTACAAGCCCGAGGACTTGCAGGAGCAAACTGTTCCTCAGCGTTCTGGTTGTTGATCTTGGGGACCTTGGCGGCGGTTTCAGGAAGATCCGCCGGCAAGTAGTCGCCGGAGATCAACTTTCTCTTCTTGGACTGCCCAATTGATGGTGTAACGGATGGCTGAGTCAGCTTGAGTAAGAAGGTCCCTGGTTCCACAGGTAACTTCATCGCGGCGCACTTTGAAAGGCCATCTGCAATTTCATTTTGAGCTCTTGGGACGTGCTCCATCTGCAGACCTTCAAAGTGTTCCTCAAGCTTTCTCACTTCATCGACATAAGCTTCCATCAAAGGGCTCTGATAGCTCTTGTTAACTTGTCGGACCACCAACTGAGAATCTCCCCGCACAATCAGCTTTCTGATCCCAAGTTCGGCCGCAATCCTGAGGCCGGCAAGCAAGCCTTCATATTCTGCAGTGTTGTTTGTCGCTTGCTCCCTGGGAAAGTGCATCTGGATAACATATTTGAGGTGCTCTCCGGTGGGCGCGATGAGTACCACGCCAACACCGGCGCCTTGCAGCGAGAAGGCACCGTCAAAATACATTACCCATTCACTTGTCGCTTCTTGCACGGGTGCACTTGTTTCTTGAACTTCTTCTTCTGGTGTTGGGGTCCACTCAGCTATGAATTCTGCCAAAGCTCGGCTCTGTATGGTTGATGTACTTTCAAACTTGAGTCCAAAGCTTGACAGCTCCAGTGCCCACTCAACGATCCTGCCTGTTGCTTCTGGATTGTGCAATATCCTTTTCAGCGGAAAGCGAGTGACCACTGTTATCTCATGGGCTTGGAAGTAATGGCGCAGCTTTCTCGAGGCCATGAGGAGGCCGAAAAGCAATTTTTGAACACCAGAGTATCTTGATCTAGCCCCCTGGAGAAGGGAACTTACAAAATACACTGGGCGCTGCACCATCTTCTTCCGCACCTCTCCTTGCTCCTGCGCAGAGTCATCCTTGTCGGGACCAGAGCTTGTCGGGACAGCCCCCTGCTTGTCGC
Organism: Secale cereale; assembly: GCA_902687465.1. Classification (NCBI taxonomy): domain Eukaryota; kingdom Viridiplantae; phylum Streptophyta; class Magnoliopsida; order Poales; family Poaceae; genus Secale; species Secale cereale. The sequence continues at coordinate 735,802,954 of LR738711.1, forward strand.
TGGATTCGCTTGCCGGTGGTGCTGACTCCTCGTCGGACTCCCTCTCCGCTACTAACGCAGCACTAACCACCTGGTTGGTTGCCGCTAAGTATAGCAACAACTTTTCCTGTGGTCTAGGTGCGACAAGTATAGGAGTGGAGGACAGGTACCGTTTCAAATCCTGCAACGCCGCCTCCGCTTCCGGAGTCCACTTCATGGGACCTGCCTTCTTCAAGATTTTGAAGAAAGGTAGGGCGCGTTCTGCAGACTTTGAAATGAACCTACTGAGGGCAGCAACACAACCTGCAAGCCTCCTGACATCCTTGACGCGCTTTGGGGCCTCTATCTGCTCGATGGCCTTAATCTTGTCGGGGTTGGCTTCAATCCCCCTCTGTGATACAAAGAACCTGAGAAGCTTGCCGGAGGGGACTCCAAAGACGCACTTCTCGGGGTTCAACTTGAGCTATATCCTGCGCAGGTTCTGAAACGTTTCTTCCAAGTCTTGAATCAGGGTTTCTTTGCTCTTGCTCTTCACCACGATGTCATCCATGTAAGCTTCTACATTCCTGTGGATCTGTGGCTCAAAAGCAGTGTACACTACCCTTGCAAAGGTTGAGCCTGCATTCTTCAATCCAAATGGCATGCGTACAAAGCAATAAGTGCCACATGGAGTGATAAATGCAGTCTTCTCTTCATCTTCCTTGGCCATGAAAATCTGATGATAGCCTGAGTATGCATCAAGAAAGCAGAGTAGCTCACACCCGGCAGTGGAGTCAACGATTTGGTCAATGCGCGGCAAAGGGAAGGGATCCTTGGGACATGCTTTATTCACATCGGTGAAGTCTATACACAGTCTCCACTTCCCATTGGCCTTGCGCACGACGACTGGGTTTGCCAACCACGTCGGATGGATCACACCTCTAACTAGGCCTGCTGCTTCTAGCTTCTTGATTTCCTCGTTGATGAACTCTTGGCGCTCCACGGCTTGCTTCCTCACTTTCTGCTTGATAGGCCGCGCATGAGGACAGACAGCAAGCTTGTGCTCAATCACCTTCCTGGGAACACCGGGGATGTCAGATGGTTGCCAGGCAAACACGTCGACATTCGCCCGCAGGAAGGCAACGAGCGCGCTTTCCTATTTGCTGTCAAGGGTGGCGCTGATGGTGAAGGTACCACCAGTGCCATCCTCCTTTGCGGACACTTTCTTGGTTGCCGGAGGAGCAGCCATTCCTTTCTTACTCTTGCCGGTGGAGCTCGATGGAACGTCCTCGACGGCAGCGCAGCACTCCGAAGAGGTGCGGTTGCCGGAGTGGGTCCCAGAGCACTTGCCGGACTTGGTCTTCGTCTTCTTCCCCCCGGGAGCTTCAGCGGCAAGAGTATCCTTCTCGGCCGCAGCTGCCGCATCCCGGTAAATCTTGTCGGCGCAAATAAGCGCATCCTTCTTGTCGCTATGGACAGTGATGACGCTTATCGGCCCCGGCATCTTCAGCACGTTGTAGGCATAATGGGAAGCTGCCATGAACTTGGCGAGGGCAGGACGGCCGAGTATTCCATTGTAAGGTAATGGAATATCGGCGACGTCGAAAGTGATGCGCTCAGTCCTGAAGTTGAGCTCCCCGCCAAAGGTCACCGGCAGAGTGATCTTTCCCTTGGGCTTGCTCCTTCCCGGGTTGATTCCTTGGAATGAACCGGTCTCTTCGAGCTCGCCATCTTGAATCTGGAGTTTCTTGATCACAGCAGAGGAGATCAAGTTCAGCCCGGCCCCGCCGTCAACCAACATTTTGGTGACCTTGAGGTTGCGGATGGTGGGAGAAACCAGCATCGGCAAGCACCCGACCGCTGTGGTGCGGTCAGGGTGATCCTCAAGGTCAAAAACGATGGGCGTGCTGGACCATTTGAGGAGCCTGCGCGACTCCACGGGCGGCTCCGCTGCGTTTACCTCACGCACCCACTGCTTGAGTTGGCGGTGGGAGGTATGCAGGGAGGCGCCACCGTCGACGCACAGGACCTCCGTGGCCTTCTGGAACTCCTGCTCGCTGTTCTCCTCGTCCTCCATGTCTTCGTCGTCTTCTTCGTCGTTGTCGCGGCCCCGGGGAGGTCGATCTCCTTGCCGCTTCTTAGCCTTGCCGCGGCGCCCTCCCCGGCCGTTGAACGGCCGCTTCTTGCTGGGCTCTTCCCCGCCACCTTGGGCCTTCTCCTTGTCGCGCCTCTCGTACTCAGCTTTCTGCTGCTCGACGAGGTACTCGACGCGCTTGCAGTTGGAGAGATCGTGACCCTTGGTGCGATGGATCTTACAGTATTGCTTGTCGGAGCTACCCGGCTTGTCGGCCGCCGCCGCAGGCGCAGGCTCCTTGCCGGAGCCGCCAGCCTGCGCTTGCTTGGCGGGGGCCTCCTTGCCGGACTTCTCGACGGCAAGCACCTCCTTCTTGCCCTTCTTTCTGTTGTTCCGCCGCCGGCTCTTCTTTGCCGGGGCGGCGTCGTCGCTGTCGCTTCCTCCCGCGCCAGTATCCTCCCCGGGGAGTCTCCTCCCCTCTTCTGCGCGTGCGCACTTGTCAGCAAGAGCATAGAGCTCGCTGACATCCCGAATCTTCGTCATCGCCATCTCCTCACGCATGCGGCGGTTACGCACGTTCTGATGGAACGCGCTGATAACCGCGGCAGGGTGAACGTCAGGGATGTTGTGCTGCACCCGGCTGAAGCGTTGGATATACTTGCGCAGGGTTTCGCCTTCCTTCTGGGCCAGTATGTGGAGATCGCTCTCCTGGCCGTGGGGTTTGTGGCCGCCGGTGAAGGCGCCAACAAACTGGTGGCAAAGGTCGGCCCAAGAAGAGATGGAACCTTCCGGCAAGTGCATGAGCCACGAACGGACGTTCGGCTTTAGCACGAGCGGGAAGTAATTAGCCAAGATCTTCTCGTCGCGCCCCCCGGCAGCTTGCACTGCGATGGTGTAGACGCTGAGAAACTCCGAGGGGTGCGTCTTGCCGTCGTACTTCTCCGGTACGTCGGGCTTGAAATTCTTCATGCTGGGCCACTGGACGCGCCGCAGCTCGCGGGTGAACGCAGGGCAGCCTGCCGCGTACGGCAAGTCGCCTGGTTCACCGGGCGCGTGCGCGTCAACAGTGTTCCCAGCTCTCTTGTCTGATTGTCGCCGAGCTTCTCGGCGGCGCTCGATTGTGGTCCGAGCGTCTTCATCTCGCCGGTCGTCGAGGACTTGGCGCTGGTCCCGACGGGCCCGCGGGTCCGACGAGGCTGTGGAGCCGTCGTCGGGGTTGTTCCGGCGGGGCGGCGTCTTTTGCTTCTGCGGCGGGGAATGCACGCTTGTCGCGCCCCCGGCAGTCTTGTCGCCGATAGCCTTCGTCTTCTCAGTCTGCCGCGGCCGTGAGGTCGACGGCTGCTGTGGAGAATCGTTGTTGGCGAAGTCTATCAGGCTCCGGATGGTGGCCCTCCATTCTTCGGCCTTGTCGGCCGCTGGAGGAAAGTCGAGGAGCAGTTGCGCCCTTGCGAGCGCTTCTGCTGGAGTGGAGGGGAACGCGGGCGAGCGGTGCGAGGAGCGGGATACGCTCGGACTCCTAACAACGTTAGAAGGAGCGGGGTCCCGCGCCGGCGCCTTCGCTTTGCTTGTGCCCGGACGGGGGTCCGGGGCGTCCCGCGAACCTCCAGTTTGGCCTTGCCCCAGCAAGCGGATACCACCTCCCGTGGTATGGCGCTGCTGGGTCGTCGTGTGCTGGGATGGACGCGGCGCGTCCACGGAGACCGAGGTCCGGTCGTCCAAGATGTCGGGGGAAACTGTCCGCCACGAACACCTATGGGACCGGAGCCCCTTGTCTATGCGGTACGAGGGCGGAGGGAGCACAAAGAGCAGATCGTAGCGAGCACGCGGGCAGTTTTACCCAGGTTCGGGCCGCGGTAGACGCGTAAAACCCTACTCCTGCTTGGTGGTGTATTAAGTTTGAGCGCTCGGGAGCTTGAAGAAGCAGCTACGCCCAGCGCGAGAGTGATCTAGGTTCCGAACCCCCTCCACGTTGTGCATGGGCCTCCTTTTATAGTGCAAGGGGTCACCGATAGGTGTCAACGTAGGAGAAAGGGGTAAAAATGTAAAAGAGGTGGTAGTTGTAACAGTGCGGGAACAGTGGAGCTACAGTACAGAACAGTGGTCTATACCTACTTTAACAGTGGGGGACAGGGGCATTTAATGCCCGTCGCCGTCGACCCCAAAAGCTCCCGCCTTAGCGTCTCCGTCTGCCACGGCGATGGATCCATCACCGTAGAGTGCCACCGTGTACCCCAGGCTGCACAGCCATCCGCCACGCGTCCCTGGATAGGCCCCAAGGTGACGCGTGGGCCGATGAGCTGGAGCGCGAGCACACAGCGCAGCCTTCCCGGCAAGCACCTTGCCGGGGCCTTGATCTTGCCGGGCCCGGGAGCTTGCCGCTCCCCGGGCCCTTGCCGGGGCGCATATGGCGCCGAGGCGTCGTCTTCTAGTCTTCCTGGCAAGCTCCTCTTGCCAGGGTCTTGTGTTAGCGGAACAGTCTTGAGCCTGGTACGGCCTTCCCGGCAAGCTCCTCTTGCCGGGGTCTCGATCTCATGTCTTGTATACTTTGTTTTTGAATGGTTTAATAAGGAGCAGGAAGGTCTCCGGCGAGCCCGCAGTAAACCTTGCCGCGGGAAGCTCCAACTGCCCGTGCACAAGTTGGGGTACTGAGGTACCCCTACCTTAGTACACCGACACAACGCTATAAAGGGTTTATCAATTCCTTCACGGTTATTTGCAAAAGTGAGATCCGATAGAGATAGATGAACTAGCAAAGTAAATATTTGTAGGTTGTTGGTTTATAGATGGAAATACTAAAAGATTGCAAAATAGTAGATCTAAAACTTATAAGATGTAAAACAGACCCACGGGCCATAAGTTTTACTAGAGGCTTCTCTCATGATAGCAAATATTACGATGGGTGAACAAATTACTGTCAAGCAATTGATAGAAAAGCGAATAATTATGACGATATCTAAGGCAATGATCATGAATATAGGCATCACATCCGTCTCAAGTAGACCGACTCCTACCTGCATCTACTACTATTCCTCCACACATCGACCGAAACGATTCTGCATCTAGATTATTGAGTTCATAAGAACAGAGTAACGCATTAAGAAAGATGACATGATGTAGCGGAATTAACTCGAGCAGTATGATGAAAAACCCATCATGTTATCCTCGATGGCAACAATACAATACGTGTCATGTACCCTACTATCACTGGGATTGAGCACCGCAAGATTGAACCCAAAGCAAAGCACTTCTCTCATTGCAAGAAAAACCAATCTAGTTAGCCAAACCGAACCGATAGTTCAAAGAGAATTACTAAGATATTAAATCATGCATAAAATAATTCAGAAGAGACTCAAATACTATTCATAGATCATCTGATCATAAACCCACTGTCGGTGTACCAAGGTAGGGGTACCTCAGTACCCCAACTTGTGCACGGTCAGTTGCAGCTTCCCGCGGCAGGGTTTACCACGCACTCGCCGGAGACCTTTCTGCCCCATATTAAGCCATTCAAAAACAAAGTATGCAAGACAGAAGATCGAGACCCCGGCAAGTGGAGCTTGCCGGGAAGGCCGTACCAGGCTCAAGACTGCCCCACTAGCACAAGGCCCTGGCAAGAGGAGCTTGCCAGGAAGACTAGAAGACACGCCTCGGCGCTATATGCGCCCCGGGGAGGGCCCGGGGAGCGGCAAGCTCCCGGGCCCGGCAAGATCAAGGCCCCGGCAAGGTGCTTGCCGGGAAGGTTGCGCTGTGTGCCCGCGCTCCAGCTCATCGGCCCATGCGTCGCCCTGGGGCCTATCCAGGGACGCGTGGCGGATGGCTGTGCAGCCTGGGGGACACGGTGGCACTCCACGGTGGTGGATCCATCGCCGTGGCGGACGGAGACGCAAGGGCGGGAGCTTTTGGGGTCGACGGCGACGGGTATTAAATGCCCTTGTCCCCCACTGTCAAAGTAGGTAGCGACCACTGTTCATGCACTGTAGCTCCACTGTTCCCGCACTGTTACAACTACCACCTCTTTTACGCTTTTACCCCTTTCTCCTACGTTGACACCTGTCGGTGACCCCTTGCACTATAAAAGGAGGCCCATGCACAACGTGGAGGGGGTTCGGAACCTAGATTACTCATACGCTCGGTGTAGCTGCTTCTTCAAGCTCCCGAGCTCTCCAACTTAATACACAACTAAGCAGGAGTAGGGTTTTACGCGTCTACCGCGGCCCGAACCTGGGTGAAACTGCCCGCGTGCTCGCTACGATCTGCTCTTCGTGCTCCCTCCGCCCTCGTACCGCACAGACAAGGGGCTCCGGTCCCATAGGTGTTCGCGGCGGACAGTTTCCCCCGACACCCACAATTCATCGGATCTTGACAAACACACCGCACAAGAAGATTACATCAGATAGATCTCCAAGAACATTGAGGAGAACATGGTATTGAGGATCAAAGAGAGAGAAGAAGCCAAGCTACTAGCTATGGACCCGTAGGTCTGTGGTAAACTACTCACACTTCATCGGAAGGGCAATAGGGTTGATGTAGATGCCCTCCGTGATCGAATCCCCCTCCGAGAAAGTACCGGAAAAGGCCTCTAGATGGGATCTCGCGAGAACAGAAGGTTATGGGAGTGGTAAAGTGGTTTCGATGGATGTTCTGTTGTTTCTGGAATATTTGGGAATTTATAGGCGAAAGATGTAGGTCAGCGGGTCTCGGGGGCCCCACAAGGCAGGGGGGCGCGCCCTACCCCCCAGGGCATGCCCTCCACCCTTGTGGCCACCTCAGGCTCCCTTGGCGTGTACTCCAAGCCCTGTGGATGTCTTCTGGTCCAAGAAAAATCCTCGTAAAGTTTCGTTCCGTTTGGACTCCATTTGATATTCCTTTTCTGCGAAACTCAAAAACAAGAAAAAAACAGAAACCGACACTCGGCTCTGGGTTAATAGGTTAGTCCCAAAAATCATATAAAATAGCACATTAATAGCATGGAACAATAGAAAATTATAGATACATTCGAGACGTATCAGGTAACATCACACATACCAAGACAAGATGAGTCTACAAGCTAATAAATTAAGTGTTGCATGACACCACACATATGTTACTCCCCACTATAGAGGTAGTAACATAGACTAGTAACATATGCATGTTACTAGTCAAAGTTACTCCCCACTGTGAGTTGTCTAACTACCCTAAGGAACTACAACAATTAGTGCTTTATTTACTTTGGTGCGTGCATGCATTGGTTGCATGCACGTGATTTGAGGGGCTCGTTCTCTTCCTTTAGTGAAAATTTCTTTGCTCAGACTACCCATAGTGATAGTAAGACTGTCCATAGTGGGAGTAACTTCAAGAGTAACATCGGATCCAACTTACCAAATTTGTCTATGTGGCAATGAGTTAATGAGGAGAGATTAAATTGAGTAACTTAGCTAGTTACTGTAAGATCACGTATCCCAAGTGTCGGTGTCAAAACTAGCAGACCTCGGGTAGGGGGTTCCGAACTATGGATTTTGGATCGAGGGTAATAGGAACAAAGGAGACGATATTTACCCAGGTTCGGGCCCTCTTAATGGAGGTAAAACCCTACGTCCCGCTCTTGTATATATTGATGGAGATGTATCAAGTACAGAGTTGATCTACCTTGAGATCGTAATGTGTGGTCTAACTCTAGGGCTAGGCGAATAATTTTGCGTTGTTGTGTCTCCTCTACGGGCTAAACCCTATGGCTTATATACACGCCAGGGAAGGTATGTAGGGTTACAAGGTCGGTAACTTGGAGCTAGGCAGCGACAGAGATCTTGGAGTATATGTCAAGTCTTTGGGGGAGGCAACCTGGATCATGCTTCCTATGCACAAATCCTGGAGTCCATCTTGATCACGAATGAAAGCTACCCGGCCTAACCCGAGGAGAATGGGTCGGCTGGGTTAGTACCCCCTATCCAGGACACCGTCAGTAGCCCACGAACTGGTCTTCTACGCCGAGGACGACCCTTCTAGTGAAAACCTTGAACACGAAGTCCTTGGCTTGACAGATGAGTTCTGCCACCTCTTGAGCTTGCGTTGTTTTTTCCCTTGAAGAGGAAAGGGTTATGGAGCAAAGTAGAGTAAGTATTTCCCTTAGTTTTCATAACCAAGGTATCAATCCAGTAGGAGATTACACACAAGTCGCACAATACCTGCACAAACAAACAACAAACTTGCACCCAACGCTATAAAGGGGTTGTCAATCCCTTCTAGGTTATTTGCAAAAGTGAGATCTGATAGGGATAGATGAACTAATAAAGTAAATATTTTTGGGTTTTTGGTTTATAGATTCAAAAGTAGAAGATTGCAAAGTAAAATATCTGAAACTTATAAGATGTAAAATAGACCCGGGGGCCATAGGTTTCACTAGAGGCTTCTCTCATGATAGCAAGTGTTACAGTGTGTGAACAAATTTGTGTCCAGCAATTGATAGAAAAGTGAATAATTATAACGACATCTATGGCAATGATCATGAATATAGACATCACGTCCGAGACAAGTAGACCGACTCCTGCCTGCATCTAGTACTATTACTCCACACATCGACCGAAACGATTCTGCATCTAGAGTATTAAGTTCATAAGATCAGAGTAACACCTTAAGCAAGATGGCATGATGTAGCGGAATTAACTCAAGCAATATGATGAAAACCCCATCTTGTTATCCTCGATGGCAACAATACAATACGTCTCATGTCCCTTTCTATCACTGGGATTGAGCATCGTAAGATTGAACCCAAAGCAAAGCACTTCTCCCATTGCAAGAAAAACCAATCTAGTTGACCAAACCAAACCGATAGTTCAAATAGAATTACTAAGATATAATATCACACATAAAAGAATTCAGAAGATACTCAAATATTATTCATAGATAATTTGATCATAAACCCACAATTCATCGGTTCTTGACAAACACACCGCAAAAGAAGATTACATCGGATAGATATCCAAGAACAACGAGGAGAACATGGTATTGATGATCAACGAGAGAGAAGAAGCCATCTAGCTACTAGCTATGGACCCGTAGGTTTGTGGTAAGCTACTCACACTTCATCGGAAGGGCAATAGGGTTGATGTAGATGCCCTCCGTGGTTGATTCCCCCTCCGACAGAGTACCGGAAAAGGCCTCCAGATGGGATCTTGCGAGAACAGAAGGTTACGGTGGCGGAAAAGTGGTTTCAATGGATCCTCTAGGGTTTCTGGAATATATGTGATTATATAGACAGAAGAAATAGGCCGGTGGAGTCACGGGGGGAGGGGGGGCACAAGGGTGGGGGGGCGCCCCCTACCCCCCTTGGCGTTCCCTCCATCCTTGTGGCCGCCTCGTGGCTCCCCTTACTTTCGCTCCAATTCCTATGGATGTATTCTAGTCCAAGGAAAATCATCGTAAAGTTTCATTCCGTTTGGACTCCGTTTGATATCCATTTTCTGCGAAACTCAAAAACAAGGAAAAAACAGAAACTGGCACTAGGCTCTGGGTTAATAGGTTAGTCCCAAAAATCATATAAAATAGCATATAAATGCATATAAAAGATCCAAGATGGATAATATAATAGCATGGAACAATCAAAAATTATAGATACGTTGGAGACATATTAAGCATCCCCAAGCTTAATTCCTGCTCGTCCTCGAGTAGGTAAATGCTAAAAACAGAATTTTTGAGGTGGAATGCCACCCAACATATTTATCAATGTATTTCTTCTTTGTTGTGGCATGAATGTTCAGATCCATAAGACTCAAAACAAAAATTTATCAATATCGAAACAATAATACTTTAATCATACTAAAAGCAATCTACGAGGCTTCAAAAATAACATGGCTAAAGAACTTTATCCCTACAAATCATATAGTCATTATGCTCCCTTTTTTAACACAAAACACCCCTCATGCCCATCTCGGAGTTAACCGAGCAATTGCTTTCATACCCTACTTTTTGAAGCCTTTTTTCAACTCTTCACGCAATATATGAGCGCGAGCCATGGACATAGCACTGTGGGTGGAATGGAGGTGGTAATAGACAAATGGTGGGAGAAAGTCTCACATCAACTAGGCAAATCAATGGACTATGGAGATGTCCATCAATCGATATCAATGTGAGTGAGTAGGGATTGCCATGTAAAGGATGCACTAGAGCTATAAGTGTATGAAAGCTCAAAAAGACAACTAGTGGGTGTGCATCAACTTGCTTGCTCATGAACACCTAGGGCATTTGAGGTATCCCATCATTGGAATATACAAGCCAAGTTTTATAATGAAAAATTCCCACTAGTGATATATGAAGGTGACAACATAGGCAGCTCTATCATGAAGAACATGGTGCTACTTTGAAGCACAAGTGTGGAAAATGATAGTAACATTGTCCCTTCTATCTTTTTCTCTCATTTTTTTGGTGGGCTTCTTTGGCCTCTTTTGTTTATTTGGGCTTCATTGGCCTCTTTTATTTTTGATAACCTCACATGGGATAATGTTCTAATAATGATGATCATCACACTTTTATTTACTTACAACTCGATGCTTAGAACAAAGATATGACTTTATATGAATGCCTCCGACAGTGTACTAGGATGTGCAATGACCAAGAGTGACATGTATGAAAAATATGAGTGGTGGCTTTGCCACAAATACTATGTCAACTACATGATCATGCAAAACAATATGACAATGATGAAGCGTGTCATAATAAATGGAACAGTGGATTTACATGTAAATATATTTCGTAATGGCTATGGAAATGCCATAATAGGTAGGTATGGTGGTTATTTTGAGGAAGGTGTAAGGAGGGTTTTATGCACCGGCGAAAATTGCGCGGCACTAGAGTGGCTAGAAAGGTGGAAGGTTGAGAGTGCGTATAATCCATGGACTCACATTAGTCATAAAGAATGCACATACTTATTGCGAAAAATCTACTTAGCCCTCAAAGCAAAGCACTACGACACATGCCCCTAGGGGGGAGGTTGGTAGGAGTTAACTATCGCGTGCCCCCGGCCATCCCACAAAGAGGAAACAATCAAGATACATTGCGCGCCAATTTGGTTACATAGGCCATACGTGCATGCTTTGGGAATCACAAACCTTAACACAATTATTTCTTTAACCTCACAAACTGCCTCTAGCATGACTCTTATATTACCATCTTAACATCTCAAAACAATTACAAGGAGTCAAACTTCACATAATTTTAATGCTCTATATATGAAAGTTTTTATTATACCTCCTTTGGATGTCTATCATATTAGGACTAGTTTCACAAGCAAAGCAAATTACCATGTTGTTCTTTAAGACTCTCAAAATAATATAAGTGAAGCAAGAGAGTTCAACAATTTCTATAAAATAAAACTACCATCATGATATAAAAAGATATAAGTGAAGCACTAGAGCAAAATTTCCTAGCTCAAAAGATATAAGTGAAGAACATAGAGTATTCTAATAAATCATGATTGAAGTGTGTCCCTCTCAAAAGGTGTGTACATCAAGAATGATTGTGGAAAACTAAAAAGCAAAGACTCATATCATACAAGATGCTGCAAGCAAAACACATATCATGTAGTGAATAAAAATATAGACTCAAGTAAAGTTACCGATAGATGAAGACGAAAGAGGGGATGCCTTCCCGGGGCATCCCCAAGCTTAGGCCCTTGGTCGTCCTTGAATTTTACCTTGGGGTGCCTTGGGAATCCCCAATATTAGGCTTTTTCCACTCTTTATTCCATAGTCCATCATATCCTTACCCAAAACTTGAAAACTTCACAACACAAAACTCAACAGAAAATCTCGTGAGCTCCGTTAGTGAAACAAAACAAATAACCACTCAATGTACTGTTGTGATCTTATTCTAATTTTATATTGGTGTAATATATATTGTATTCCAACTTTTCCATGGTTCATACCCCCCGATACCAGCCATAGATTCATCAAAATAAGCAACCAACACATAGAAAATAGAATCCGTCAAAAACAGAACACTCTGTAGCAATCTCAAAACTCCGCATACTTCTGTAACTCTAAAAATTCTGAAAAATTAGGACGACATGGGGAATTTGTATATCAATTTTGTGTAACACTTTCAGAAGGTTTTCATGTTCCAGCGAATTATTTAATTTTCTGCACTGGGCACAAAATTTTATGTTTTTCAGCAAAATCAAATCAACGATTAGCGTAAGCCATCCCAAAGGTCTCACTTGGCTCAAACACTAATTAAAATACTAAACAAAATTACCACAGAAGTAATAATGTGTAAAACTTGAAAAACATAACAAGAAAGCAAAAAACAAAAATAAAGTTGGGTTGTCTCCCAACAAGCGCCATTGTTTAACGCCCTTAGCTAGGCATTGAGATCTCGACGATGCTCGCATGAAAGATAATGATTGAAGCACAAAGAGAGCACAATAAAATACGCGACAAACCAATCTAAGTCTAACATACTTCCTATGCATAGGAATTTTATAAGCCAAAAAAATTATCAAGGCAATCAATTTCTAGCATATGCAAGGAAGAAGAAAGAAACAATAGCAATCTCAACATAACGAGAGGTAGTTTATTAACATGAAATTTTATACGACCATATTTTCCTCTCTCATAATAATTACATGTAGGATAATAAGCAAATTCAACAATATAGCTATCATAGAACATATTCTCAACACATTCCACATGCATGCGAAGTTGACACTCTTCCAAAATAGTGGGATTAACATTAACTAAAGTCAAGACCTCTCCAAACCCACTTTCATAAAAAAATCATAAGATTGAACATTCTCCAAATATGTGGGGTCTAAAGTTGACACTCTTCCGAACTCACTTTTAATATTATTGCAAACATTATTATCAATCTCATATTCATCATGGGGCTTAAATAATTTTTCAAGATCATAAGAAGAATCACCCCAATCATGATCATTGCAACAAGTAGGGGACGTAGCAAAACTAGCATCCCCAAGCTTAGGGTTTTGCATATCATTAACACATTTGACATTAGTAGAATTTGTAATAACATCATTGCAATCATCTTTTTAGTTCAAACAGCTATCGTGAATCACTTCATAAATTTCTTCTTTCAACACTTCATCACAATTTTTAGATTCATGAATTTCAAGAAAAACCTCATAAAGATAATCTAGTGCACTCAACTCACTAGCAATTGGTTCAACATAATTGGATCATTTAAAAAGATTAACAAGAGGATGAGGATCCATCAAAATATATTTAGCAAGCAAAGATGCAAGCAAATAGAAGGCACATGGCAAAACAAGCAATCATAAGATCGAACGAGAAAAAGGCAAACGAAAAGAAGGAAAATATTTTTGTGTTTTTCTGAAAATGTTTTAGAAGTGGGGGAGAGGAAAACAACAGGCGAATTGCAAATAATGTAAATGCAAGAGATGAGGGTTTTATGAAGGGTACTTGGTATATCTTTACTTGGCGTAGATCTCAACATCACCAGAGATTGGTGAGTTGAAAGAAGACAAATCTTGACTTGACTTGGCGTAGATCTCCCTGGCAATGGCGCCCAAAATTCTTCCTGCTACCTCCTGAGCTTGCGTTGGCTTTTCCCTTGAATAGGAAAGGGTGATGCAACAAAGTAGAGTAAGTAATTCCCTTAGTTTTGGGAACCAAGGTATCAATCCAATAGGAGATTACACACAAGTCGCCAAATACCTGCACAAATGATACGTCCAAAACGTATCTATAATATCTGCTTGCTCCATGCCAGTTTTGGGTGATATTGCTATGATATTCATACACTTCCATACACTTTTGATCATATTTGGACTAACTTACTAATCCAGTGCACCCCAGTGCCAGTTTCTGTTTTCGGCTGTTTTTGTATTTCAGGTTTTCACGTTTCGAGAACTGCCCAGAAAAATCCAGAAAAATTATATAAAAAATCAGCGAACCGGAAACAACACTGCGTCTAAAGGGCAGCCTAGGGGGGCCACAGGGTCTCCAGGCGCCCTGTGGGCGCGCCCCCCCGGGCCGCGCCGGGGGGCGCCTGGGCCCCCCGAGGCTCCCCCGGTGCCCTACTTTGGCATATATTTAAAGGGTTCCCCGTAACCCTCAGAACAGGACTTCTTTTCGCGATCCCATCTCTGTTCCGCCGCCGCCGCCGCTTCCAAGATCGGGAGCACCAGGAGAACTCTTCCCGGCACCCTGCTGGAGGGGAGGATCACCACCGGGAGCTTCTCCACCACCATGGACGCCTCCCGGATGACTCGTGAGTAGTCTCCCTTGGACCATGAGTCCATGACCAGTAGCTATGTGATGTTCTCCTCCCGTTCTTGTGCTTCACTAATTAGTCCTCGTGAGCTGCCCTACATGATCGAGGCACTTATGCAATCCTTATGCTGTTGCTATGTTGAGTTTGCTGGGATCCGATGGATTATGAGATTATGTTCAGATTGATCTTGAGTAATATATTTGATTCACCTCTTTTATATTTTAGTTCATAAGTAATTCTTGCATGTTCTCCGTTGTTATTTATTGCTTTGGCTGAGTAATAGGTCGTGACTCCAAGAGGGAACGTTAGGCTCGATTGTGGGTTCATGCCCCTCGATGACTAGCTTGAGTGACAGAAACATGAGTCTAGGGGATGTGTTGTTGCCACAAGGGGGAAAACAACGGTGCTTGTGCCCGCGGGTGCAAGGATTGTTTACTTTACGCGAAGTTCTTTTAATGCAGTTGTCTGTTGCATCGAGTTTACACTATGGGTGGGACTCGCAACTTAATACCAGCGAGATGTTCTGGATAGATATCTCAAGGTGGATGATTAGTAGTAGATATTGATGGATTTCGGTCTACTTACTTTGGCGTACCGCCCATGCTTTGAACCTCAACCTTTCTTGCAATGTAGTCATCATTGGTTTGCGTTCGTGGTCCTGTCAATTGCCCAGCTGAAATTTGTTACCTCGCATAGCTGTTTTATCGTCTTTTGGGAGAGAGACATCACTAGTGAACATCATGAGACTCCGGTCCATATTACCATCATTGATCATATACACTATTTACTTTCCTCTATTTATTTACTATTGCAAAAAACTATCTATCACTACTATCATTGCTTTTAACCCTTTGTGAACTACAAGGCCGGAGAGATTGACAACCTCTCTGTACTCGTTGGGAGCAAAGTTATTTGTATCTGTGTGCAGGTCCACGTTGATTGCTACTAATCTGGCGCCGTAGAAATTGACACCTACTTGTTGAACCTAGGAGTCTCTGGGGATTCGATCCTTGGCATCTTTGCTAGGGGAAAACACTTCTACTTACTGCATCTTACACCTTCCACTTGGGGTAACCAACGAGGGGTTCGAGGCCCATCAAGGAGTATTTTCTGGCGCCGTTGCCGGGGACTCCACTCTTCAGGATAGGGGAGTTGCACGCTATCTTTTACCTTTGCTTTTTAGTCTTGTTAGTTTACCTTTCAGTTTTCTTTATGTATTTCACTAGTTATGCTTATGGACAACCTTGCTATTGGATCGTTGCTTGCGGGAAGACGCCCCACACCTGTGGTGGTTGCTCCTCCCCCTACTGAAATTGTGCCCTATAAAATACCAGCTGGTATTATCAATTATGTTTTGGCTAATCGTTATGCAGGAGACAGACATCCCGGTGAACACTTGCTATATCTGTCACAACTATGTTCATTATTTAAGCTTGCATGTGTATCAAGGGAGTTTGTCATGAGGAAATTGTTCGCCGTATCACTTATAGATAGGGCTTTAGATTGGTATAAGCTTCTCGATAACTCGCACTTGCTTGATTGGCAAGAGCTGATGTCTCTCTTTTATACTAAGTTTTATCCTCTTCATGATACTTATGTGGAGAGTAAGAATACCTTTTTGCATTTGGATCATGATAACAATGCTTTATGTGATGCTTATATTGTTGAGTTTATTCGTGATCCCACTGAAAATTATTATGAGAAGGGAACATATGCTTATAGATATTTCAATAATATCAAGTTCCCTTTCTTTATGTTGAAGGTTTTGAAGCTGCACTTGTTTTGTCTTCCTATGCTTATTGCTTTGTGCTTCAATGAATTATTCTATTGCAATATTCCTATGCATAGGAAGCATGTTAGGCTTAAATGTGTTTGGTATTTGCTTCTTGATGCTCTCTTTTGTTCTTCAACTCTTATTCCTACGAGAGCATCATTAAAGTCTTATGCCTAGCTTAAAGGCATAAAAGAAAGCGCTTTTGGGAGGCAGCCCACATGAATAATTTTTTTGCTTTTGTTGTGTCTTGATGTTGTTTACTGCTGTAGCATCATCATTGTATCTTTGCTTTTCATATTTGTGCCAAGTATAGCCTCTGATTGCTAGAAAGTTCAAAAGTTGTGAAATGCTGTCCAGGAAACAGATTCTGTCCTTGGATAGAAAAATCCATATAAAATCACCAGATCATCTTTTTGGTCTGAATTTTTTCGACAGCGTTCTCTATATAATTTTATTTCGTGCGCCAGTTCTGAGTTTTTTGATTTGAGTTGCAGAAGTATCCCGAACAGATCAATTACTGCCTGCTGTTCTGTTTTTCACAGATTCTGTCCTGTTTTGCCTTTCCTTCACTTTGCAAATTAAGAACTTGCTTTTTCTTTGCAAAAACCTTTTGGCAATCTTGAGAAACAGTAGAACTTCAAGAATATCCTTATTTCTAGTAAGGTATAATTATTTTATTAAGGGTACTAACCTCGCTAATCAGATTATGATGAGTTATGTATGAAGGGAGTTTTCAAGTGTGCGAGGGAAGATGATAAAAAGATTCAGGAGTGTCAAGCGCTCAAGCTTGGGGATGCCCCCGTGCACCCCCAAGAAATATTCAAGGAGACTCAAGCGTCTAAGCTTGGGGATGCCCCCGTGCATCCCCTTCTCCATCAACATTATCAGTTCATCTTTCGTTTCGCTATATTTTTATCACTTCATGTGTTATGTGCTATGCTTGGAGCGTCTTGCTTTTAGTTTTCTTTTTAGTTTTTCATAACGAGTCGGAACCCAGCATTCCTTTATGTGGGAGAGAAACACGCTCCACCTCTACCTAGAACATTACGTAGAATTTTCATGTCTATCTATGCTGTGTGTGTTCTTTGTCTTTTAATAGCTACTATCATACTCTGCTCTTATTATTCATGCTTATCTTTTCAAGAGCTTTTATTTAGTTGGTTGCTTGAACTCTCTTTAATTACCATGCTCACCTTATTAAGAGAGTTTGCTTCCGCTGCATTGGTTAATGTGTCTATGATAAAGATGCTACTTTCATGATGGTGCTTAGTAGTTCAGGTTTTCTTATGGTTAATCTCAAATAGCTGGGGGGTTCCCAATGTGTTATTGGAGTACCAACTTGGTTTGTTTGCCTATGATGTGGTATGGTTTAGTAATATCTTCCTTCGAGAATTTATTTTGATTGACTTGGCGTATGCTCACGCATATTCAAGACTGTAAAGAAAGTCTGTCAAGCCTTGATGATCTTTTGTTTCTGAGTAGCGATATAACTACCATGCCTGATTCAATATTGCTTGGTCGCTCTGCATGATTATGACCGTCATTGCTCTCTTAGTTGGTCGCTCCCAGTCTTTTGCTAACCTACACCTGCACTAAGCAAATTAACCATGCAATACATAGCTCATGGGAAAGTAGCCTAAAAACTACTGTGGTAAAGAATATGTTGCCTATGTATCTTATTTCTTATGAGTTGCTTGCTGAGCGGTAACCATGTTTCTGGGGACGCCATCAACTGTCACACTTTTGTTGAATATCATGTGAGTTGCTATGCATGTTCGTCTTGTCTGAAGTAAGGGTGATTTACCGTGGGTTGAATTAATATGCATATTGTTAGAGAAGAACATTGGGCCGCCAACCAAATCCATGCATCATGGTGGAAGTTTTAGCTTGGACCTTAATCCTCAATCTCTCATGAGAATATGCTTATGCATTAAAGAGGAGTCCATCATCTATTTTCTATGTTGTCCCGGTATGGATGTCCTCAAGTTGAGATCTATCAAAAACGAGAAATCAAATGCGATCTATCTCCTTGGACCTTTGTACAGGTGGCATAGAGGTACCCCTTTGTGACACTTGGTTAAAACATATGCAATGCAATGATAACCCATGGGAATCCGAGCTAATTAGGACAAGGAGCGAGCACTATTGGTATTCGATGCATGAGGCTTGCAACTTATAGGATGTTTTATGCATGACACATATGAAGTACTACTACCGTTGACACAATTGCTTCCATGTTTCAAAATAAAAAGCTCTAGCACTTCAAGCACCAACTACTGAGAGCATGATTGTCATTCTGAGTGTAATGTGCATTGTCCCAAAGTAACATTGTCTTTTGCATGATTGTGATATCGTTCATTCTGAAATGATTGTATCTAGTCATCACTTAAACCTTGAAGGTGCCCTTGCATTTATGTTTTGTATCACTAAAGGGGGCAAGCTAGATATCACTTGATCATATTTGCACATCATGTTCATTGCAAATCTTTTTGATGTTTCAGTTTCATGTTGTAAAACTTTCAGTCATTTGTGATTTTCTCTTGAGACAACTTAATTACTATAGAATCATTGTCTCAGTAAGCTTTTGTCATATGACTATGAGAAAGTCCTATATGGTTAATAGCATGTCACCACAGAAATTATTCTTGTTATCATTTACCTACTCGAGGACGAGCAGGAATTAAGCTTGGGGATGTTGATACGTCCAAAACGTATCTATAATTTCTGCTTGCTCCATGCCATTTTTGGGTGATATTGCTATGATATTCATACACTTCCATACACTTTTGATCATATTTGGACTAACTTACTAATCCAGTGCACCCCAGTGCCAGTTTCTGTTTTCGGCTGTTTTTGTATTTCAGGTTTTCACGTTTCGAGAACTGCCCAGAAAAATCCAGAAAAATTATATAAAAAATCAGCGAACCGGAAACAACACTGCGTCCGAAGGGCAGCCTGGGCCCCCCGAGGCTCCCCCCCTGGGCCGCGCTGGGGGGCGCCTGGGCCCCCCGAGGCTCCCCCGGTGTCCTACTTTGGCATATATTTAAAGGGTTCCCCGTAACCCTCAGAACAGGACTTCTTTTCGCGATCCCATCTCTGTTCCGCCGCCGCCGCCGCTTCCAAGATCGGGAGCACCAGGAGAACTCTTCCCGGCACCCTGCCGGAGGGGAGGATCACCACCGGGAGCTTCTCCACCACCATGGACGCCTCCCGGATGAATCGTGAGTAGTCTCCCTTGGACCATGAGTCCATGACCAGTAGCTATGTGATGTTCTCCTCCCGTTCTTGTGCTTCACTAATTAGTCCTCGTGAGCTGCCCTACATGATCGAGGCACCTATGTAATCCTTATGCTGTTGCTATGTTGAGTTTGCTGGGATCCGATGGATTATGAGATTATGTTCAGATTGATCTTGAGTAATATATTTGATTCACCTTTTTTATATTTTAGTTCATAAGTAATTCTTGCATGTTCTCCGTTGTTATTTATTGCTTTGCCCGAGTAATAGGTAGTGACTCCAAGAGGGAACGTTATGCTCGATTGTGGGTTCATGCCCCTCGATGACTAGCTTGAGTGACAGAAACATGAGTCTAGGGGATGTGCTGTTGCCACAAGGGGGAAAACAACGGTGCTTGTGCCCGCGGGTGCAAGGATTGTTTACTTTACGCAAAGTTCTTTTAATGCAGTTGTCTGTTGCATCGAGTTTACACTATGGGTGGGACTCGTAACTTAATACCAGCGAGATGTTCTGGATAGATATCTCAAGGTGGATGATTAGTAGTAGATATTGATGGATTTCGGTCTACTTACTTTGGCGTACCGCCCATGCTTTGAACCTCAACCTTTCTTGCAATGTAGTCAGCATTGGTTTGCGTTCGTGGTCCTGTCAATTGCCCAGCTATAATTTGTTACCTCGCATAGCTGTTTTATCGTCTTTTGGGAGAGAGACATCACTAGTGAACATCATGAGACTCCGGTCCATATTACCATCATTGATCACATACACTATTTACTTTCCGCTATTTATTTACTATTGCAAAAAACTATCTATCACTACTATCATTGCTTTTAACCCATTGTGAACTACAAGGCCGGAGAGATTGACAACCTCTCTGTACTCGTTGGGAGCAAAGTTATTTGTATCTGTGTGCAGGTCCACGTTGATTGCTACTAATCTGGCGCCGTAGCAATTGACACCTACTTGTTGAACCTAGGAGTCTCTGGGGATTCGATCCTTGGCATCTTTGCTAGGGGAAAACACTTCTACTTACTGCATCTTACACCTTCCACTTGGGGTAACCAACGAGGGGTTTGAGGCCCATCAACAAACAAACAACAAACTTGCACCCAATGCTATAAAGGGGTTGTCAATCCTTCTAGGTTATTTGCAAAAGTGAGATCTGATAGAGATAGATGAACTGATAAAGTAAATATTTTTGGGTTTCTGGTTTATAGATTGAAAAGTAAAAGATTGCAAAGTAAAAGATTTGAAACTAATAAGATGTAAAATAGACCCGGGGACCATAGGTTCCACTAGAGGCTTCTCTCATGATAGCAAGTATTACGGTGGGTGAACAAATTACTGTCAAGCAATTGATAGAAAAGCGAATAATTATAACGACATCTATGGCAATGATCATGAATATAGGCATCATGTTCGAGACAAGTAGACCAACTCCTGCCTGCATCTACTACTATTACTCCACACATCGACTGAAATGATTCTGCATCTAGAGTATTAAGTTCATAAGAACAGAGTAACGCCTGAAGCAAGATGCCATGATGTAGCGGAATAAACTCAAGCAATATGATGAAAACCCCATCTTGTTATCCTCGATGGAAACAATACAATACGTGTCACGTCCCTTTCTATCACTGGGATTGAGCAGCGTAAGATTGAACCCAAAGCAAAGCACTTCTCCCATTGCAGGAAAGACCAAACTAGTTGGCCAGACCAAACCGATAGTTCAAGAGAATTACTAAGATATAAGATCATGCATAAAATAATTCAGAAGAAACTCAAATATTATTCATAGATAATCTGATCAAAAACCCACAATTCATCGGATCTTGACAAACACACCGCAAAAGAAAAATACATCGGATAGATCTCCAAGAACAACGAGGAGAACATGGTATTGAAGATCAACGAGAGAGAAGAAGCCATCTAGCTACTAGCTATGGACCCGTAGGTCTGTGGTAAACTACTCGCACTTCATCGGAAGGGCAATAGGGTTGATGTAGATGACCTCCATGGTTGATTACCCCTCCGGCAGAGTACCGGAAAAGGCCTCCAGATGGGATCTCGCGAGAACAGAAGATTATAGCGGCGAAAAAGTGGTTTCGATGGATCCTCTAGGGTTTCTAGAATATATGTGAATATATAGGCGGAAGAAATAGGTCGGTGGAGTCACGGGGGCCCACAAGGGTGGGGGCGCCCTACCCCCCTGGGCGCGCGCATCGTCCTTGTGCCCGCCTCGTGGCTCCCCCGAGTAGTACTCCAAGTCCTCTGGATGTCTTCTGGTCCAAGAAAAATCATTGTAAAGTTTCGTTCCGTTTGGACTCCATTTGATTTCCCTTTTCTGCGAAACTCAAAAACAAGGAAAAATAGAAACTGGCACTAGTCTCTGGGTTAATCGGTTAGTCCCAAAAAATCATATAAAATAGCATATAAATGCATATAAAACATCCAAGATGGATAATATAATAGCATGGAACAATAAAAAACTATAGATACGTTGGAGACGTATTGTAATGCCCCGGATGTAATACTTTCCCTTTTGGGTATATAATATATCTCCGGCTTCATCTGTGTCCATTCCGGGTTCGTTGTCTTTCGGGTTTTCGTCGTTTTGTTGTGTGAGTGTGTGGCATTCATTCATATCATGTAGACATGTGCATTGCATTGCATTTGTGTTGTGGGTTGCATCCGGTTCCGCGTGTTTCTTCCCGTTGTCCGTTTCGCGTTCCGGAGCTCCCTCACGTGTCCGTGACGTCCCGTAGGCCTACTTTGTTGTTCGGGCGTTTAACGTTACCGGTCTGCCGCGAGGTTGTTGTCTGTGTTGTGTTTTGTTGTGTGCAACCCGCCTCTCAAATCTCGTCTCGTTTGGACTCCGTTGGCTTTTCCATCCGTTGCTCGTGTGGGTCCAAAGTGCCTTCACTTCGTGTCCCGGAAACACCCCCTACTGCAGTCTTTTATCACCTCCTAGGCCTTTTAAATCTATCCCCGCGATCGGATCCGTCGGATCGCGATCGGAGGGCTCCTAGCGCCCCAAATGTCCAAACCCTAGCAAAAACTGCTATTTATAGACCCCCCCTAGGTCCATTTTGGCATCCTAGCTTCCTCCACCTACCTCTAGATCCATTCCCCTCATTTCTTTCCGTGCTTGGCCTGCCTCCCGAGGGAAACCAGCTCCGTCGCCAGATCCCTCGATCGGCGCCAAGTCAACAGCGCCGTCGCCTCTCGAAACGACCCCGTCGCTTCCTCGGTCGAGTCAACGCTCCCGAGCGAGCGAGCCTCCCGCGTCGGCCTCGCTGGCCTCCAGAGCGAGCGACCAGATCAGGCCGCGTCGAGGACCACTTCGTCGATCTCCGCCAACGGCCTCCCGCGCTGGGCCCGAAGGCCCAGCTTCTTCGCTCGCCGGCTCCCTCGCCCGCATCGCAGCGCTCGCCCGACGCCAGCCGCATCGCCTCTCCGTCCCGGCCCAAGGCGCCGATCTCCCCGCGGCCCACTCGCCTCTCCGCCACCCAGATCCCGCAGCCGCGCTGGGCTCCGACCGCTGCTCCAGGCCGCGGGCCACCGCTCCAGCGCCGCGCGCCGGCCCAGCCGCAAGGGGCCCGGGGCTCCCCAGCCGGATCGCCAGGCGCCCCGCCTCCCCGGGCCGATTCCGCTCCAGGCCAGGGCCCGCAGGCCACCGCACCTCTCCGCGGGGCCGACTCCCCCGCCGGGCCGCCCCGCGCCCTCCGCCGCCGGCCCGCTCGCCCTCCAGGCCGCCCCGCGCCGCCACTTCTTCAGTTGGGCCGGATCCGCGCCCAGGCCCGTTCGGGCTGCAGATCTGAGGAGGTTGACCTTCCCCCCTTTTTTCCTTCTAAGTACCAGGATTGATCTGTGATGCTATCTTTCAACATGCATAACTTTTTGCCTGATGCTCCGTTTTGCGCGTGTAATATGTCCAGACGTTCGTGGAGATGTGCTCTACGTTTTACCTGTTGTTGTCATGCATGTTAGAGATCATCTAGGTGCTTGTTTTGCTGTTGCAAGAGTGCATCATGATATAAACTGCTGCTATGTGTTATTTTTATGCCACCTTTGTCATGTGATATCTTTTAGCCCGTTTGTCCGAATGATGCAAATGACATGTCCACGTGTTCGTCTTGCCACGAACTACGTGTTGCTTGTGATAGGTTGCATGGTAGATTTATTATTGCCTTGTTATCATCGTTGCAAAGTGCCATGTTCATGTGATGTGTTTTCACTTGTTATGAAATGCCATCTTGTTGAGCTCGTTGCAATCATTGTGTTTACCTACATGATGCATGCTTGTGTGTTTCGGGATCACCTTCATGTGTGCTTTGATGAGGTGCTTACCTCTTGCCATGTTTAGTTTCGAGGTGACTTAAACATGCTCTTTTATATGCCATGATGATATTACTGTTTTAGGACTTAGTGGTTTTTCACTAAGTCTGAAATCTGTAACGTTCCGATGCCATGTTTGTGTGATGTTCTAGGACAAAGCATGTTAGTTTTGGAGTGGATTTTGATTGTTCCTTGTAGTATATATTGTTGTCTTTCCATTCATGTCCTCACATGTCCATTTAAGTGGCTGTAGCATGTTTATCTTTTGCTCTAAAGTTTCAATAAAATTCTGCTGCCAGAATTTTATTGCCAAGTTCAATATGTCCAAGATCATTGCTATTGATCCGTGACTCCGTTGGGGGTGCACTTTGGACTTAGTTGCTGTACTATATGTCTAGTTTGTATTCATGCCCTTTGCCATGCTTTTTGAGTGCTGTAGCTTAATTATTTTGAGCTCCGAAGATGCTATGATGCTGTATTTTTCAGCTTTCGCTCAAATCTTGTTTCGGGCATAACTTTTAGCCCGTAACTCCGATTTCAGCGAATCTTATATCAAACTTGATTGTTTTTCTGTGTAGATTAATATTATCAGGTTGTTATCTTGTTTTGAGGTGTTTTGCTTGAGTGATATTTTCCGTGCTCCGTGTGCATCCTTAGTGCTTCCATCATGCATTCATCTTTTTCGAGTGCGCATTGCATCTTGTTGATTGGTGCTTGGTGTGATTGTTTTGTTTAGAGCCGGAAGCTGAGACCGAGATCGAGTACGAGCACGAGGTTACCAACGAGGTTGAGCACGAGGACCCTTCTTACGATCCGAACGACTTCTCTTCAGGCAAGATGACCGAACCCCGATAACATTACTATCTTTGCCTATTGCTAGTAGTCTCGATCTATAGTTTTGCCTCGATGCCCATGATCTTCTTGTCAGCCTCCTACTTGTAACCAATTGCCATGTTTAACCACCCTACCTATGCAAACCGTTGCTTGGCTAAGTACGCTTCGCTCAGCCCTTCTTATAGCATTGCTAGTTGCAGGTGAAGATCGAAGATGCTTGCTTCATGTTGAAGTTTGGTTGGGTTATATCACACTATATAAATGCTTTAAATTAAATCATCTATATATTGGCAAGGGTGGAAGGCTAAGCCTTTTGCTTTGTGATTTGTTCCACTCATGCCGTTAGGATCCGTATAAGCCGGTTTTATGTTCCTTGATTATGCGTTCCTAACACGGTTGGGGTGTATGGGACCCCCTCGATAAACCGCTAAGTGCTAAGTCTTTTCCAGCAAGTCCCAACATTGGTACTATTTGCCTAATAACAAACTAAACATGCATAGGGAGTAATTAACCCTCTTTCTTAATCAACAACCCCGGGCCAGTACTCCACATGAGTGTTGGTCCGAAACGAGCGGACTGCGGGGCCGCCTTGGGGCAACATGAGGTATCTGGCATACACCTGTAGGACGTCTCATCCGGTCGTGTCCTGAGACTTAGATACGCGTGGCTACTATCAGGGTGTCGACACGCCGGGAGGATTTGCTGGATTAGCCTTACCTTAGCCCGGTATATCTTGAGCACGGGATTCCGAGGATACTCGGGTCTTCCCACTTTGGAGTTGCGACTCCGCGGATCGTGGGCTTGTAATGGGTCAAGTTGGAACATTCATGCAGGGTTTGAACTTTCGAAAGCCGTGCCCGCGGTTATGTGGCAGATGGGAGCTTGTTAATTCCGGTTGTAGATAACTTGACACAATGTTTCTAATACACTACCAGCGTGTGTTCCGTGACTGTCAATTTCCGAATAGGGATTCGGGAGTTGAACACGGAGGGGTTATGATTGTGGAGCTTGTAGCTAGGATCACTTCGTGATCACTTCTCGCCGAGGCCTTCTCTTCTCGCTCTCACTTACGTAAGCTAGATGCTAGTTGCTGCTGCAGACTTGTTCTTTTCTTCAGCCTTTTCCTCACCCAAAGGCTTTGATAGTCTTGTTACTCGGGAACGGGATTGCTGAGTCCTCTGTGGCTCACAGTTACTTCACACACCAGATGCAGGTCCAGCGGTGAGCTATCCAGGTGATGGCACCGAGCTGGATTGGGAGTACGACGAGGAGCGAAGTCGGTACTACGTGCGCTACCCGGACGATCAGTAGTGGAGTCTCTTACTAGGATTCGATCCGCCTGTGGTTTATTTATCTAAGTTTGGTACTTTGACTTTTGGATTTTGCCCTTAGAGGGTTGTGATGTTCTTAATGTATGATGTTTGAGACTTGTACTGTAATTCTGTGACGTGGCGAGTGTAAGCCAACTATTTTCTGTTTACTATCCCCTCTTTTACATGAGTTGTGCAAAGATTACCAAACTTGAGATCATTCTAGGATGGATTTATGCCTTTAAGTCGTGCCTCGACACGTAGGAGGTATAACTCCATCCTGGGCATTACAAGTTGGTATCAGAGCCTTCTCCGACCTAGGAGCCCCCACTGTTTGATCGAATCGTTGACGGTCGAGTCTAGGCACACACTGAAAACTTTTTGAGTCCTATATTATATCGGAGAGTAGGATTTCTTTGCTTCTCATCCCCTTTCTCTCTGGTGAGGACTCCTGACGTCTACTCTTGTCTCTCCTATCTTCAAAAAATTGCACAATTTTTTTTAGGAATCCCACGAGTATTCTGGGATTGTTTCGATGTTCTTGTGACAAGGATATTGTTCTCGATGCCTCCTGTTACCGAGGAGTTGAGCTTCGGGGTATCATTGTAACAAGCATATCGCGGCAGTACTAAATACTTAAGACGGCCGACATCGAAAATCTCCCCTATACGGCCAGTGGCAAGATAACCCCGACATCACCCAGTACTGGGGAGGTAGTTCGGGAGTATTGCCATAGCTTGTTATAGTGGATGCTTTTCGAAGGTCCGAGGTACATAGTTTCCGAGAAAGACTGGTTATGTGTTGAAGGATGGATACACCTGGATGTAGGTTTAGAGTTGATTGCGCGGTGCTTCCCGTGTATCCCCAACACCTGATTGCATAACTGGAATCTTTCGGAAATCTATAGGTGGGTTTTATCCAGTAGATCGTAGGCATTCTTCCAACGAATGCAGGTTAGTGAGTTCGGGGTTCGACATTGAGTGAAGGGGTTATATGACCGATGTTACTATCAGGAGTTGCATCTTAAAGGGTCCTTGGCTATGCTGATCCGGGGATTGCAAAACCTTTTCGTAACGCGTTCATATGCTTTCAGCACAAAGATGTTAGAACGAAACTCCTCTCTTGTGTTTGTTCCCGTCTGTACCTTGTTGTTTTCTTATTTTATCCTTTTGATCCATATGTGGCTTCTCGTGAAGACTGATGTTATCTTTAACTGAGAAATTCATTCGTTCCTCTTGTTCGGATGATTTCATTCGTTCTTATTGTTCGAATGATTATTGTGAAGACTTGTTGCAATTCATTCCATTGATTCAGCTTATTCCTTTTGTCAATCAATTGCTGATTCGTGGTCATCTCTTACAGGATGGCTCCGAAAAAGGTTCCCAACGCTAACCCAGAGGGTGAAGAGGTTCCAGAACGTCCTCCTTCCCCTCCTCCTCCGCCTGAGGCTTGGAGAGCAATTATGCAGACTACATCTCAGAACACTCAGTTGATGATGCAGATGATGCAGCAAATGCAAGCTATACAAGCTAATCAGGGTGTTCCAGTGAACCAAGGCAACTTCTTCCAGCAGCACCATGCTACTCTCAATCAGTTCCTTGCTAACAATCCTAAAGCTTTCAGTTACTGTGTCGACCCTCTTGATGCTGAGGATTGGTTGACCGACATAAAGAAGCATTTTGAGTGCAGTAACGTGAAGGAAGATGATTATGTGAAGTTTGCAGCCTTCCAACTGAAAGATCAAGCAGCTGACTGGTGGCAGCAGTACAAAGACTCCAGGCCGGGTCAAGTGATCTCTTGGGAGAATTTCTGCAAGGATTTCCGCTCGCACCACATTCCTACAAGTGTCATCGAGGGTATGCGTGAGCAATTCCGCAACCTCAAGCAGGGCTCCATGACAGTCTATCAGTATAATGTCAAGTTCCAAAACCTTGCTCGCTATGCTAAGCAAGACATTCCTGATGCCAAGAGTAAAATCTATCAGTTCCGTGGAGGTCTCAAAGATGAACTTCAGCTTGCTCTCACTTTGTTCGAGCCCGATGAATTCGACAAGTTCTATAACATGGCTTTGAAACAAGAAGCAGCTCAGCTTAAGATGGAGGCTTCTAAGAAGAGAATTCGAGATGCTGTTCACTCTTCCTCATCGTCTCAGATGGTCTCGAAGAAACAAAAATTCTGGCTTCCTCCTCCTCCAGTGATTCGAGCTCCATACAACAACTCCAACAACTTCAACAACTCCAACAACAAAAACTCTAGTGGTCGTGGTTTCTCCCACCCACCCAACCCGAGCAACCAGTCGAAGAAGCAGTTTCAGTCTCAAGGCTCCAAGTCCAGTGGCTCTCATTTCCGTCCTCTCTCTGAAGTGGTGTGCAACAAGTGTGGCCAGAAGGGTCATTATGCCAACAGATGTCCGAATCCGAAGCGTCTTCCTCCTCCTCCACCTGTGAGTTCAGCTATTGTCAGGCATGATCCAAAGGCTGCAAGGGTCAATCTGATGAATGCAGCACAAGCGGAGGCTTCTTCTGATGTCATTTTGGGTAACCTTCCAGTGAACTCTATCCCTGCTAAAGTGTTATTTGATTCGGGTGCTTCACATTCTTTCATGTCATTCCCTTTTGCATCCAAGTATAATGTGGGCACCATGGCCTTACCAAAGGAGTTGCAAGTGATTTCTCCGGGAAGATGCATGATTTCTAAATTGTATGCTCCGGATGTTTCTATTCGCATGGGTGATTATCGATTTTTGGCTTCTCCGGTGGTTCTTGGTAATTCTGACATCGACCTCATCCTCGGAATGGATTGGCTTTCTCAGCACGATGCTCATATTGATTGTGCTCAAAAGGAAGTCAAGTTGACTCATTCTGATGAAGATGTGATTATCTTTGCTTCAAGGGATAACACTATCCGGCTTTTCTCTCTTAATGATAAGGGCGAAATTAATGCCATAAATCAAATTCCTGTGGTGAACGAATATCAAGACGTCTTTCCAGAAGAACTTCCAGGCATGCCTCCACACCGTCAGGTGGAGTTTGTCATTGAACTCGAGCCGGGCACTGAGCCTGCTTGCCGGCGTCCGTACAAGCTCTCTCCGGATGAATTGAAGGAATTGAAGAAGCAGCTTGATAAGCAGGAGAGTATGGGTCTCATCAGACCGAGTACATCTCCGTGGGGCTGTGGTGTCTTATTTGTCAAGAAGAAAGATGGCACGGAGCGTCTCTGTGTTGACTACCGGCCATTGAACAAGAAGACGATTAAGAACAAGTATCCGCTCCCCAACATCAATGAACTCTTTGAGCAGCTCAAAGGAGCTAAAGTGTTCTCTAAGCTTGACCTCCGAATGGGCTATCATCAAATTCGCATTCGCGAGGAAGACATTCCCAAGACGGCCTTCAGAACGAGTTACGGTTCATACGAGTATACCGTCATGTCCTTCGGTCTCGCCAATGCTCCTCCTACCTTTTCAAGGATGATGCATTACATCTTCAACCCCTATACGGGCGAGTTTGTGCTTGTGTATCTGGATGATATTCTGGTGTTTTCCAATAATGAAGAAGATCACGAAAAGCACTTGCGCCTGGTCCTTGATCGACTCCGAGAGCATAAATTCTATGCCAAGTTCTCCAAAGTGCGAGTTTTGGCTCGATAAGGTTTTGTACCTGGGCCACATCATCTCAGCTGACGGCATTGCGGTTAATCCCGAGAAAGTTGAAGCAATTGTCAACTGGGAGGCTCCTCAGAACGTCAAGCAGCTCCGCAGTTTTCTGGGTCTTGCCAGCTATTGCAGAAGGTTTGTTGAAAACTTCTCCAAGATTGCCAAGCCTCTTTCCAACCTGCTTCAGAAGAATGTCAAATACTTTTGGTCTCCCGAATGTGAATTGGCATTCAAAACCCTCAAAGATAAGCTTGTTTCTGCTCCAGTTCTGACTCCTCCGGATGAAACCAAGCCCTATGAAGTATTCTGCGATGCTTCTCTTCAAGGTCTTGGTGGTGTGCTTATGCAAGATAAGAGAATTGTGGCATACACTTCTCGTTAGCTAAAGCCAAGTGAGAAGAACTACCCCACACATGATCTCGAGCTAGCAGCTGTGGTACATGCTCTGATTACGTGGAGACATCTGTTGTTGGGCAGAAAGGTCGACATCTTCACTGATCACAAGAGCTTGAAGTACATCTTCACACAGCCGCATCTGAACCTCCGTCAGACTCGTTGGGTCGAAATGATCCAAGAGTATAATCCTAGCATTGAGTACACTCCTGGCAAGGCGAATGTGATTGCAGATGCTTTGAGCAGAAAGGCATATTGCAACAACCTTCTTATCAAGCCATACCAGCCTGAGCTTTGTGAAGCATTCAGGAAACTCAACCTCCAAGTTGTTCCGCAGGGTTTTCTTGCAAATCTCCAAATTGCTCCTACCTTGGAAGATCAAGTCCGTGAGGCCCAGCTCAGTGATACCATGGTGAAGAAGGTGAAACATGGGATTGCAAAGGGCACTCCAAAATACAAGTGCTTCCGTGTTGATGAGAGAGATACCTTGTTCTTCGAGGACAGACTCGTTGTTCCCAAAGGTGATCTCAGGAAGCTCATAATGGAAGAAGCTCATGATTCTCTCCTTTCCATTCATCCTGGCAGTTCCAAGATGTATCAAGACCTCAAGCAATCTTACTGGTGGACACGCATGAAAAGGGAGATTGCCCAAATCGTGAATGAATGTGATGTGTGCAGAAGAGTGAAAGCAGAACATCAACGTCCAGCCGGTCTTCTCCAACCTCTTCCTATTCCCGAGTGGAAGTTCGACCACATTGAAATGGACTTCGTCACTGGCTTTCCTAAATCCAAGCGAGGAAATGATGCTATCTTTGTGGTGATTGACAAGCTTACCAAAGTCGCTCACTTTCTTCCAGTCAAAGAATCAATCAATGCAGCTCAACTTGCAGAGCTGTACACTTCCAGAATTGTGTCCCTACATGGCATTCCTCAAGTGATATCCTCAAACCGTGGAAGCTTGTTCACATCAAGGTTCTGGGACTCCTTTCAGTCCGCCATGGGCACTAAGATCAGGTTCAGCACTGCCTTTCACCCTCAGACTAGTGGTCAAGTTGAGCGCGTGAATCAGATTCTAGAAGACATGCTCAGAGCCTGTGTCATCTCCTTTGGCATGAAATGGGAAGACTTCCTTCCATTTGCCGAGTTCTCTTACAACAACAGCTTTCAAGCAAGTGCAGGCAAAGCACCGTTTGAAATTCTCTATGGCAGAAAGTGCCGTACCCCTCTCAACTGGTCTGAAACAGGCGAAAGCCAACTTCTTGGCAATGACTTGATCTCAGAAGCCGAAGAAATGTGCAAAGTCATACGTGAGAATCTCAAGGCCGCTCAGTCGCGTCAGAAGAGCTACTAGGACGGCAAGCATCGCGATTTGGCTTTCGACATCAGTGATCATGTCTATCTCCGAGTTTCTCCGATGAAAGGAACCCAAAGATTCGGTATCAAAGGAAAACTTGCTCCTAGATACGTCGGGCCTTTCAAGATTCTTGGCAAAAGAGGCGATCTAGCCTATCAGCTTGAGCTCCCCCCCAACTTTGCAAATGTTCATGATGTCTTCCATGTGTCTCAACTTCGCAAATGCTTCAAGGCACCTGAGCGCATGATTCCGTTTGAGGAGATTGATCTTCAACAAGACCTTTCCTACCGAGAGCATCCAGTTGCAATTCTCGAAGAAACCGAACGCAAGACCCGCAACAATTCCATCAAATTTTGAAAGTCAAGTGGTCACATCACACCGACCGAGAAGCTACCTGGGAACGAGAAGATCATCTTCGTTCCGAGTACCCTTCCTTTTTCCAGTCCTAGATCTCGGGACGAGATCTTTTTGTAGTAGAGGAGAGTTTGTAATGCCCCGGATGTAATACTTTCCCTTTTGGGTATATAATATATCTCCGGCTTCATCTGTGTCCATTCCGGGTTCGTTGTCTTTCGGGTTTTCGTCGTTTTGTTGTGTGAGTGTGTGGCATTCATTCATATCATGTAGACATGTGCATTGCATTGCGTTTGTGTTGTGGGTTGCATCCGGTTCCGCGTGTTTCTTCCCGTTGTCCATTTCGCGTTCCGGAGCTCCCTCACGTGTCCGTGACGTCCCGTAGGCCTACTTTGTCGTTCGGGCGTTTAACGTTACCGGTCTGCCGCGAGGTTGTTGTCTGTGTTGTTGTTTTGTTGTGTGCAACCCGCCTCTCAAATCTCGTCTCGTTTGGACTCCGTTGGCTTTTCCATCCGTTGCTCGTGTGGGTCCAAAGTGCCTTCACTTCGTGTCCCGGAAACACCCCCTACTGCAGTCTTTTATCACCTCCTAGGCCTTTTAAATCTATCCCCGCGATCGGATCCGTCGGATCGCGATCGGAGGGCTCCTAGCGCCCCAAATCTCCAAACCCTAGCAAAAACTGCTATTTATAGACCCCCCCTAGGTCCATTTTGGCATCCTACCTTCCTCCACCTACCTCTAGATCCATTCCCCTCATTTCTTTCCGTGCTTGGCCTGCCTCCCGAGGGAAACCAGCTCCGTCGCCAGATCCCTCGATCGGCGCCAAGTCAACAGCGCCGTCGCCTCTCGAAACGACCCCGTCGCTTCCTCGGTCGGGTCAACGCTCCCGAGCGAGCGAGCCTCCCGCGTCGGCCTCGCTGGCCTCCAGAGCAAGCGACCAGATCAGGCCGCGTCAAGGACCACTTCGTCGATCTCCGCCAACGGCCTCCCGCGCTGGGCCCGAAGGCCCAGCTTCTTCGCTCGCCGGCTCCCTCGCCCGCATCGCAGCGCTCGCCCGACGCCAGCCGCATCGCCTCTCCGTCCCGGCCCAAGGCGCCGATCTCCCCGCGGCCCACTCGCCTCTCCGCCACCCAGATCCCGCAGCCGCGCTGGGCTCCGACCGCTGCTCCAGGCCGCGGGCCACCGCTCCAGCGCCGCGCGCCGGCCCAGCCGCAAGGGGCCCGGGGCTCCCCAGCCGGATCGCCAGGCGCCCCGCCTCCCCGGGCCGATTCCGCTCCAGGCCAGGGCCCGCAGGCCACCGCACCTCTCCGCGGGGCCGACTCCCCCGCCGGGCCGCGCCGCGCCCTCCGCCGCCGGCCCGCTCGCCCTCCAGGCCGCCCCGCGCCGCCACTTCTTCAGTTGGGCCGGATCCGCACCCAGGCCCGTTCGGGCTGCAGATCTGAGGAGGTTGACCTTCCCCCCTTTTTTCCTTCTAAGTACCAGGATTGATCTGTGATGCTATCTTTCAACATGCATAACTTTTTGCCTGATGCTCCGTTTTGCGCGTGTAATATGTCCAGACGTTCGTGGAGATGTGCTCTACGTTTTACCTGTTGTTGTCATGCATGTTAGAGATCATCTAGGTGCTTGTTTTGCTGTTGCAAGAGTGCATCATGATATAAACTGCTGCTATGTGTTATTTTTATGCCACCTTTGTCATGTGATATCTTTTAGCCCGTTTGTCCGAATGATGCAAATGACATGTCCACGTGTTCGTCTTGCCACGAACTACGTGTTGCTTGTGATAGGTTGCATGGTAGATTTATTATTGCCTTGTTATCATCGTTGCAAAGTGCCATGTTCATGTGATGTGTTTTCACTTGTTATGAAATGCCATCTTGTTGAGCTCGTTGCAATCATTGTGTTTACCTACATGATGCATGCTTGTGTGTTTCGGGATCACCTTCATGTGTGCTTTGATGAGGTGCTTACCTCTTGCCATGTTTAGTTTCGAGGTGACTTAAACATGCTCTTTTATATGCCATGATGATATTACTGTTTTAGGACTTAGTGGTTTTTCACTAAGTCTGAAATCTGTAACGTTCCGATGCCATGTTTGTGTGATGTTCTAGGACAAAGCATGTTAGTTTTGGAGTGGATTTTGATTGTTCCTTGTAGTATATATTGTTGTCTTTCCATTCATGTCCTCACATGTCCATTTAAGTGGCTGTAGCATGTTTATCTTTTGCCAAGTTCAATATGTCCAAGATCATTGCTATTGATCCGTGACTCCGTTGGGGGTGCACTTTGGACTTAGTTGCTGTACTATATGTCTAGTTTGTGTTCATGCCCTTTGCCATGCTTTTTGAGTGCTGTAGCTTAATTATTTTGAGCTCCGAAGATGCTATGATGCTGTATTTTTCAGCTTTCGCTCAAATCTTGTTTCGGGCATAACTTTTAGCCCGTAACTCCGATTTCAACGAATCTTATATCAAACTTGATTGTTTTTCTGTGTAGATTAATATTATCAGGTTGTTATCTTGTTTTGAGGTGTTTTGCTTGAGTGATATTTTCCGTGCTCCGTGTGCATCCTTAGTGCTTCCATCATGCATTCATCTTTTCCGAGTGCGCATTGCATCTTGTTGATTGGTGCTTGGTGTGATTGTTTATTTTAGAGCCGGAAGCTGAGACCGAGATCGAGTACGAGCACGAGGTTACCAACGAGGTTGAGCACGAGGACCCTTCTTACGATCCGAACGACTTCTCTTCAGGCAAGATGACCGAACCCCGATAACATTACTATCTTTGCCTATTGCTAGTAGTCTCGATCTATAGTTTTGCCTCGATGCCCATGATCTTCTTGTCAGCCTCCTACTTGTAACCAATTGCCATGTTTAACCACCCTACTATGCAAACCGTTGCTTGGCTAAGTACGCTTCGCTCAGCCCTTCTTATAGCATTGCTAGTTGCAGGTGAAGATCGAAGATGCTTGCTTCATGTTGAAGTTTGGTTGGGTTATATCACACTATATAAATGCTTTAAATGAAATCATCTATATATTGGCAAGGGTGGAAGGCTAAGCCTTTTGCTTGGTGATTTGTTCCACTCATGCCGTTAGGATCCGTATAAGCCGGTTTTATGTTCCTTGATTATGCGTTCCTAACACGGTTGGGGTGTATGGGACCCCTCGATAAACCGCTAAGTGCTAAGTCTTTTCCAGCAAGTCCCAACATTGGTACTATTTGCCTAATAACAAACTAAACATGCATAGGGAGTAATTAACCCTCTTTCTTAATCAACAACCCCGGGCCAGTGCTCCACATGAGTGTTGGTCCGAAACGAGCGGACTGCGGGGCCGCCTTGGGGCAACATGAGGTATCTGGCATACACCTGTAGGACGTCTCATCCGGTCGTGTCCTGAGACTTAGATACGCGCGGCTACTATCAGGGTGTCGACACGCCGGGAGGATTTGCTGGATTAGCCTTACCTTAGCCCGGTATATCTTGAGCACGGGATTCCGAGGATACTCGGGTCTTCCCACTTTGGAGTTGCGACTCCGCGGATCGTGGGCTTGTAATGGGTCAAGTTGGAACACCCCTGCAGGGTTTGAACTTTCGAAAGCCGTGCCCGCGGTTATGTGGCAAATGGGAGCTTGTTAATTCCGGTTGTAGATAACTTGACACAATGTTTCTAATACACTACCAGCGTGTGTTCCGTGACTGTCAATTTCTGAATAGGGATTCGGGAGTTGAACACGGAGGGGTTATGATTGTGGAGCTTGTAGCTAGGATCACTTCGTGATCACTTCTCGCCGAGGCCTTCTCTTCTCGCTCTCACTTACGTAAGCTAGATGCTAGTTGCTGCTGCAGACTTGTTCTTTTCTTCAACCTTTTCCTCACCCAAAGGCTTTGATAGTCTTGTTAACCAGGAACGGGATTGGTGAGTCCTCTGTGGCTCACAGTTACTTCACACACCAGATGCAGGTCCAGCGGTGAGCTATCCAGGTGATGGCACCGAGCTGGATTGGGAGTACGACGAGGAGCGAAGTCGGTACTACGTGCGCTACCCGGACGATCAGTAGTGGAGTCTCTTACTAGGATTCGATCCGCCTGTGGTTTATTTATCTAAGTTTGGTACTTTGACTTTTGGATTTTGCCCTTAGAGGGTTGTGATGTTCTTAATGTATGATGTTTGAGACTTGTACTGTAATTCTGTGACGTGGCGAGTGTAAGCCAACTATTTTCTGTTTACTATCCCCTCTTTTACATGAGTTGTGCAAAGATTACCAAACTTGATATCATTCTAGGATGGATTTATGCCTTTAAGTCGTGCCTCGACACGTAGGAGGTATAACTCCATCCTGGGCATTACACGTATCTAGTTCCTCCTTGTAATTCTCGAATCAATCCTTCACACAAGCGATGCCAGCCAAAGCTCAACAAAAGTTGTACCCTTTGCCCGAAGAGATTAAAAGGTTTAGCCTTGAAGGACAAAACACCTTGGTATGAATGTTTCCACATAGTCTGACAACTTTATCGAAACGCATCACCACACGATAGGCCGAGCAGTTACTGCTCCCCTTAAATCGCGGCTCGGGGCAAGCTTTTTACTCGCATATCCCTTCGAGGCAGGGATCATACCCATTTTATGAGGGATATCATCAAGATTTTGTTTCCCCCCATATGCTTAACGACATCTTTGATCGGAGTTGCGAGTTCAACGACGTAGCAATGAGGACTCTTGGCTTTTCACAAGCCTATAAGAGCAGAGGGGTGGACAACACAACTGACCACGCTCCCATTCTCCCCATCTTGTTGCTTCGTCTAGCTCTAGCGCCCAGATCCAAACCCATACCTTTTCCTTCTGACGAGTCCATACTTCCTTGCCAACCATGGCCAAGACCCTCCAGGGGCACTGAGTGGTTCCATCGTGATTGATGGCATCATTCAAGAGCTTTGCAGCACAGGGTACTGACGTGGCTTGAATCTGCGTTGGTATATCCCCAAAGAGGAAGGGATGATGCAGCACAGCTACGGCAACTATTTCCCTCAGTATGAAACCAAGGTTATTAATCCAGTAAGAGAACCAAGAAACACTATGTAAATGGTACCAGTACACAAAGAACAAATCCTCGCAATCCAACGCGTAAGAGGGGTTGTCAATCCCTCCTTAGTAAAAAGATAGATTAAATTGTATGAGTTTGGATAAATATATTGCATAAGAACACAAAATAAAAGAGGTGAATAAAAATTGCAGCAAGGTATTTTTGGGATTTTGGAATAATAGATCTGAAAACAATATGATAAAAGATAGATCTCGGGCCCATAGGTTTCACTCGTGGCTTCTCTCGAGGAAATAGCATATGGTGGGTAAACAAATTACTGTTGGACAATTGATAGAAGATCAAATAATCATGACAATATCCAAGGCAATGATCATGTATATAGGCATCACGTCCAAGATTAGTAGACCAACTCCTGCCTGTCGTCGGCGTTCTGGGAACGGGGGTACCCAGACTTGCGTGCCTGCAGCCCAGTGCGCGGCTTGTAAGGCGGCCTAATGTGGCCCAGCATCTTCAGCAACACTTAAGACCCCCGTGAGGGGCCAAGCCTCGCTAGGCGGACCACGCAGGACTTCCCGCGGGGCGGCCTCGCTAGGCCGGCTCATGAGAATCGGAGATATCAAGGCTAGGGGCACCTCGCGAGGTCCTCATGATGTGAGTAGTGACAACTAAAGCCAGGCGGGTGCCAGCGGGCGCAGAGTGCCAGTTTCCCCTTCGGTGCTAAAGGAGAAGGTGCAGGCGCGGAGTCCCGAGGCGTCACGCAAAGGTTTCCATATCGGTGCAACAAGACCAAGACCAGCAGGACGGCAGGATGGAGGTCATCGCAGAGCCCACGGTGGCGTCACCACCAGAGCCTTTGGCAGCGAAAACCACCTTTTGTCAGGATAGCTTGTACTAGCTGCCCCCCCTTCAAATATGGCCGTTGTGGGATTCCTTGCCGCTCAATATTTGGGAAGAGGACCCTGGCCACTATAAATTGGACTAGCCACCACCATTGGGATCATCTGATCTGGAGTTGATCGGATCATAAAGACCTCCCACACACCACAAGCTCATCCGAGGTCAAGAACACCTCACCCCAGGAGGCAGTTCGTCCATGTACTAGTTCTTCCTCTGCCTACAAGGCAATCCACCATACCACACTGGATTAGGGTGTTACACAACAACGGTGTCCCGAACCAGTATAAATCTTCTGTCTCTTGTTCATCGGATCTGACGAGCTAGGCTTAGGGCTGTTGAGTAGATGAGCTAGGGCGGAAGGAGAGATCTTCGTGCGCACCCCAGAGATCGAACCTTAAGTGTTTTGCTGGAACTCGAAATCCGACATTTGGCGCACCAGGTAGGGGTGCGCCGGAGTTGTTCTCCCGTCGCTCGCACCGTCATCACCCCGCGTCCTGATGGCCGACGACCAAGGGGCTCGTGCCAACCGCTGGACGACCTGGCCAGCGCGAGCGGCAACGTCCGACCACGGAGACCTCAACCATGCACTCCAGGCTGCCCCAGCACCACCCATCGCCGTCGGCCGCGGGCGGCGCGGGCCGGCAGCCACCGATTCGGTGTCCCGGTGCACGCGCTATGCGGCGCGCTCTGCAAACCATGCCGCAGCGATGGCACCCTACACCCGACGGGAGCAGGCGAACACGAGGGCTGTGCTCATCGTGGCGCGGGAGCTGTTACGATGCAGGCTGGCCAAGAGCGGCTGCGACGTGCAACTGGAATGAGTTGCTGAGTTACATGGCTGCGCTTGCGGAGGCACGCCGCCGTTCTGCTCCTCACCTCCGCCTGTAAGTGCATCTAGTGCCCCTTAGTGATTTTGGTGTATTGAGACTTATGGGTTAAGGGAGTAATGTGTTTATGAGTGTACACAGGTCTATAAGTCTATGAGGAGTTTGATATTTACCGAGAAAGTCGACCCCTAAAAATGAAGTTCTTTGACTGAAGACTTTGGATTTCTGAAGAATTTCTGAAGACTTTGAAAGTGAAGAAATTGGTGTGACCTTGAAGAATTGGTACTCATTTGAGGAACATGAAACGTGAAGACTTTTGTTTTCGTAGTTTCATTTTCTCTTTCTTGAGTCATAGGAAACACCGTACTGTTAAAGGGGGTCGAGGAAATACTAAGGAAAAATTTCCATGTGATGCTCAACTCAAAATCCTACACCTACCAATCCCTTCGAGTGAAGCCATTGGAAATCTCATACAACTCAGTCATATTCTTCAGTGACAGAGACGAAGTTCTTCTGGTCTCTGAGGAATTTTTTCTGACTGAGGAGTTAGGAATTCGCCAGTGCGGATTGCCTACAATGTGAGGAACATGATAGCCCTGAGAAATTTGATACTCAAATTTCTGACCGTTGCTGTGCTACGTGCCAGCTGTCCCAAAATATCTACCTACCTAACGGTCATATTATTAAAGGGCATTTATGTTTTTATCATGTCGGGCTGCTCCCTAGGCTATAAATAGTCGCCCCCTACAACCACTAGCTGGTTAGCTGCTCTGAGAGAAACTGACACTTGTCATAAGAGCAACCCATCCTCCGAGGACTTTGAGCGAAAATCATGAAGTGAGGAAAAACCCAAAACCAAACCCAAACACCTACAAAACCAAAAGTGATTGAGCATCACTGAAGAGATTGATCCTGAGTGGATCCGACGCTTGCTACCTTTGAAGACTGTTCTTCTTCCAGACGGTTAGGCGTCATGGTCTAGAGCATCCAAGAGGGAATTGTGGATTGTCGAGTGACCGAGTTTGTGAAGGTTCAGAAGTCACCTGTGAAGACTTACCACGAGTGATTGGGCGAGGTCTGTGTGACCTTAGCTCAAGGAGAATACGGTGAGGACTTGGTGTCCTGGACTGTGTGTCCGGGACTGGGTGTCTGGGACTGTGTCTCCTCAGGTTTAAATACCTAGCCTCACTAACCAGATGTACAACTGAGACAACAGTTGGAACTGGTCTACCAAATCATTGTCTTCACCAAGCTTACTGGTTCTATTTCCTCAACTCTTACATTTCCTCAAATCTGTGTTGTGTGCTTGTTCATATATGTTTGAAGACTTTGACTAAAGACTTTCTCAATTTCCTTAGTTCAATTTCTTCAGTCTGTTTGTCTTCATTCTGTGTTATCATGTGTTTACGCTTTCTGTACTCTGTGCATGTCTTTATTTCATCATGATGACCATGCTTGTGTTCTGTTATGTTTACTTCTGAGTACTTATTCCGCTGCAAGTAGTTCTTCGCTAAAGAATTTCCTCACCCGCAAATTCCTCAATGAAGAATTCACAAAAATCACCTATTCACCCCCCTCTAGTCGATATAACGCACTTTCAATTGGTATCAGAGCAAGGTACTCCCTTGTTCTGTGTGATTTTGGTTTAATCACCTAGAGTTTTAGTTATGTCGACCACATGAATGAAGACCATGCCATGCCCCATCTTTGACGGTCACGAGTATCCCAAGTGGAAGGCCATGATGAAAAAGCGTCTCATGGCGATGAACAGTGAGCTGTGGACCGTCACTGAGATTGGTCTTACCAATCTGTGCAAGATGGCAGAAGCTGATGACATTCACAAGTTCACCCTTCTCAACCTCATAGCGAAGGACGTCATCTGCTCCTGTCTGTCTGTCTGTCTCAAAATCAGTTCAGGAACATCATGCATCTCGATCATGCGAAGCTTATCTGGGACCGTCTCTCTGAGGTCTATGAAGGTCATCGAACCCGTCATGATCCTTGGTTTGAGGAATTCAAGGAATCTCTCAAAGCGATGACATTCGAACCAGAATCATCATCTTCTACACCATGCCTTATGGCAAATGATGCCAAGGTAACTGAATGCTATCTATCTGAATCCAGTGATGATGAATCTGGTGATGAATTTGGACCCAGCTATGTCAAACTTGCTTCCCTTGCCACTAAACAACAAAGAGCTTTGGAAAAAGTTCATTACATGCTAAATAAGAGCGATGATATGTTGGGTGAAGAAATGGATCAGTCAAAAGCTTTGGCTGAGAGTCTTCAGAGACTTCAGACTAGGTTTGACACCCTTCAAGGTCATCATAACACTCTCTTGTCTGATTATGAGAAGCTTTCTTATGAATTTCTTCAAAGAAAGCAAGATCTTGAAAAGCTAAGAGTGAGTTATGAAGATCTTCAGAAGGAGCGCGATTCATTACTTGCTCAACAAATTAGCGCTTCTCAGGAAGAATTTGTTCCTCCATGCTTGAATTGCATTGAACGTGAATCTGCTAATTCTTCACCTGAATGTTCAAATGCTTGCAATGCTACAAATTCTTCAACTATCTCTGCTATCACTAATTCCTCATCTGAGGACATTGCTAGTATCACTGATGATGCATGGCTGAAGGAATTGTACATGACAGGCATGTACAAAAGCCTCAAAGGGTATTAGACTCTTTGTGATGTGCTTAAAAAGCAGATCCTCAACAGGAACCCTAGGAAAGAGGGTATTGCCTTTGAGAGGAAACTTAATGCTGATGGTACATATTGGAAGCCTGAGCAGTACCCCAAAACCTCATGGGTTGCTGCAAAGGGACCTCTAGTTGATCCATCGAATTTATCTGGCTTTACATGTGAAATTTCACTTGTTCTGATGAGTCATTTGACTCCAACTATAAACTATTCAAAAATCAGAATGGTGAAGTATTTGCTAGATATGTTGGAACTAACTGCAGGAATGGTCCCCCTATGAAGAAAATCTGGGTCCCTAAGAGGCACCTTGAAAATCTTTAAGTGAATTTCCTCATGACACCTCGTGTGAGGAATAGGAACCCTAGATCCAATTCTTCATATGGACCAAATTCCTCAAAAGGATCAAAGTCCTCATATGAATATCATCATGCTAACAACTCTGTTTCGCAGGGAAGAGCTAAGGGCTATGAATATGAGCATTATTCCTCTAACCAATATGTTCATAAGTCCTCGAAGAATTTCTCTGCTTATGCATAAGCTTATCCTAACTCGTCTTATGTGAAACGAAATGAGCTGGCGTATATGCCACCTTTCTCGTATGGAGCTCGTAGAGTGATGAACTCTTTGCCACCCCTTCAGATGTGGGTGGTGAAGAAAAAGAACTAATCTCTTCTGTAGGGTCAGGTCTCTAGACGTGCTCAAAGGTCTGAAGAATCTGCTCGAGACCTGAAAAGTGCCTGAAAGGACGCAGGCCAATCATGAAGAAATGAACTCTCATTTCTCACGTCCTCATACTGCTTTATCTGTTGCATTGCTTGATGAAATTGATCTGATGAATTGATGTCATATTCTTCACTGGGAAGTATATGAGTTTGTAAGCTGCACTAATTCATCTGCAGGATGATCAACCCAAAGCCACTGAGTGGGTCCTCGATAGTGGATGTACAAATCACATGACTGGTGACAAGAATCTATTGATGGATGCTCCTTTATATCCATCTCATCTGAAGCATATCATCTTCGCCGACAAAGGAAAAAGTTAGGTATTGGGTCTAGGTAAGGTTGCGATCTCAAAGGATCAAGACATGGACAAAGTCATGCTTGTCGAGTCCTTAGGATACAACCTCATGTCTGTCTCAATGCTTTGCGATCTTGATATGGTTGTAGTCTTTGGCAAGTATCGTTGTGGTGTGATCATAGAATCTAACAATTCCAAAGTCTTCGAAGGCTTTAGGAGAGAAGACTTGTATATTGTTGATTTTTCTACAGGACCTCAATTAGCTGTGTGTCTACTTGCAAAAGCTTCAGAAGGCTGGCTATGGCATCGACGACTTGGTCATGCAGGCATGAGGAATTTGCACACGCTTGCGAAGAAGAAGCACGTCATTGGCATTGATAATGTCAAATTCCTCAAGGATCACTTATGCGGAGCCTGTGCAGCTGGAAAGATGAAAAAGGCCAGGCATCCAGCAAAGACTATCATGACTACTACTCGACCATTTGAATTGCTTCACATGGATCTCTTCGGTCCTAACCATTATTCTGCAGTTTCAAATGATGCATCTGAATATGGCTTTGTTATTGTTGATGATTACTTTCGATACACATGGGTACACATTGTTACTTACAAACATCAAGTGCAGGAAGTCTTCAAACTTTGGTGTGAAGATCAAGCACATCAGAAGTGACAATGGAACAGAGTTCAAGAATTCTGGTCTTGATGACTATCTTGATGAACTTGGTATTACTCATGAGTTATCTGCTCCTTATACTCCTCAACAGAATGGCGTCGTGGAGCGCAAGAACATGACTCTTGCTGAGATGGCTCGCACTATGCTTGATGAATACAAAACGCCTCGTTGTTTCTGGATTGATGCAATTGATGTTGTGTGCCACATCATCAACAGAGTATATCTTCACAAATTCTTCAAGAATACTGCCTATGAACTCCTCACTAATAAGAAACCCAATGTGAGTTATTTCAAAGTCTTCGGTGCTAAATGTTGGATTAGAGATCCTCATCACAGCTCGAAATTTGCACCGAAAGCACATGAAGGGTTTGTGCTTGGTTATGGAAAGGACTCGCACACCTAGAGAGTCTTCAACGACGTTCTTCACAAGGTTGTTGAAACTGTAGATGTGCGGTTCGATGAAACTAATGGCTCGCAAAGAGAGCACCTACCTTCAGTGATAGATGAACCAGCACATGAGGAAACTATCAAGTCTAAGGCTACTGAGGATGCCATTCCGACCGAAGAATCTGCTAAAAAATTCATTCCAGAACGTAAAGAACGTCAAGCTAATGCACCTGAAGAAAATGTTGAAGAAATTGCTGATCAAATTCCTCGATGACAACCAGCTCATCCTCGCGTTGCAAACGAAGTGCAGATTGAGAAAATCATCGATGACATTGAAGCACCAGGTCCTCTCACACGCTCAAGAGCTTCACATTTATCTAACTTTTGTGGGCACTTTGCTTTTGTCTCTATCACAGAGCCCACTAAGGTAGATGAAGCATTTATGGAGCCTGAGTGGATTCAAGCTATGCAAGAAGATTACACCAATTCGAGCTCAACAACGTCTGGGAACTGGTCAAACATCTAGATCCTTGCACGCACAGTATCATTGGCACAAAGTGGATCTACCGCAACAAGCAAGATGAAAATGGCCTTGTGGTAAGGAATAAGGCTACACACAAGTCGAAGGAATTGATTTCGATGAAACTTTTGCACCTGTTGCTAGACCTGAGGCTATTCGCATATTACTTGCTTATGCGAACCATCATGATATCACTCTATATCAAGTGGATGTGAAAAGTGCATTCCTCAGTGGTAAGCTTGAGGAAGAAGTATATGTTGCTCAACCCCAGGTGTCGTGGAATTAGCACGGCAGATGTCCGGTTTAGCGGACTTAGGTGTGAGGCCATCGTACGGGTTAGCTTGAAGGGGTTAAAGCGGACGAAGGACACAGGGAGTTTATACTAGTTCGGCCCCTTCGATGAAGGTAAAAGCCTATGTCTAGTTTGGTGTGGTATTGCTTGGGCGTCGATGACCAGGGAGCGAATCCGCTTGCCTGTGTCTCGAGCTGTTGTTTCTTGTCCGTGAACCGTCGTCGGGTCGTCCCTTTATATAGGAGGCGACGCCCGGTCCGGTTTACAGAGTCCCGAGGCCGGCTCATAAACGTGTCCGCCTCGGTCTCTACTCTTTCTACCTTACATCCCAAGTTACATGGTACGACGGTTTACGGACCGTGGGCCTTATACATGGGCCCTAAGCCTCTACGGGCTATGATCTCCTTACCTATTTTACTGGGCTTGTAATAATACAACCTTGTCAGTGTAATCCGGACCTTCCTGGCCGGTTTATACCTGCTAGCAATATCCCTGACATTAGGCCCCAGATTGATTTGAACTTGTTCATGTCAGTCTCCGAAGTTTTGTACGAATTTCCTTTCTGCAACTTATTTGCTTCATAAACCGGCCATGACGTCATCTCCTGGAATCGCGTTAGTCCGTTGTGACATCATCTCCGCATTTAATGCCCGCATCTGTCTGTTACCTTTCTTTACACCGAAGATCGAGGCGACAGCTCAATCTTTATCCAATCTCTGGCCTCCTCGATTCCCGCGCTTACCGTTTTTACCTCTTCGGCCTATAAATACCGCTGAGGCTCATCTCTTTTCTCCTTCTGCCTTCTTCTTCCTCTATCTCCAACGCTCGAAGCTCCGCCGCCGTTCTTTGAGCTCGTCGTCGTCCTCGAGCCCGGCCGCTGCATCGACCTGAACGCTTCCACAGAACTTCGCCACCGTCTTTTGTTTCCTTAGGTAGTCCCTCTTCTTCCCCGTAGATCTTATTTTAGGGTTTCTTCTGTAGCTCGCCATGAACCCTCGAGGCCTTGTAGTTCATCCCCGTAGGTCAGTCTTGGCTGTAGAT
The DNA here is from genome assembly GCA_902687465.1 of Secale cereale. Lineage (NCBI taxonomy): Eukaryota > Viridiplantae > Streptophyta > Magnoliopsida > Poales > Poaceae > Secale > Secale cereale. The sequence continues at coordinate 735,847,854 of LR738711.1, forward strand.
TTAAACTTGTTTAGGCTCGACCTTCATCCATGCGCTTCTGCTTCGTCATTATATCCTTAGTTCCTCTAGCTTTATTAATTTATATCGAATCTGTAGAGAACCTCCGCTGCCCTCACTGAATATAACTTGCATTATTCCGTCTTTTTCTTGCGCCTTAGATCCATATTTACCTCAGCCCTATGTGAAAACTGTTTTTCACACTTTTAGATCTGCAGCTTTCCTCACCCGTTTAGCCATAACTTGTGCTTCATATGCTTTTCTTGACGGTTTGGATGTAAGCCTGTATCCCATAATTGACGGTTTAACTTCCTCTTTTTATATCATCATGAACCAGTAGCTATCTCACTCATATCTGCTTCCGGATTAGTAATACCATTAGTCCCTTGTTTAAACCGACAATTAGGTCTATAACCTCATAGAATGCACCAGTTTATATTAAGCAGTCGATAAACCGGGTCTTGCACTATATTTTTCAGTACTTCCTCATCAAAAACGATGGCCAAGCAATTTGTCGCTTGCAATTGGGTTCCTTCCCGGATCACAGAAAATGATTTAGTTGAAGTGGCCTCCATTGGTATTCTGGGCCCTAAGGAAGTTCTGCACTGGCGCGCCCCTGAAAAAGAGTGCCCTCCAGAGCCTAAGGAGGGAGAAATCATAGTTTTTTATGATCATCTGGCCCGGGATTTCAGTCCTCCCGGTTCAAAGTTCTTCCAGGACATGCTAGCCGCTTTTCAACTCCACCCACAAGATGTAGGCCCGAATTCTTTATCAAACATCTGTAACTTTCAAGTTTTCTCGGAAGCATATCTTCAAGAAGAACCATCAGTGGATCTGTTCCGGGACTTCTTTCATCTGAACTGGCGGACGGAGTTTACTGATGGGCCGCATCAGGAGCTGGGTGGTGTCAGCATCCAGAAAAGAAAAGATGTGAGGTTTCCCCACGCCGCTCTTCACAGCCACCCCAAAGACTGGAACTAGACGTGGTTCTATTGTAGGGACACTTCGCCTGAAGGAGAGAATCCGCTGCCGGGTTACCGCGCCTATCGCCTGGCAACAACCCATCCTTTGCCACAACGTCTCAGCGCCCAAGACCGGGCTCGATTCGCTCCTCAACTTTCCAAGCTCAGGGCTTTCGTGGCGAACGGTTTAACCGGCGTTGACTTCGTTCGCTGCTGGCTTTCTTGGAGCATCCTCCCACTAAGCCGACGCTCAAGTCTGATGTGCAAATATACCGGCAAACCGGATGATCCTCAACGCCACACCGAAATGATACTTCGTGATAATGAAGTTACTGAGTCTGCGAAGAAAATGCTGAACATCCCCTTGGAAGATTGCAGCCGGACCGGTTTAGCTCCATTTTGCTTAACCAACAAAGCGCAATCGGTAAAGCTCTTCCGGCCCTTTCTTTTCATCCTAATCCGTTCACATGTCAACTATCTTCAATTTGTTATTATTCCTTTGCACAGGCCAACGATCCTTTTTGGAAAAGGAAATCTCAAGATAAACCGGCCAAGCAATCTCGCAAGAAAACTTATGCTGTCAAGAAGAAAAAGGCTGTTGCCGCTTCCGGTTCACACCCTGAGGAGGATGATCCGGACTCTGAGGTACCAATTAATCCTTATGTCTTTTGATCTCTCCTTGTATGAATTTATGTTAATAATGCTTTTTCACATGGCCTGGCGGAGGGAAGTAAAGTGGAGGAAGTTGAGGTAATTTCTCTCTCTTCTGATTCCGAACCATTGCCACCCAAAATCCGCCGGGTGTCCCGGAAATATCCATTTTCTCACCCTTATGCTCAATTGGATCCCAACTTTCTTTTGGAGAAACAGTAGCATGAAGCTCGCCGGACCACGCGCCATAGCGGCCATGTGGTTGAATCGTCCGAAATACCCCTCACGCCGGCTCGCAGACACCGCTCCGTGGTTTTGCTCACTCCAACTCTCCTTTATCCAAAAGCAGGCCTTATACATAAACCACTTAAACCGTCTGATCCCAACTATCAGGAGGCTCATCTGTCCTCTTCCGGCGAGTCAACTGCCACGCAAGTCCCAGTGCTCAAAACCGTTCCCGGGTAAGTCCTTCTTTCAAAGGATCCGGTTTATCTTCTAGTTTTTAACTTTGTGATTCTCATTGCTCCTTTGACTTTTATCAGAATGCCAAAGCCTAGCAAAAAGGCGAAAGCAAATAAGCCAGTTGTGGAGACCACTACTGCTAAACCGGCCGAGGACCTTGAAGCGACCATCCCTCCAGAAGACAACCTTGAAATTCAGCTTGATGATCCCACTCCTATGGATCGTGACGATGTTGCTGCTCCGGGAGGTGACGACGTGGAGAACACGGCTGAACCGGCAAGCCCTGTCCGGGTTAGTCCTCCTCGGGCTCAGTGGCGGCTCCAGGAAATGAAGTCTGGGTATTCATTCAATTTTTTTTGCTCTAAATGTAGTATATGAACCAAACAACACACCAGTAGCAATATATGAACAAAACAACACTAGCATAACGGCAATATCAATATTTCAATGTATTAGACCATAACAACATGAATACATAAGTACCTTTTGATTGATAAAGTGATGATATCCTTCTTACAATATAACTCTGCGGTCGCCTTTTTGGAACAGATTGATGACATCTTCATCCTTCACTTGGTTGAAAAATTCTCTCTCAATGAATGTAACCAAAGAATTTCATCATCTTCATCAACCGCTTCATCATCTTCTACAATTGGGGACGGGGAGCCTCTCTCCCTCTCCGATTGCGGAGCTTCGTCATGTGTATGCACTAGTGCTAGCTGTAGGTTGCTCTCAACCTCAACGGAAAGAGCAGTTGGTGTGGATGTAGAACTTATTTTCCTTGCCTTTGAAGATTTGTCCCACAATCGAACAAGCTAACATCCTTCTTCTTCATCTAAATCATAATTCACAATCACATAAACAAAGTAGAAATCAGTGACAGTGGCATTGTGGCATCAAATCCATCACATAAACATCCTTCTTCTTCAAACTTCAATGTCCATTTAGTTCAATTTCAGCTTACAAGCAAATCTTCAGATTTCTTACAAAAATACAGGGAAAAAAGTCAAAATATACCTTGAAGGTTGGAGCCGGAGGAGATAGTCAACAGGGGGCACTGGAGGCCGGAGGCCGGATCTCGGAGGTGGACTGGCGCCTTGCGGAGGAGACGGATGGACGGTGGACACGAGACCAGGACGCCCTGACCGACTGATTGGAGGTGGAGGCGCAGAGCAGATGTAGTTCGCGGAGGGGAGGGGCGGAGCCGGAGGCCGAGGTCCGAGGGGAGGGAAGGAGAGGGCGGTGCGGCCGGACCTGGAATCGTCGCCGCTCGCGAGTCGCTAGGTTTGGGGACCGAGATCGAGGGAGCCGGGGAGGGAGACTGGGAAGTGCGTACTAGTGGGAGACGGAGAGGACGAGAAGTGCATACCAGACACCGCTCGCTCGTTTGTCTCGTTCGCTGCGTGGCTCACTTTACCCTCTGTTTTGGACTGAGCCAATATAACATGTATATTAATTTTTTGGGGGGCCTAAATCTTGGGTATTCCAGGGAATACCCAGGAAGACCCCCAGCGCCGCCGCTGCTCGGGCTAGCCCGGCTCCTGTAAGTCTAGTGCCCACTGCTGTCCCTCTCCAGCCAACTACTGCCTCATCAGCAGATGTTGAGATAACTAGGCTAGGCTTCACTGCTCCCACAGAGCCTGCCACCTTGGCTAGGCATACTGCCAAGGAAGAGAAATTTCATCAAGATAAAGGAAAGTGGAGCACAAATTTATCCAGCTATGCCCAGTTGAGTGCCCAGGAACTTCATTCTGGGTATCTGGACCGGCTCTTTACTAGCCGTGACTATGAAGTCGGCTTAGTTAATATGATGAAGGACAAATATGAGGTGACTTTCTTTCCTTTCGCTTTTGTCTCTGCTTTGTCATTTTGTCACCCTATCTTTAGGCCATAGTAGCCCCAAGTGCCGGTTTAGCTTCATTGTAGTTAAACCGGGACTTCCATTATGTCTGAAAATGAACTTACATTAGCCCCCAAGTGCCAAGGGCATAGCCTCTTTATGTGCTTGGGACTTGTCTGAAAAATTTGCTCTCTTTACTTCAGTTGTACATTAGCCCCCAAGTGTCAAGTGCATAACTTGTTATGTGCTTGAGACTTTGATTGATATGCCCTTCTAATCCGTTTGATTTCTTTGTAGGCTGACTTGACCCGGAGGGCTTCGGAAGCAACTGAGCTTCGAAATAGCTTGGCGCTTCATGAGACTGCTTCAGCCAAAGCTAAGGACGAACTTGTCCTTGCTTTGACTAATATGGAAAAATTGAAGAAAGATTTTGAAGCGGAGCGGTCCACATGGGAGGTGCAGAGGAATGCTCTTGAAAAAAGAGCAAAGGACGCCGAGGCTGCTCTTAATCCGGTTACGCAAGAGCTATCCGGGTTGAAGCAGCAAATAGAGCACATGACTTCTGCTATCTTCGGTAAGTCCCTGTCCTTGCATGTTTTACATCCTTGTACTCTTTTGTTCCGCTCCGGTTTAACTCGCCAAATGTATATAGGGAGGAGCATAACTCATCTTGGAGATGATGTCCGGAAGAAGCTCAAGGCAGCTTATACCCTGGTGGAGCAGCTCTACTCCGGCGCTCAAAGGGCTATCAGCGCCATGTCACACAACAAACCGGCGCCGACCACCATCCAAGCCACCTTGGAAAAGTTGTCTGTCCTACCTGTACGCCCTGTTGAGGTGAGGAAGTCTGCTGCTCGAGCTGGTTCTCTCATGGCGCTGACCCGGGCCAAAGCATGGGTCCCTGATTTTGATCCGGCTGAAGCTATGAACGGCTATCCCAGCAATAAAGAGGACGAGTCAGTCTTCTCTGCTGAAGACCTTCGTGCTTTGACTAAGGATATGCGCTCTCTTGCCAGTAAGCTTGCTGATGAAGTAAATTTGACAAGGTATCATCCGACTTATGACTTAGAAAATTCACGGGTGGAGCGGCCGGTTTACGACACCAAAAATCTGATTCCACCAGTTCGTAACCACACTTTCGCTCCAGATATTGACCCTTCAGATCTTATCAATGACGAAATATATTTCCGTGCACTCTCCAAGATTGATTGGTGCACTCCTGGTTTCCAGCCATTGCCTGAAGTTGATGAAGACCCGGAACAAGTTGACCCTCAGCCTTCGTAGCGTGAAGAGGAGTCATAAACCGTCCGGTTTAACTTGTAGTTTGCTGAATACTTTGCCAGAAAACTCTTGATCCATTCGGGCCTGCAAATGCCTTGTAATAGGATAATTGAAATACTACCTTTTTCCAAATATTTATGGCACTATTTAAATTGTCATCTCTCAATTTAAGCTTCTGTTTGCAATGCGTGATCCGTTTATATTATATGTGCCTACATGAACGAAGCTAAAGGATGTCCTGGCGGTTTACCACCGGACCGATTATACTGCTCCAATATATATACCAAAGGAATAACTGTTGATCACAAATACACACCATACCTCTGATTAAGTGTGCCTGTCGACCTTAATCCGGTAGGAATAATTGAAAGCGTAGGCGCTGATGAGGCTCTTGGCTCTCTTGTTTGGTTTTACCTGATGGCCGATCCGGGTTACAATGAACGCCGGTTTAACTCACGCTCGTGTTCATGACCTAGACTTTTAACTTTGTAGATATATGGTCAACCTTGTAGTTGTCCAGTCCCGTACTAATAGACTTGGTTAAAAAACCAATGATCATGACGACCAAGATTTGTGAAATCATAGAAACATGGTTTTTTGGGCAAATAAGACCATGTAGTCGAGGCTTTTTACGAGCTGCCAGGCTCCAAATTCGAGGCTTTTTATGAGCTGTCAGGCTTCAAATTCAAGGTTTTTTATTGATGACAAGCCACCCAATGTTTCAAAACCTCTGAAGGATCTTGTCTTTAGGTGATCAACTCGATGATTGTCAATGGCTGATTCCTTGATGCATCAAGGGCGCCAGTTTAGGAGGCCATGGTGAGCTTTCGTAGAAAACTCCCATGTGATACTCCTTTGAAAAACACGGCTGATTCCCTGTAGCTATCAGGGGCGCCGGTTTAGGGGGCCATGGCAAGTTTTCGGAGAAACTCCCATGTGATACTCCTTTGAAAAACACGGTTGATTCCCTGTAGCTATCAGGGGCGCCGGTTTAGGAGGCCATGGCGAGTTTTCGGAGAAACTCCCATGTGATACTCCTTTGAAAAACACGGCTGATTCCCTGTAGCTATCAGGCCCGCCGGTTTAGGAGGCCATGGTGAGTTTTCGGAGAAACTCCCATGTGATACTCCTTT
>LR738711.1:735854260-735865635 GCA_902687465.1 Secale cereale
GGCACCGGTTTAGGAGGCCATGATGAGTTTTCGGAGAAACTCCCATGTGATACTCCTTTGAGAAACATGGCTGATTCCCTGTAGCTATCAGGGGCGCCGGTTTAGGAGGCCATGGTGAGTTTTCGGAGAAACTCCCATGTGATACTCCTTTGAAAAACACGGCTGATTCCCTGATGCTATCAGGGGCGCCGGTTTAAGAGGCCATGGTAAGCTTCTTTCGAAGCCCCCATGTGATACTCTTGTGTAAGAAAGGCACGGCTGATTCCCTGATGCTATCAGGGGCGCCGGTTTAAGAGGCCATGGTAAGCTTCTTTTGAAGCCCCCATGTGATACTCTTTTGCGAAGAAGATGGCTGATTCCCCGGTTTACTGGGGGCGCCAGTTTATTTATTAATCATAATATATACATGGTACATAAAGCGGAGCCAATGGCTCAAGTGTAGTAAGGTCGCAGAAGAGCGATGTTCCACGGCCGCTTCGTCTCCTCCTCTGCCGTACGTGAGTCCTTATGTTCTCGAACATCGACCAGGTAGTATGAACCGTTGTGTAGGTTCTTGCTGACCACAAAGGTTCCTTCCCAAGGTGGGGATAACTTGTGCATATCTGTGTGGTCTTGGATGAGCCGGATCACCAGATCTCCCTCCTGGAACGTTCTGGTCTTAACCCGGCGGCTGTGGTACCGGTGCGGGTCTTGTTGATAAATCGCCGATCGCGCTGCTGCCGTGTCCCGTTCCTCATCCAGCCGGTCCAAGATGTCTTGTCTTGCTTGCTCATTATCCGCTTCAACGTAAGCTGCCACCCGTGGTGAGTCGTGCCGGATGTCACTAGGGAGAACCGCTTCAGCACCATACACCATGAAGAAAGGCGTATAACCTGTAGACCTGTTCGGTGTAGTGTTGATGCTCCAGAGGACAGAAGGTAACTCTTCTACCCAGCAACCCGGTGTTCTTTGCAAAGGAACCATAAGCCGGGGCTTGATGCCTCTCAAGATCTCTTGGTTGGCCCTCTCAGCTTGGCCATTGGACTGGGGGTGAGCTACTGATGATACATCAAGGCGAATATGTTCCCTTTGACAGAACTCTTCCATCTCTCCTTTAGATAGGTTGGTGCCATTATCAGTAATAATGACGTGTGGAAAGCCGAACCAGAAAATTACCTTTTTGATGAACTTAACCGTTGTTGCCGCATCACACTTACTGACAGGCTCTGCCTCAACCCACTTTGTAAACTTGTCCACTGCTACCAACAGGTGGGTTTTCTGATCCTGGGATCTTTTAAAGGGTCCAACCATATCAAGCCCCCAAGTCGCAAACGGCCAAGTGATTGGAATCATCCGTAGCTCCTGCGCCGGAACATGAGCACGCCATGAAAACTTCTGGCAAGCGTCACATTTTCTGACCAAGTCCTCTGCATCGGCATGAGCCGTTAGCCAGTAGAACCCATGACGAAAAGCTTTAGCTACCAAAGACTTTGAACCGGCGTGATGACCACAATCTCCTTCGTGAATCTCTCGAAGAATATCACAACCTTCCTCTGTTGATACGCACCGCTGAAACGCCCTAGAGACGCTGCGGTGATGAAGTTCTCCATTGACGATAGTCATAGACTTGGACCGCCGGATTATCTGCCGGGCCTCAACTTCGTCCTCTGGCAACTCACCTCGGCTTAGATACGCCAAGTAAGGGAGTGTCCAATACGGAATAACGTGAAGTGCTGCAACTAGCTGTGCTTCCGGATCAGGAACAGCTAAATCCTCCTCTGAAGGTATCTGTACTGACGGACTATGCAATTCATCCAAGAAGGTATTAGGTGGAACCGGTTTACGCTGAGAGCCTAGCCGGCTTAATGCATCGGCCACTTCATTTTCCGCCGGTCTATGTGGTCCACTTGATATCCTTTGAAGTATCCTGCGACTGCTTCCACTTCTCGCTGATAAGCCGCCATAAGTGGATCCTTGGAGTTCCACTTACCAGATACTTGTTGTGCCACCAGATCCGAGTCACCAAAGCACTTGACCTGCCTCAAGTTCATCTCCTTGCCATCCGTAAACCGTGGAGGAGAGCTTCATACTTAGCAGCATTATTAGTGCAAGGGAACATTAATCGAAGGACATAACAGAACTTATCACCTCATGGGGAAGTTAACACAACTCCAGCCCCAGAGCCCTCCAATTGCCTTGAATCGTCAAAGTGAATGGTCCAGTACGTATGATCCGGCTTGTCCTCAGGTGCCTGCAACTCTGTCCAATCATTGATGAAATCCACCAGTGCTTGGGACTTTATGGCAGTACGGGGCACATATTTTAATCTGTGCGGGCTAAGCTCAATGGCCCACTTCGCCACTCTGCCAGTGGCTTCTCTGTTCTGGATTATATCTCCCAATGGAGCTGAGCTGACAACAGTGATTGGGTGGCCTTGGAAATAATGCTTCAACTTCCGGTTTGCCATGAATACGCCATATACCAACTTCTGCCAGTGTGGATACCTTTGCTTTGACTCAATGAGGACTTCACTGATGTAGTAAACTAGGCGTTGAACCGGATATTCCTTGCCTGCTTCCTTGTGCTCCACCACAATGGCCACGCTGACTGCTCGGGCATTGGCGGCCACGTATAGCAACAGCGGCTCCTTGTCAACGGGGGCAGCAAGAACCGGTGGTTCTGCTAATTGCCGCTTCAAATCCTTGAACGCAGCGTTTGAAGCATCGCTCCAGACAAAACGGTCTGTTTTCTTCGTCATCTGATAAAGCGGGATCGCCTTCTCTCCCAAACGGCCGATGAACCGGCTCAACGCTGCAATACGGCCTGCTACGCGCTGGACATCATTGATACAAGCCGGTTTAGCCAAGGATGTGATCACCTTGATCTTCTCCGGATTAGCCTCAATCCCTCTGTTTGATGCTAAGAATCCAAGGAGCTTGCCTGCTGGAACACCAAAAACACACTTCTCCGGATTAAGCATCATCTTGTAAACCTGGAGGTTGTCAAAGGTTTCTTTCAAGTCCTCTATCAGCGTCTCCTCCTTCCTGGATTTTACCACAATGTCATCCACATATGCATGGACATTTCTTCCGATCTGCCCTTGAAGGCAGTTTTGCACACAACGCTGATAAGTTGCCTGAGCACTCTTGAGCCCAAAATGCATGGATACATAGCAGAAGGCTCCAAAGGGAGTTATGAAAGCTGTCTTCTCCTGGTCCTTAACTGCCATCTTGATCTGATGATAACCTGGATATGCATCCAAAAAACTTAGCCGCTCACATCCTGCCGTAGCATCAATAATCTGATCAATACGGGGTAGAGCAAATGGATCAGTCGGACTAACCTTGTTCAAGTCTGTGTAATCAACACACATCCTCCAGGTTCCATTTTTCTTTAGCACCAGTACCGGATTAGCCAACCACTCTGGATGAAACACCTCCACAATGAATCCTGCGGCCAACAGCCTGGCCACTTCTTCACCTATAGCCTTGTGCCTCTCCTCATTGAAGCGGCGCAAATACTGCTTGACCGGTTTAAACTTCAGATCAATATCAAGACTATGCTCAGCGAGTTCCCTCGGTATACCTGGAATGTGAGAAGGTTTTCATGCAAAGATATCTTGGTTCTCACGGATGAACTCGATGAGCGCGCTTTCCTATTTGGGATCTAGGTTAGCGCTGATAGTGAACTGCTTAGACGAATCTCCCGGAACAAAGTCCACTTGCTTGGTCTCCTCTGCTGATTTGAATTTCAGCGCCGGATCATGCTCTGTAGTTGGCTTCTTCAACGGGGACATATCTGCCGGATCAACATTGTCTTTGTAGAATTTCAGCTCCTCCGTAGCACAAACTGCCTCAGCATATGCTGCATCTCCTTCCTTGCATTCCAATGCGATCTTGCGGCTCCCGTGGACCGTGATGGTTCCCTTGTGACCCGGCATCTTGAGCTGCAGATAAACATAGCACGGTCTAGCCATGAACTTGGCATAAACCGGCCTCCCAAACAGAGCATGATATGGGCTCCTTATCTTTACAACTTCAAAGGTTACTGTCTCCAATCTAGAGTCCTGCTCATCCCCAAAGGTTACTTCCAGATCGATTTTTCCAACTGGATAAGCCGATTTACCTGGTACCACTCCATGGAACACTGTGTTGGACTGCCGGAGCTTCTTATCCGTCAACCCCATACGTCGAAAAGTCTCATAGTATAAAATATTAATGCTGCTGCCTCCATCCATGAGCACCTTTGTGAACTTATAGCCGCCCACCTGTGGAGCCACCACCAAGGCTAACTGACCCAGATTATCAACCCGTGACAGGTGATCTTCTCTGCTCCACACAATGGGCTACTCCGACCAACGTAAAAAATGTGGTATCGCTGGTTCAACAGCATGCACTGCTCTCTTCAGAACCTTCTGATCTCGTTTGCACAAACTTGTGGTGAAAACATGTTATTGCCCACTGCTAAGCTCCTTCGGATTATTCTGATATCCGGATTGCTGTTGCTGCTGACGCTGCTGATTGCCTTGGTTGTTGTAACCACCCTGACCATGCTGCTGGTTATGTTGATGCTGATTGTTGCCATTATGGTTATTGTTACCGCCATGATATCCTGATCCGGATCCGTTACCCTGGTAACCCGGACCCTGAAAACCGGAACCTGATCCGCCGACGGGGGGTCCGTGGTTATTCTTGGCCTGTTTTATAACCTCCTGCATGATACGACAGTCCTTCCAGAGATGCGTAGCCGGGTTTTCCTCCGTACCGTGTCTTGGGCAAGGCACACTTAACTGCTGATCTAGATTGAAGGGTGGCCTCCCGTTGCGCGGGGGCGGTTTACTCTTGCGGCGCTGCCCGTTTCCCTGAACGTTGGTATTGGCCACAAAGTCTGAGCCGCCCTTTGCTTTTCGCTTGCCATTGTAACCTGTACCTGCCGGATTGGCTTGCGCCGGTTTACCAGCCTTGCTCGCCTTCCCAGATTTGTCTTCGTCTGCGTCTGGGTATTTGGTGCTATCAGAGTCTCCATACTTAACCAAAGCGCTCATGAGCGTTCCCATGTCGTTGCAATCACGCTTGAGCCGTCCGAGCTTCAGCCTCAAAGACTCGAACCGGCAATTGTTTTCCAAGGTCACTATCGCCGTACTTGTGTTGATGCTATTGGAGGAGTGCAGAATTTCGGATACTCGCCGCACCCAACTGCTTGTGGTCTCTTGCTCCCCTTGAACGCATGCTGCTAAGTCAACCACAGACATCGGCTGTTTGCACGTGTCTTTGAAATTACTGATAAACCGGCGACGCAACTCGCCCCATGATCCGATGGAGTTAGGTGGTAACCCCTTTAACCATGTCCGAGCCGTGCCCTCAAGCATCATTGTGAAGTATTTGGCACATGCAGCTTCGTCCACATCAAGCATCTCCATAGCCACCTCATAACTTTCAATCCATGCCTCCGGAGCCAGATCCGCCGTGTAGTTGGGTACCTTGCGCAGGCCTTTGAAGTCTTTGGGAAATTTCACGTTCCGTAAAGCGGGGATGAGACACTGCACCCCAAAGGAACTGGACGTGACTCCTGTCTGCATGGTGGTGGGGTGAACCGGCGTCGCCTGACGGGTCTCGTCTCGGGCAGTATGTCTAGCTTGGTCCACATCCTCCTGGGCATGTGCTCCTGCCCCTGCCGGATTATCCTGCCGCTGTCTGTGCCATCTCCGCGCGCTGCTAGATACAGATGGTTCAGCCAGGTGCCGTGTGTAACTCCGGCTTGGGCGGGGGGTTGAATGAATCCTTTCCCTGCTATAGGAATAAGCCTGCTGCTGTGTTAACGCCGTGTCCAGCAACTCCTTAGCCCGTCGTGCCTCCATTGCTATGGGGGACGTCCCCTCAATGGGAAGAGCGGCCAGCCATGAAGAGGCGGCGACAATGTTGTCCAACGGGTTAGAATAATGACCGGGAGGGGTGGGTATGTGCGGAGTCGGCACAACTTGGCGGTTCCGCTCTGTGGCCGGTGGCTGAACCGACGCACCTGTCCTTGGAGCTCCTCCCCGGTTTACCTCTGGGCGGTTACTGGTTCCTACTCCTGGTGTGCCAAAGAGATTCCTTGCCTCATAAACCGGCGGTAAGCGAGTTTGTTGCCTTCTGTACATTACTTCCTGTGAAGCGTTCTGATCCAGCCTAAGCCGGAAGGCTTGGGAATCTAGCTCTGCCTACCTTGTAGCCATCTTGGCTTTCTCCGCATCCAGATCCAGCTTAGCTTGCTCAATCCGGCTCTTCAGCTGAGCGATCTCCGCATCATGCTGCGCCTTGTCAGCCGGGGCTACTTCTGCTGTTGCGAGCGCCGTCAAGGTGCCGACTAAGGTGGATAGGACATCAGAGGGCGACAGGGGGAGGTTACCAGCCCCGGTCCCTGCCACCTCTGAGGTTAACGCCCCAGTCATCGAGGGCTGTTGTATGGGCTGTGATCCAGCCATGACAACAGCCACCCGGTTTGGCAGATCAAAGGGGTCTGGAATACTATCGCCATCAGACACACCCTCAAACTGGCCATCCTGCAACATATACAAAGATTCGGTCTCTCCGGATGAAGATTCATCATCGGAATAGACAACTGTCTCGCCACCAGAATCCGATCCGTCCTCGGCTTGTACTTCATGCACGGCTCCAACGAAAACACGCTTCACGGCAGGCTGAATCCGGGCCGATCTCGCACGCTGAGCCGGCTCGACGATGTTGGGGAAGATGTCCGACTCAGGTCCCGGTTCGCCGATCTTGCCGATGAAGACGTGGACGCCGCCGAAGGGGACCCGGTACCCGTATTCGATCGAATCGGCCTCGGGGCCCCAGCCTGCATCGTCGATGTAGATCCGGACATGACGACTCCTGGTCATCCGGCCGACTGTGTAACCCTTGAGCCCTTCAAAGCTGCCCTTCAAGAACTCGAAACCATCGTGCGATAGCCCCACGGTGGGCGCCAATTGTCGTGGAATTAGCATGGCAGATGTCCGGTTTAGCGGACTTAGGTGTGAGGCCATCGTACGGGTTAGCTTGAAGGGGTTAAAGCGGACGAAGGACACATGGAGTTTATACTAGTTCGGCCCCTTCAATGACGGTAAAAGCCTACGTCTAGTTTGGTTTGGTATTGCTTGGGCGTCGATGACCAGGGAGCGAATCCGCTTGCCTGTGTCTCGAGCTGTTGTTTCTTGTCCCTGAACCGTCGCCGGGTCGTCCCTTTATATAGGAGGCGACGCCTGGTCCGGTTTACAGAGTCCCGAGGCCAGCTCATAAACGTGTCCGCCTCGGTCTCTTCTCTTTCTACCTTACATCCCAAGTTACATGGTACAACGGTTTCCTGACCGTGGGCCTTATACATGGGCCCTAAGCCTCTATGGGCTATGATCTCTTTACATATTTTACTGGGCTTGTAATAATACAACCTTGTCAGTGTAATCCAGACCTTCCTGGCCGGTTTATACCTGCTACCAATATCCCGACACCAGGTTTTGAAGATCCAAAGAATCCTGACAAAGTCTTCAGACTCAATAAGGCCCTCTATGGCCTCAAGTAGGCCCCTCGGGCGTGGTATGATACTTTGAAGGAATTCCTCATGAAGAAAGGCTTCACACCCGGTTCACTTGATCCTACTCTTTTCACTAAATCTTATGATGGTGAATTATTTGTGTGCCAAATATACGTTGATGATATTATCTTTGGCTGTACTGACCAACGTTATAGTGAATAATTTGCCTATATGATGAGTGAAGAATATCAAATGCCTATGATGGGAGAGTTGAAATTCTTCTTAGGTCTTCAAATTTGTCAACAACGCCATGGCATATTCATATCTCAGGAGAAATACCTCAAGGATGTACTGAGGAAATTCAACATGCAAGATTGCAAAGGCGTCAAAATTCCTATGCCCACAAATGGCCATATGTGCACTGATGAAAATGGTATTGACTTTGATCATAAGGTATACCACTCCATGATTGGTTCTTTATTATACTTATGTGCATCTAGGCCAGATATAATGCTTAGTGTTTGCATGTGTGCCTGATTTCAAGCTACACCAAAGGAATCACACCATAAGGTTGTGAAACATATTCTTCGATATCTAGCTCACACACCAACACTTGGATTATGGTACCCCAAGGGCTCGGCTTTTGATCTTGTTGGATATTCAGACTCTGACTATGCTGGTGATCGTGTGGACCGCAAGTCAACATCTGGTACATGTCACTTCCTCGGAAGATCTTTGGTCTGTTGGTCTTCGAAGAAACAGTACTGCGTATCACTGTCTACTGCTAAAGCTGAGTATATTGCTGCTGGTTCTTGTTGTGTTCAATTGATGTGGATGAAGCAAACTCTCAAGGACTATGGCGTCAACGTGAAGAATGTGCCTCTCTTTTGTGACAATGAGAGTGCCATCAAGATTGCTCACAACCCAGTTCAGCACTCGAAGACAAAGCACATTCAGATTCATCATCATTTTCTTCGTGATCATGTGTTGAAGGGCGACATTTCTATTGAGCATGTGAAGACTGAAGAACAGCTAGCCGATATCTTCACAAAGCCCTTGGATGAGAAGAGATTTATCAAGTTGCGGTGTGAGCTAAATATCTTAGAATCTTCGAATGTTCTTTGAAAAGGACACTCATCCTAACACTTATGCAAAATTGATGACTTAGATGTGCAACACATGAAGAAATGTTTTTCTTCAATCAATGAAGAATAACACTCTAAGTGTGAAGAAATTAACGAAGAATTTGATTCTCAGAACCCTACACAATTGTACGCGGTGTCTGAAATCATCATTCTTATACGGTGGGTCACGCCACCACCGAAGTTGAAAATCTTCATTTTTTTTGTTTTGAAATTCCTCAGTTGTTCATGTTCTTCAACTTTGCATTGTCTTCACCTTTTCCGTCATATGGTCCCCGTGGCCAAAGAAGGCCCACATCGGCCGAGAATGACGCTGGAGTGGGGCGACGTGGCACCGGACGAACTCCCTCACCACCATCGGCGCCGTCACACCAAGCCTCTGCAGCCTGGCGAATCAGAACCAAACAGGAGCTAGCTTCGGACTAACAAGCCTCACATGGCCCCAGCCGGAGCTCGGGGTGGCTGGGCTCCTGGGTGGGAGCAGCAGGGGGCTACGCACCCCGACATCGACGAACACCCACTGCTTCCTGAAGCCACCAACAATCGGCTCATGGTCGAAATCTATGCCCGTGTTGGCCGTTCCCGCAATGGTTTGGAAGGACAAGCATCCAGAGCATTGGAGTGCGTTCGTCAGATGGAGCGAGAAGAAGTGGCGAAACAAGGCCACGGAAGGAGCAATGCCCACCATGGCCTCGCAGACGAAGGCGAAAATAGTGAGGAGGATGATGGACTGAGGGTCAAGATGCAGTGCGCTGATTTGATAGTGCGATAGCACCGCCTTGAAGAAGTTGGAGAAGGGAGATATCAAGCCAGCCCAAAGGGCGTGAAGATGAAGGGGGACCTCGGTGGCAGACCTGTCGATCGCGACACGAGAAGCGGGCTAGGCCACCGTCGCCCCCCACTCGTTGGAGACGGTGGCGAGCGCGGGGGGCACCTTCTCCATCATCTCTTCATTAATCACCACCGACTGCTCGGTGGCGGGCATGAAAACTTGCGGCGAGGAAGCCCACGTGTAGGGCTCCGCGCCCCTTCCCTTCTCTCTACCAGAAGCCATGGCGACGGAGGGGTTTGGTGTTCGATCTGTCCAGAGAAGGGGATTCAGAAGATGAAGAAAACCGTCGGGCGCGCCGCTGACAGAGGAGGCAGAATCGAGCAAGTAACAGTGGCCGTTGGCCGGGAAAAAATCGACGCCATACGGGGAAGTGGAGACGCCCACGTCCCGTCAATCGCCACGCGTCAGTCAGGACCGCAGGCTTTGGGGCCCGCGGCGCTCTGCACTTGGCCCTTGGCTTCGCCGCGAAGCCAAGCCCGAGCGCACCTTGGGCTCGGGGGTTACTATCGGCGTTCTGGGAACGGGGGTACCCAGACTTGCCTGCCTGCGGTCTAGAGCATGGCTTGCAAGGTGGACTAATGTGGCCCAACATCTTCAGCAACACTCAATACCCTCGCGAGGGGCCAAGCCTCGCGAGGCGGACAACGCAGGACATCCCCTGGGGCGGCCTCGCCAGGCCGGCTCATGAGGATCGGAGATATCAAGGCGAGGGGCACCTCGCAAGGTCCTCATGACGTGAGCACTAAAAACCAAAGCCAAGCGGGTGCCAGCAGGCGCAGAGTGCCAGTTTCCCCTTCGGTATTAAAGGAGCAGGTGCAGGCGTGGAGTCCCGAGGCGTCAGGCAAAGGTTTCCATGTCGGTGCAACAAGACCAAGACCAGCAGGACGAAGGTCATCACGGAGCCCACGGCGGCGTCACCACCAGAGCCTTTGGTAGTGAAGACCACCTTTTGTCAGGATAGCTTGTACTAGCTGCCCCCTTCAAATTTGTCCGTTTTGGGATTCCTTCCCGCTCAACATTTGAGAAGAGGACCCTGACCACTATAAATAGGCTAGCCACCACCATTGGGATCATCTGAGCTGGAGCTGAACGGATCATCAAGACCTCCCACACAACACAAGCTCATCCGAGCTCAAGAACACCTCACCCCAGGAGGTAGTTCGTCCATGTACTAGTTCTTCCTCTACCTACAAGGCAATCCACCACACCACACTGGATTAGGGTGTTACACCACAACGGTGGCCCAAACCAGTATAAATCTTGTGCCTCTTGTTCATCGGATCTGACGAGCTAGGCTTAGGGCTGTTGAGTAGACGAGCTAGGGCGGAAGGAGAGATCTTCATGCGCACCCCAGAGTTCGAACCTTAAGGATTTTGCCGGAACCCGAAATCCGACACCTACATCTACTACTATTACTCAACACATCAGCCACTTCCAGCATGCATCTAGTGTATTAAATTCATGGAGAAACGGGGTAATGCAATAAGAATGATGACATGATGTTGACAAGAACTATTCATGTAGGAATAGGCCCCGTATTTTTATCCTGAATAGCAATGATACATGCGTCCCTCGCTACCCCTTCTGTCACTGGGTGAGGATGTGATACGTCCAAAACGTATCTATAATTTCTGCTTGCTCCATGCCACTTTTGGGTGATATTGCTATGATATTCATACACTTCCATACACTTTTGATCATATTTGGATTTACTTACTAATCCAGTGCACCCCAGTGCCAGTTTCTGTTTTCGGCTGTTTTTGTATTTCAGGTTTTCACGTTTCGAGAACTGCCGAGAAAAATCCAGAAAAATTATATAAAAAATCAGCGATCCGGAAACAACACTGCGTCCGAAGGGCAGCCTGGGGGGCCACCAGGGCTCCAGGCGCCCTGGCGGCGCCCCCCCCCCCCCC
>LR738711.1:735868226-735939436 GCA_902687465.1 Secale cereale
CCCCCCCCCCCCCCGACAGAGTACCGAAAAAGGCCTCCAGTTGGGATCTTGCGGATACACAAGGTTATAATGGTGGAAAAGTGGTTTTGATGCCTCCTCTAGGTTTTCTAGAATATATGTGAATATATAGGCGAAAGAAATAGGTCGGTGGAGAAACAGGGGGCCTACGAGTGTGGGGGGCGCGTCCTACCCCCTGGATATGCCCTCCGTCCTTGTGGCCGCCTCGTGGCTCCCCTGACGTGCAATCCAAGTCCTCTGGGTGTCTTCTGGTCCAAGAAAAACCCTCGTAAAGTTTTGTTCCGTTTGGACGCCGTTTGATATTCCTTTTATGCGAAACTCAAAAACAAGGAAAAAACAGAAACTCGCACTGGGCTCTAGATTAATAGGTTAGTCCCAAAAAAAATATTACATAGCATATTAATGCATATAAAACATCGAAAATAGATAATATAATAGCATGGAACAATTAAAAATTATAGATACGTTGAGACGTATCAAGCATCCCCAAGCTTAATTCCTACTCGTCCTTGAGTAGGTAAATGATAAAAACAGAATTTTTGATGTGGAATGCTGCCCAACATATTTTACCAATGTAATTCTTCTTTATTGTGGCATGTATGTTCAGATCCATAAGACTCGAAATACAAGTTCATCAACATCAAAACAATAATACTTCGAGCATACCAAAAGTAATCTACGAAGCTTCAAAAATAACATTGTTAAAGAACGTTATCCCTACAAATCATATAGCCATTATGCTCCCTTTTCTTAGCAGAAGATACCCCTCATGCCCATCCCGGTGTCCGCCAAGCAATTGCTTTCATATTCTACTTTTTCAAGCCTTTTTTCAACCATTCACGCAATATATGAGCGCGAGCCATGGACATAGCACTATGGGTGGAATAGAAGGTGGTGATAGGCTAAAGGTAGGAGAAAGTCTCACATCAAGTAGGCAAATCAATGGACTATGGAGATGTCCATCAATCGATATCAATGTGAGTGAGTAGGGATTGCCATGTAACAGATGCACTAGAGCTATAGGTGTATGAAAGCTCAAAAGAAAACTAGTGGGTGTGCATCAACTTGTTTGCTCATGAAGACCTAGGGCATTTGAGGAAGCCCATCGTTGGAATATACAAGCCAAGTTCTATAACGAAAATTCCCACTAGTATATGAAAGTGACAACATATGAGACTCTCTATCATGAAGAACATTGTGCTATTCTGAAGCACAAGTGTGGAAAAAGATAGTAACATTATCCCTTCTCTCTTTTTCTCTCATTTTTTTATTTTGGGCTCTTTGGCCTCTCTTTTTTGTGTGGGCTTCTTCGGCCTGTTTTATTTATTTTGGCTTCATTGGCCTCTTAAATTTATAATCTCACATGGGACAATTTTCTAATAATGATGATCATCACACTTTTATTTACTTACAACTCGATACTAGAACATATAGTATGACTCTACATGAATGCCTCCAGCAGTGTACCGGGATGTGCAATGATCTAGAGTGACATGTATAAAAAATATGAACGGTGGCTTTGCCACAAATACTATGTCAACTACATGATCATGCAAAGCAATATGACAATGATGATGCGTGTCATAATAAACGGAACGGTGGAGTTACATGGTAATATATCTCGGAATGGCTATGGAAATGCCAAACTAGGTAGGTATGGTGCTGTTTTGAGGAAGGGTGTAAGGTGGTTTGATGCATCGGCGAGAATTGCGCGGTACTACAGTGGCTAGCAAGGTGGAAGGGTGAGAGTGCGTATAATCCATGGACTCAACATTACTCATAAAGAACTCACATACTTATTGCGTAAAATCAACTTAGCCCTCAAAGCAGAATACTATGACGCATGCCCCAAGGGGGGAGGTTGGTAGGAGTTAACCATCGCGTGCCCCCGACCTTCATGCAAAGATTAAACAATCAAGATACAATGCGCACCAATTTTGTTACATAAGCCATACATGCATGCTACGGGAATCACAAACCTAAACACAATTATTTCTTTAACCTCACAAACTACCCCTAGCATGACTCTAATATTACCATCTCGACATCTCAAAACAATTATAAGGAGTCAAACTTTTCATAGTAGTCAATGCTTTATACATGAAAGGTTTTTATTATATCTCGTTTGGATGCCTACCATATTAGGACTAAATTCACAACCCAAGCAAATCACCATGTTGTTTAGAGACTCTCAAAATAATATAAGTGAAGCAAGAGAGTTCAACAATTTCTATAAAATAAAACCACCGCCGTGCTCTAAAAAGATATAAGTGAATCACTAGAGCAAAATTGCTTAGCTCAAAAGATATAAGTGAAGCACATAGAGTATTCTAATAAATCACGATTGAAGTGTGTCCCTTTAAAAAGGTGTGTACAGCAAGAATGATTGTGGCAAACTAAAAAGGCAAAGACTCATATCATACAAGACGCTCCAAGCAAAACACATACCATGTGGTGAATAAAAATATAGCCTCAAGTAAAGTTACCGATAGACGAAGACGAAAGAGGGGATACCTTCCCGGGGCATCCCCAAGCTTAGGCTATTGGTTGTCCTTAAATTTTATATTGGGGTGCCTTGGGAATCCCCAAGCTTAGGCTCTTGCCACTCCTTATTCCATAGTCCATCAAATCCTTACCCAAAACTTGAAAACTTTACAACACAAAACTCAACAGAAAACTCGTGAGCTCCGTTAGTAAAACAAAGCAAATAACCACTCAAGGTACTGTTGTTGATCTTATTCTAATTTTATATTGGTGTAATATCTACTGTATTCCAACTTTTCCATAGTTCATACCCCCCGATACCAGCCATAGATTCATGAAAATAAGTAAACAACACATAGAAAACAGAATCTGTCAAAAACAGAACAGTCCGTAGCAATCTGAAAACTTCACATACTTCTGTAACTCTAAAAATTCTGAAAAAAATTAGGACGACGTGGGGAATTTGTATATAAATTTTGTGTAAAACTTTCAGAAGGTTTTCATGTTCCATCGAATTATTTAATTTTATGCACTGAGCGCAAAAGTTTATGTTTTCAGCAAAATCAAATCAACGATCACCGTAAGCCATCCCAAAGGTCTCACTTGGCTCAAACACTAATTAAAACAACAAAACACAATTACTACAAAAGTAATATTGTGTGATTACACAAGAACAGAAATAAAAAGTCAAAAATAAATTGTATTCATTGGGTTGCCTCCCAACAAGCTCTTTCTTTATAGCCATTAAGATCGGCTAGAGATTTCAATGATGCTCACATGAAAGATAAGAACTGAAGCACAAAGAGAGCATCATAAAACACATGGCAAACACATCTAAGTCTAACATACTTCCTATGCATAGGCATTTTATAAGCAAATAAATTATTAAGACAGGTGAAAATCATATGCAAGAAAGAAGAAAGAAATAATAGCAATCCCAACATAACGAGAGGTAATTTAGTAACATGAAAATTCCGACAACCATATTTTCCTCTCTCATAATAATTGCATGTAGGGTCATATTCAAATTCAACAATATAGATATCACATAAATTTTTCTCTACATGATCCATATGTATGCAAAGTTGACACTCATTCAAAGTAGTGGGATTAACATAGAACAAAGTCAGTACTTATCCAAGCCCACTTTTATCAAAAATTTCATAAGATTGATGAATATTCAAAGTAGTGGGATCAAAAGTTGACATTCTTTCAGGCCCACTTTCAATATGATGGCAAACATTATTATCAATCTCATATTCATCACGGGGCTTAAATAAATTTTCAAGATCGTAAGAAGCATCACCCCAATCATGATCATTGCAACAAGTAGTGGGCATATCAAAATAAGCATCACCAAGCTTAGGGTTTTGCATATCCTTAACACAATTTATGTTAATAGAATTTATAATGACATCATTGAAATTATGTTTTTCATTCAAGGAGCCATCGTGAATCACTTCATAAATTTCATCACAACTTTCAGATTCACGAATTTCAAGCAAAACTCCATAAAGATAATCTAGTGCACTCAACTCAATAGCAATTGGTTCATCATAATTGGATCTCTTAAAAAGATTAGCAAGTGGATGAGGATCCATAAACTTTGTTTATGATTTTCAATAAACACACAATCATACCAAGCAAACGAGCAAACAAACCAAGTAATACATAAGGGCAAACGAAAAGCGGACGGAAGAAGGGTGAAGAAAAGGCAAATCTTTTCGAAAATCATTTTAGAAGTGGGGGAGAGGAAAACGAGAGGCGACTGACAAATAATGTAAATGCAAGAGATTAGAGTTTTATGAAGGATACTTGGTATGTCTTGACTTGACGTAGATATCAACAGCACCAAAGATTGATGAGTTGACAGAAGACAAATCTTGACTCTTGACTTGGCGAAGATCTCCCCGGCAACGGCGCCAGAAATTCTTCCTGCAACCTCTTGAGCTTGCGCTCGTTTTTCCCTTGAAGAGGAAAGGGTGATGCAGCAAAGTAGAGTAAGTATTTCCCTTAGTTTTAGAACCAAGGTATCAATCCAGTTGGAGACAACACACAAATCGCCAAATACCTGCACAAACAATCAAACAACTTGCACCCAATGCTATAAAGGGGTTGTCAATCCCTTCATGGTTATTTGCAAAAGTGAGATCGGATAGAGATGGATAAACTATAAAGTAAATATTTTTTGGTATTTTTGGTTTATAGATTGGAAAGTAAAAGAGTGCAAAATAGTAGACCGGAAACTTATAAGATGGAAAATAGACCCTGGGGCCATAGGTTTCACTAGAGGCTTCCCTCAAGATAGCAAATATTACGGTGGGTAAACAAATTAGTACCAAGCAATTGATAGAAGAGCGCATAATTATGACGATATCTAAGGCAATGATCATGAATATAGTCATCACGTCCGTGTCAAGTAGACCGACTCCTGCCTACATCTACTACTATTACTCCACACATCGCCCAAAATGATTCTGCATCTAGAGTATTAAGTCCATAAAGAACAGAGTAACGCGTTAAGTAAGATGACATGATGTAGGGGAATTAACTCAAGCAATATGATGAAAACCGCATCTTGTTATCCTCGATGGCAACAATACAATACGTGCCATGTCCCTTTCTGTCAGTGGGATTGAGCATCGCAAGATTGAACCCAAAACAAAGCACTTCTCCCATTGCAAGAAAAACCAATCTAGTAGGCCAAACCAAACCGATAGTTCGAAGAGAATTACTAAGATATCAAATCATGCATATAAGAATTCAGAGAAGACTCAAATAATATTCATGGATAATATGATCATAAATCCACAATTCATCGGATCTTGGCAAACACACCGCAAAATAATATTACATGGGATAGATCTCCAAGAACATCGAGGAGAACATGGTATTGAGCATCAAAGAGAGAGAAGAAGCCATCTAGCTACTAGTTATGGACCCGTAGGTCTGTGTTAAACTACCCACACTTCATCAGAAGGGCAATGGTGTTGATGTAGATGCCCTCCATGGTCGAATCCCCCTCCGGCAGAGTACCGGAAAAGGCCTCCAGATGGGATCTCGCGGATACAGATGGTTACGGTGGTGGAAAAGTGGTTTCGATGCCTCCTCTAGGGTTTCTGGAATATATGTGAATATATATGCGAAAGAAATAGGTCGGTGGAGCAACAGTGGGCCCACAAGGGAGGGAGGCGCGCCCTACCCCCCTGGGCATGCCCTCTGTCCTTTTGGCCCCCTCGTGGCTCCCCTGACATGCACTCTAAGTCCTCTAAATGTCTTCTGGTCCAAGAAAGATCCTCGTAAAGTTTCGTTCCGCTTGGACTCCATTTGATATTCTTTTTCTGCGAAAGTCAAAAATAAGGTAAAAATAGAAAGTGGCACTGGGCTCTAGGTTAATAGGTTAGTCCCAAAAATAATATAAAATAGCATATTAATGCATATTAAACATCCAAAATAGATAATATAATAGCATGGAATAATCAAAAATTATAGATACGTTGGAGATGTATCAGAGGACACCGCAAGATCGAACCTATCACAAAGCACCTCTTCCCATTGCAAGAAAAGTCAATCTAGTTGGCCTAACTAAACTAATGATTCAGAGAACAAATACGAGGCTATAACAATCATGCATATAAGAGATCAAAGAACTCAAATAATATTCATGGATAGAGCTGCTCATAAACTCGAACTTCATCGGATCCCGACAAACACACCGCAAAAAGTCATTACATCAAATATATCTCCAAGAACACCGAGGAGAACATTGTATTGAGAATCAAAAAGAGAGAAGAAGCCATCAAGCTATTACCTACAGACCCGTAGGCCTATGGTGAACTAGTCATGCATCATCGGAGCAGCGCCAATGAGGATGATGAACCCCTCCATCGTGTTCCCCTCCGGCGGAGTGCTGAAATAGGGCTCGAGACTGGATCTCGCGGTTTTGGAACATGCATCGGCTGGAATTGTTTTTTGTCAACACTTCTATTGTTTCTGAAATATTTGAGTATTTATAGAGCGAAGAGGTGGTTGAGGAGAATCCATAAGCCCCACCACCCATCAGGGTGCGTTAGGGGCCTCCGGCGCGCCCTAGTGGGTGGTGGACCCCATGGGCCTCCCCCAGGTGATTCCTTGGCTCCCAAGTTTTCTTCTGGTCCAAAGAAATCTCCAAAAAGTTTTGTGGCATTTGGACTCCGTTTGGTACTGATATTCTGCAAAGTAAAAAACAAGCAAAAAAATAGCAACTGGCACTGGGCACTATGTCAATTGGTTAGTCCCAAAAAATGATATAAAGTTGCTATGAAATGATTGTAAAACATCCAAGAATGATAATATAACAACACGGAACAATAAAAAATTATAGATACGTTGGAGGCGTATCAGGTATCTAGCCCCTGGTATTGCCGCCCACGCTCTCGTCGTTGGCGAGCAAGTGCCCTCTCCCAATGCTGGGGAGCGGGTAGTCTTTGTCCCCACCTTGTCAGAGGGCTGGGATTCCTGCTGCACCCCTTTATGTGCGGGATGATGTTCTACTATGAGCTGGATTTTCATGATCTTGCCCCAAACTCCATCCTTCACCTTGCCTCCCTCATCACGGTCTATGAGACCTTCCTCCGATGCGAGCCCCACTTTGTCCTCTAGCTGAAGATCTTCGGGATCAAGCCAAAGTCTAGTGGCTACGACCTCGCAGAGTGCAGAGAGGTCGTAATTAGCAAGAACCAAGGGGCCGAGTGGTTCAAAGGCACCTTCACCTAAACGACGAGGGAGTGATAGCAGGAGTGGTTTGAAGGAAATATGCCCTAGAGGCAATAATAAAGTTGTTATTTATATTTCCTTACATCATGATAAATGTCTTTTATTCATGCTAGAATTGTATTAACCGAAAACTTAGTACATGTGTGAATACATAGACAAAACAGAGTGTCCCTAGTATGCCTCTACTAGACTAGCTCATTGATCAAAGATGGTTATGTTTCCTAACCATAGACATGAGTTGTCATTTGATCAACGGGATCACATCATTAGGAGAATGATGTGATGGACAAGACCCATCCGTTAGCATAGCACTATGATCGTTTAGTTTAACTGCTATTGCTTTCTTCATGACTTATACATGTTCCTATGACTATGAGATTATGCAACTCCCAAATACCGTAGGAACACCTTGTGTGCTATCAAACGTCACAACGTAACTGGGTGATCATAAAGATGCTCTACAGGTGTCTCCGAAAGTATTTGTGGTGTTGGCATAGATCAAGATTAGGATTTGTCACTCCGAGTGTCAGAGAGGTATCTCTGGGCCCTCTCGGTAACACACATCACAATAAGCCTTGCAAGAAAAAGACTAATGAGTTAGTCACGAGATGATGTGTTACGGAACGAGTAAAGAGACTTGCCGGTAACGATATTGAACTAGGTATAGAGATACCGACGATCGAATCTCGGGCAAGTAACATACCGTTTTGACAAAAGGAACAACGTATGTTGTTATGCGGTTCTGACCGATAAAAGATCTTCGTAGAATATGTAGGAGCCAATATGAACATCCAGGTTCCGCTATTGGTTATTGACCGGAGATGAGTCTCGGTCATGTCTACATAGTTCTCGAACCCGTAGGGTCCGCACGCTTAACGTTTGATGACGATCGGTATTATGAGTTTATGAGTATTGATGTACCGAAGGTAGTTCGGAGTCCCGGATGAGATCACGGACATGACGAGGAGTCTCGGAATGTCCGAGACATAAAGATTGATATATTGGACGACTATATTCGGACACCGAAAGTGTTCCGGAAAAGTTTCGGATTTATCGGGAATGCCGGAGGGGATTACCGGAACCCCCTACGAGAGGGGATGGTCCATAGTGGGCCTAAAGGGAAAGAGAGAGGCAGCCCATAGGGCTGGCCGGCGCCCCCACCTAGGGTTCCTAGTTGGACTAGGATTGGGGGGGCGCCACCTCTCCTATTCTTTTCCCTCTTCCTTCTTTTGGTGAATCCTACTAGGAATAGGATTGCAATCCTATTCCTAGTAGGAGTCCACTCCCTAGCCGCACCAGGAAGGGCCGGCCGGCCTCCCTCCCTTGCTCCTTTATATACGGGGGCAAGGGGGCACCCAAAGACACAGAAGTTGAATTGTTTTAGCCGTGTGCGGTGCCCCCCTCCACAGAATCACACCTCGGTCATACCGTCGCGGAGCTTAGGCGAAGCCCTGCGCCGGTGAACACATCATATCCGTCACCACGCCGTCGTGCTGACGAAACTCTCCCGTGAAGCTCAACTGGATCAAGAGCTCGTGGGACGTCATCAAGCTGAACGTGTGCTGAACGCAGAGGTGCCGTACGTTCGGTGCTTGATCGGTTGGATCGCGAAGAAGTTCGACAACATCAACCGCGTCACTTGACGCTTCCGCTCCCGGTCTACGAGGGTACGTAGACACACTCTTCCCTCTCGTTGCTATGCATCTGGTAGATAGATCTTGCGTGATCGTAGGAAAATTTTAAAATACTACGTTCCCCAGCAGTGGTATCAGAGCCAGGTCTATGAGTAGATGATATGCACGAGTAGAACACAATGAGTTGTGGGCGATACTAGTCATACTGCTTACCAGCATGTCATACTTTGCTTCGGCGGTATTGTGAGATGAAGCGGCCCGGACCGACATTACGCGTACGCTTACGCAAGACTGGTTTCACCGTTACGAGCACTCGTTGCTTAAAGGTGACTGGCGGGTGTCTGTCTCTCTCACTTTAGCTGAATCAAGTGTGGCTACGCCCGGTCCTTGTGAAGGTTAAAACAGCACATACTTGACGAAACATCGTTGTGGTTTTGTATGCGTAGGTAAGAACAGTTCTTGCTAAGCCCATAGCAGCCACGTAAAACTTGCAACAACAAAGTAGAGGACGTCTAACTTGTTTTTGCAGGGCATGTTGTGATGTGATATGGTCAAGACATGATGAGTTATACGGTTTGTTATGAGATGATCATGTTTTGTGAAGGTGATCATGACGGTGCTTTGGAGATGGAGATCAAAAGCACAAGATGATGATGGCCATATCATGTCACATATTTTGATTGCATGTGATGTTTATCTTATTATGCTTCTTATTTTGCTTAGAACGACGGTAGCATTATAAGATGATCCCTTACTAAATTTCAAGGTATAAGTGTTCTCCCTGAGTATGCACCGTTGCGAAAGTTCGTCGTGCCGAGACACCACGTGATGATCGGGTGTGATAAGCTCTACGTTCAAATACAACGTGTGTAAGACAGTTTTGCACACGCAGAATACTCGGGTTAAACTTGACGAGCCTAGCATATGCAGATATGGCCTCGGAACACTGGAGACCGAAAGGTCGAGCGTCAATCATATAGTAGATATGATCAACATAAGATGTTCACCATTGAAACTACTCCATCTCACGTGATGATCGGACATGGTTTAGTTGATTTGGATCACGTGATCATTTAGATGACCGGAGGGATGTCTATCTAAGTGGGAGTTCTTAAGTAATATGATTAATTGAACTTTAATTTATCATGAACTTAGTCCTGGTAGTATTAGCATATCTATGTTGTAGATCAATAGCTCGCGATGTTGCTCCCCGTTTATTTTTCATATGTTCCTAGAGAAAGCTAAGTTGAAAGATGTTAGTAGCAATAATGCGGAATTGTTCCGTGATCTGAGGATTATCCTCATTGCTGCACAGAAGAATTATGTCCTTGATGCACCACTAGGTGACAGACCTATTGCAGGAGCAGATGTAGACGTTATGAACGTTTTGACAAAAGCTCGATATGATGACTACTTGATAGTTTAGTGCACCATGCTTTACGGCTTATAACCGGGACTTCAAAAACGTTTTGAAACGCCACGGAGCATATGAGATGTTCCAAGAGTTGAAATTAGTATTTCATACTCATGCCCGTGTCGAGAGGTATAAGACCTCTGACAGTACTTTGCCTACAAGATGGAGGAGAATAGCTCAACCAGTGAGCATGTGCTCAGATTGTCTGGGTAGTACAATTGCTTGAATCAAGTGGGAGTTAATCTTCCAGATAAAATAGTAATTGACAAAGTTCTCTAGACACTATCACCAAGTTACTAGAACTTCGTGATGAACTATAATATGCAAGGGATGACGAAAGTAATTCCCGAGCTCTTCACGATGCTGAAATCGGCGAAGGTAGAAATCAAAAAGGAGCATCAAGTGTTGATGGTTAACAGGACCACTAGTTTCAAGAAAAAGGGCAAGGGAAAGAAAGGGAACTTCAAAAAGAATAGCAAGTCAGTTGCTACTTCCACGAAGAAACCCAAATCTGGAGCCAAGCCTGAAACTGAGTGCTTCTACTGCAAGGGGACTGGACACTGGAAGCGGAACTGCCCCAAGTATTTGGCGGATAAGAAGGATGGCAAAGTGAACAAAGGTATATTTGATATACAGATTATTGATGTGTATTTTACTAGTGTTCATAGCAACCCCTCGGTATTTGATATTGGTTCCGTTGCTAAAAAGTAGTAACTCGAAATGGGAGTTGCATAATGAACAGAAACTAGTTAAAGGATGAAGTGACGATGTGTATTGGAAATAGTTCCAAGATTGATATGATCATCATCGCACACTCCCTATACTTTTGGGATTAGTGTTGAACCTAAATAAGTGTTATTTGGTGTTTGTGTTGAGCATGAATATGATTTGATCATGTTTATTGCAATACGGTTATTCATGTAAGTTAGAGAATAATTGTTGTTCTGTTTACATGAATAAAACCTTCTATGGTCATACACCCAATGAAAATGGTTTGTTGGATCTCGATCATGTGATACACATATTGAAACCAAAAGATGCAAGGTTAATAATGATAGTGCAACTTATTTGTGGCACTGCCGTTTAGGTCATATTGGTGTAAAACGCATGAAGAAACTCCAATGATGGACTTTTGGAATCACTTGATTATGAATCACTTGGTGCTTGCGAACCATGCCTCATGGGCAAGATGACTAAAACTCCGTTCTCCGGAACTGTGGAGCGAGCAACAGATTTGTTGGAAATCATACATACTGATGTATGTGGACCAATGAGTGTTGAAGCTCGCGGCGGGTATCGTTATTTTCTGACCTTCACTGATGATTTGAGCAGATATGGGTATATCTACTTAATGAAACACAAGTCTGAAACATTTGAAAAGTTCAAAGAATTTCAGAGTGAAGTAGAGAATCATCGTAACAAGAAAATAAAGTTTCTACGATCTGATCGTGGAGGAAAATATTTGAGTTAGCGAGTTTGGCCTTCAATAAAAACAAATGTGAAATAGTTTCACTACTCACGCCACCCGAAACACCACAGCGTAATGGTGTGTCCGAACGTCATAACCGTACTTTATTAGATATGGTGCGATCGATGATGTCTCTTACCGATCTACCACTATCTCTTTTGGGGTTATGCATTAGAGACAGCTACACTCACGTTAAATAGGGCACCATCTAAATCCGTGGAGATGACACCGTATG
The DNA here is from genome assembly GCA_902687465.1 of Secale cereale. Taxonomy (NCBI): domain Eukaryota; kingdom Viridiplantae; phylum Streptophyta; class Magnoliopsida; order Poales; family Poaceae; genus Secale; species Secale cereale. The sequence goes on from LR738711.1 coordinate 735,880,235, forward strand.
AACTGTGGTTTGACGAGAAACCTAAGCTGTCATTTCTTTAAGTTTGGGACTGCGATGCTTGTGTGAAAAAGTTTCAACATGATAAGCTCGAACCCAAATCGGAGAAGTAAATCTTCATAGGATACCCAAAAGAGAATGTTGGGTACACCTTCTATCACAGATCCGAAGGCAAGATCTTTGTTGCTAAGAGTGGATCCTTTCTAGAGAAGGAGTTTCTCTCGAAAGAAGTGAGTGGGAGGAAAGTAGAACTTGATGAGGTAATTGTACCTTCTCCCGAATTGGAAAGTAGTACATCACAGAAAATTGTTCCAGTGATTCCTACACCAATAAGTGAGGAAGTTAATGATGATGATCATGAAACTTCGGATCAAGTTTCTGCTGAACTCGTAGATCAACCAGAGTACGTTCTGCACCAGAGTGGTACGGCAACCCAGTTCTGGAAATCATGTTACTAGACCATGATGAACCTACGAACTATGAGGAAGCGATGATGAGCCCAGATTCCGCAAAATGGCTTGAGGCCATGAAATCTGAGATGGGATCCATGTATGAGAACAAAGTATGGACTTTGGTTGACTTGCCCGATGATCGGGAGGCCATCGAAATAAATGGATCTTTAAGAGGAAGACCGACGCAGACGGTAATATTACTGTTTACAAAGCTCAACTTGTTGCGAAAGGGTTTCGACAAGTTCAAGGAGTTGACTACGATGAGACTTTCTCACCTGTAGCGATGTTTAAGTCTGTCCGAATCATGTTATCAATTGCCGCATTTTATGATTATGAAATCTGGCAAATGGATGTCAAAACTGCATTCCTAAATGGATATCTCAAAGAAGAGTTGTATATGATGCAACCAGAAGGTTTTGTCGATCCAAAAGGTGCTGACAAAGTATGCAAGCTCCAGCGATCCATCTATGGACTAGTGCAAGCATCTCGGAGTTGGAATATACGCTTTGATGAGGTGATCAAAGCATATGGTTTTATACAGACTTTTGGAGAAGCCTGTATTTACAAGAAAGTGAGTGGGAGCTCTGTAGCATTTCTAATATTATATGTAGATGACATATTGTTGATTGGAAATGATATAGAATTTCTGGATAGCATAAAAGGATACTTGAATAAAAGTTTTTCAATGAAAGACCTCGGAGAAGCTGCTTACATATTAGGCATCAAAATCTATAGAGATAGATCAAGACGCTTAATTGGACTTTCACAAAGCACATACCTTGATAAGATTTTGAAGAAGTTCAAAATGGATCAGTAAAAGAAAGGGTTCTTGCCTGTTTTACAAGGTATGAAGTTGAGTAAGACTCAATGCCCGACCACTGCAGAAGATAGAGAGAAAATGAAAGTCATTCCCTATGCCTCAGCCATAGGATCTATCATGTATGCAATGTTGTGTACCAGGCCTGATGTGTGCCTTGCTATAAGTCTAGCAGAGAGGTACCAAAGTAATCCATGAATGGATCACTGTACAGCGGTCAAAATTATCCTTAGTAACTGGATGACTAAGGAAATGTTTCTCGATTATGGAGGTGATAAAGAGTTCGTCGTAAAGGGTTACGCCGATGCAAGCTTTGACACTAAATCCAGATGACTCTAAGTATCAATCTGGATGCGTATTGAAAGTGGGAGCAATTAGCTAGAGTAGCTTCATGCAGAGCATTGTAGACATAGAAATTTGCGAAATACATACGGATCTGAATGTGACAGACCCGTTGACTAAACTTCTCTCACAAGCAAAACATGATCACACCTTATTACTCTTGGGTATTAATCACATAGCAATGTGAACTAGATTATTGACTCTAGTAAACCCTTTGGGTGTTGGTCACATGGTGATGTGAACTATGGGTGTTATTCACATAACGATGTGAACTATCGGTATTAAATCACATGGCGATGTGAGCTAGATTATTGACTCTAGTGCAAGTGGGAGACTGAAGGAAATATGCCCTAGAGGCAATAATAAAGTTGTTATTTATATTTCCTTACATCATGATAAATGTCTTTTATTCATGCTAGAATTGTATTAACCGGAAACTTAGTACATGTGTGAATACATAGACAAAACAGAGTGTCCCTAGTATGCCTCTACTAGACTAGCTCATTGATCAAAGATGGTTATGTTTCCTAACCATAGACATGAGTTGTCATTTGATCAACGGGATCACATCATTAGGAGAATGATGTGATGGACAAGACCCATCCGTTAGCATAGCACTATGATCATTTAGTTTAACTGCTATTGCTTTCTTCATGACTTATACATGTTCCTATGACTATGAGATTATGCAACTCCCAAATACCGTAGGAACACCTTGTGTGCTATCAAACGTCACAACGTAACTGGGTGATCATAAAGATGCTCTACAGGTGTCTTCGAAAGTATTTGTGGTGTTGGCATAGATCAAGATTAGGATTTGTCACTCCGAGTGTCGGAGAGGTATCTCTGGGCCCTCTCGGTAACACACATCACAATAAGCCTTGCAAGCAAAAGACTAATGAGTTAGTCATGAGATGATGTGTTACGGAACGAGTAAAGAGACTTGCCGGTAACGAGATTGAACTAGGTATAGAGATACCGACGATCGAATCTCGGGCAAGTAACATACCGTTTTGACAAAAGGAACAACGTATGTTGTTATGCGGTTCTGACCGATAAAAGATCTTCGTAGAATATGTAGGAGCCAATATGAACATCCAGGTTCCGCTATTGGTTATTGACCGGAGATGAGTCTCGGTCATGTCTACATAGTTCTCGAACCCGTAGGGTCTGCACGCTTAACGTTTGATGACGATCGGTATTATGAGTTTATGAGTATTGATGTACCGAAGGTAGTTCGGAGTCCCGGATGAGATCACAGACATGACGAGGAGTCTCGGAATGTCCGAGACATAAAGATTGATATATTGGACGACTATATTCGGACACCGGAAGTGTTCCGGAAAAGTTTCGGATTTATCGGGAATGCCGGAGGGGATTACCGGAACCCCCTACGAGAGGGGATGGTCCATAGTGGGCCTAAAGGGAAAGAGAGAGGCAGCCCATAGGGCTGGCCGGCGCCCCCACCTAGGGTTCCTAGTTGGACTAGGATTGGGGGGGGGGGGCGCCACCTCTCCTATTCTTTTCCCTCTTCCTTCTTTTGGTGAATCCTACTAGGAATAGGATTGCAATCCTATTCCTAGTAGGAGTCCACTCCCTAGCCGCACCAGGAAGGGCCGGCCGGCCTCCCTCCCTTGCTCCTTTATATACGGGGGCATGGGGGCACCCAAAGACACATAAGTTGAATTGTTTTAGCCGTGTGCGGTGCCCCCCTCCACAGAATCACACCTCGGTCATACCGTCGCGGAGCTTAGGCGAAGCCCTGCGCCGGTGAACACATCATATCCATCACCACGCCGTCGTGCTGACGAAACTCTCCCGTGAAGCTCAACTGGATCAAGAGCTCGTGGGACGTCATCAAGCTGAACGTGTGCTGAACGCGGAGGTGCCATACGTTCGGTGCTTGATCGGTTGGATCGCGAAGAAGTTCGACAACATCAACCGCGTCACTTGACGCTTCCGCTCCCGGTCTACGAGGGTACGTAGACACACTCTTCCCTCTCGTTGCTATGCATCTGGTAGATAGATCTTGCGTGATCGTAGGAAAATTTTAAAATACTATGTTCCCCAACATGGTTCTACATCACCAGACCGCTCGCCCTTGGCCAGCCCAAGGTCCCAGCCTTCACGGCCGGACCTCCAAAGAAGCTTAAATCCTGCAGGGAGAAGGGTGTCGCCTAAGTGAGACCGACAGAGATGGAGACCCTGGTCAAGAGGGTCAAGTGGTAGTCCACCATGGGGAAGACTGAGCTTGCCGACGTCATCAACGTCATGCTCAACCGTCGCATGCTTCCCCTCGAACTTTGGGATGTCCCTATGTGGGCGCAAAAGCCCGTGGACATGGGTCCCCTCAACACCTTATTTCGCTCCACCTTGGCCACCATGTGGACCAAGCTCGTGAAGCTAGCCAAGGACAAGATCCCCAAGGAATTTGAGGACCGCGACTTCGAGGACGACTATGACGCCTCCCCGGTAAGTGACCTTACTCACAAGCTATCATTGTGTCCTCCGGGGAGTAGATTTTAACTAATTTCCTTGCCCAGCGCTTTGTAGAAGTGGCTGGCCTTGGTGCAGGGGGTGCGGTGCCCGACTCCGCTACCAGAAGAGCCCATCACCCCCTGCTCACGATGCTCTTAACCGAGGAACCGCACGCGGTGGTCCTCAAAGGGGTGAAGTCCCAGAAGTCCAAGCCAGGCGGTCGGGCCCGGGAGACCTCGGTCACCCGGTCCAAAGACACCCATGCCTCCGTAGCCCATGGGGGCGACGTGGAGGAGTGTCATGCTAAGGAGATCCCTCCCCCAAAGGGGAAGAGGGCGGCGTCAGAGGACGCCGAGGTCGGCATGCATCCCAAGGGCTCAAAGCAGCTGAGGGGAACCTCCACTTGTAGCAGAGGAAAAGGTATTTTGTTGACTCCTCTAGTTTTTTTTGGATTTTAGAGTAGTTATAGAGCCGGAGGTCGGGCAGGAAGCTTTTCGTGGGCTCCATTACCCACCAAGGCGCGCCTGGGCCTCCCAGCATGCCCTGGTGCCTAGTGGGCCACATGGGCCTCCCCTCGCATGCTCCTTTGGCTCTGTGGATGTCTTTTGGCCAGAAAAAAATCACCAAGAACTTACGTGGCATTTCGACTTCGTTTGATATTGATATCCTGCAATGTAAAAAATAGCAGAAAATAGCAGCTGTCACTGGGCACTATGTCAGTAGGTTAGTCCAATAAAATGTATAAAGTTGCTAGTAAATGTATATAAAACATCCAAGATAGATAATATAACAGCATGGAACAATAAAAATTACAGATATATTGGAGACGTATCAATCATGGTTCCTCTTGGTGTGGTGCTCCTTGGGACATTTTCAGATGGACAAGACTCCGCCTCTTCACGCTCCTCGGTGTCCTCCTCCTGCTCGTCACTCTCCTCGAGATGCCATTGCTCGCTGTCACTCCACATCCCCCGGAGCGTGGTCGACACTCGGGATCTACGGAATCATCTTCTGAAAACTCTATTGAATGGAAATCAGAAAATCAGATCCAAGCATATGAGAGTCATCACCAAAGATGACTCAATCGATTTAGACAAAAACTTACATCAATGGGCGGGTGTTCCTCGTCATAGGAAGGCACTTTCCTAGCACCCTGCGGGTTGTCGTGCACGGACGTGATGGCCTTGATGTTCTCCTTCACGACCTTTGAGTCAAGTCCTCGGGGAGCACTCGGTTTGGATCACTCAGCCCCTCATACATCCACATGGGATGCACCCTCTCCTGCAGCGGCTAGATCATCTGACTGGGAACGCCTCTTGGAGATCCATCCCGTCAACTCCGGCTCTCATGACGCCCACCAAGGCGTCGAATAAAATTTGTACATCCACTTTCTCATCTTTGTCTACCTTGAGAGACGGCGGAGCAGCAACCCTCGCTCCCGAGTACGAAGGAAGTCCACTCGAGGAAACCACACTCGGGACACCCTTGCAATAAAACCAAACATCTTGCTAGCCTTTGATAGAATCAGGGAAGATCATCCTAGGAAAGGCATTCTGCCCATGAGTACTATGCCCAGTCCGCCACACTTCTGGGTTACATGGGTCTTCACCCCATCCGACGAGTCCTTCTTCACGGCCATCGACCAGTGTCGATGTAAAAACCGGTAGACCTCGGGGTAGGGTGTCCCGACCTTTGGATCTTGGATAGATGGTAACAGGAACAAGGGAGACGATATTTACCCAAGTCTGTGCCATGTTGATGGAGATAAAACCTTACGTCCTGCTCTTGTTTATACTGATGGAGATATATGAAGTACAATGTTGATCTACCTCGAGATCGTAAGTTGTGTTCTAACCCTAGGGCTACTGTAGGATCGAAAGCATATCTAGCGAAGGGGTGATTAGACTAATTGACCAAATAAAAATATATCATTTTCCCAATCTTAGTTGTGGGCAGATTTTAGCAAGTTGTACAAGTCGAACAATCTACCAGCACATGCAATTCTAAGAATATTGCAGAGGAAAGTAAAACATTGCATATGAAAGCAAAGGGAAGGGTTTTCAGAAAGCAAACGCAATGGACACACGGAGTTTTGGGCGTGGTTCCGATGGGTGGTGCCATCGTACGTCCACATTGATAGAGACTTCAATCCACGAAGGGTAACAGCAGCACGAGTCCATGGAGGGCTCTACCCACGAAGGGTCCACAAAGAAGCAACCTTGTCTATCCCACCATGGCCGTCGTCCACGAAGGACTTGCCTCACCCGGGTGATCTTCACGAAGTAGGTGGTCTCCTTGCCCTTACAAACTTCTTGGTTCAACTCCACAATACGTCGGAGGCTCCCAAGCAACACCTAACCAATCTAGGAGACATCACTCTCCAAAAGGTAATAGACATTGTGTTGATGATGAACTCCTTTCTCTTGTGCTTCAAATGATAGTCTCTCCAACACTCAACTCTTTCTCATAGATTTGGATATGGTGGAAGAAGAATTGGAGTGGAAAGCAACTTGGGGAAGGCTAGAAATCAAGATTCTAGTGGTAGAATTGGGATGTCTTGATCGCAACACATGAGTAGGTGGTTCTCTCTCAGAAAATGAACGGTGGAAGTGTAGGCACGTTCTGATGGCTCTCTCTCTCTCTGATGGAGAAGTGGGTGGAGGGGTATATATAGCCTCCACACAAAATCCAACCGTTACACACATTTGACCAATCCCGGTGGGACCGAATAGAGAAACTCGGTGAGACCGATCAGTTAAAAAATGTGAATGTTAGGAAAATATCGGTGGGACCGACTAGAACAACTTAGCGGGACTGATGTGCTAGGCTTCAGGGAAAACATCATCTCGGTGGTGTCGATTGCATCAACTCGGTGAGACCGAAGTGAAGCAATAAGCAACAGAGAATCTATCAAGAGAACTCGGTGAGACCGATTGCATAAACTCGCTGAGACCGAAGTGAATGCAACTAATCACAGCACTTTGGCAAGGCCATCTCAGTGAGACCGAGGTCTATATTGGTTGGGCCGATTTGTTAGGGTTTGTAGCAACGGCTATGTCAAATGAACTCGGTGGCTCCGGATAGAAAGAATCGGTGGGGTCGAGTTTGGAAATAGTGTTTTGACATATTTGGAAGGATAAAGTGGTTGAGGGTTTTGGAGCAATAACACTAAGCACTTGAGTAACCACATCATTAAGCAACACCACATCCCCTTTTAATAGTAATGGCTTTCCTATGGACTCAATGTGATCTTGGATTACTAAAATAAAGATGAAGAGTCTTGAGCTTTTGCTAATCTTTCTCATTAGAATCTTGAGGGCTCCACATCTCTAATCCATGCTATTCCAATCATTGAACATCCTAGATATTTATATTGAATGCATATTAGTTCAATGAGCTATATGTTGTTATGAATTACTAAATCCACCCAAGGATTAGTTGCACTTACAATCTCCCCCTTTTTGGTAATTGATGACAACATATAGATCAAATCTTCGACAAATGATCAAATTAATGAAATACATCATCGCTTTGAGAAGTATGTGATAAGCAAGAGCTCCCCCTAAATTTGTGCATTATTGAAATTTTTCATTTGAATGCAAATGCACAATCGATTAGGATCATGGGTTACTCTTCCATGTCACATACATCTTGGTGGAGTGCACAAAGTGATAAGAGTGAAATAACATGCACGCATCAACAAAACATGAGTGAATGATCATACATAGAAATAGATAGGGATAAGCATTAAGCACACATTAAGCATAGTATGATCAATCACACATCCAAACGTAGTATCTCACAAGCATCAAGAAAATAAGTAACACGAATCAAACGAACGAAGTAGCAAGGCAATAAAATCAAAAATGCAAAAATACTCTTTCTCTCGAAGCCTATGATCTATACATTTTCTCCCCCTTTGGCAACAAGTTACCGAAAAGCTTGAGAATATATAGAGCTATATGTCTCTCTAGGCACGATCCTCTGGAGCTCCCGAAGGGGTCTTCTGGCTTGTGGCTCCGGTGTGCGTAAATGGCGTGGAGAGAACTGCATCTGCAAATGCTTCTGATGATGTCTGCTACACAGGTGGTGTAGACACGGGAGGTGGCACTAGAGCAGTAGTGGTAGGAGAAGAATGAGTGGCCCTCGTGTCTGCAACTAGCACAACTGAAGATCTAGCTACCCTTGGCATAGTCTAAAACCTATTGGTAGTAGTGTGCTCAGCTCCATCCTCAGCATCATCTCGAAGCTTCTCCACAACAGACTGAATCTCTATGACCTTGACATCAAGATTACAGATCTTGTCTTCCATAATCCGCTCTAGGCTCTCCTGATTCTTGTCTAAGTTGGCCAGACATTCCTTAATTCTCAGTGTTGCTTCCAGCAGATATGTCATTTGGTCTTGCTTAGACTTGAGATTTCCTATTGGGGTATTTGGTGCAGTGGCTTCCTTTGCTGCTCCCTGAGCCTTCTCTTGAGCCTCAACTGATGTAGGCTGTGAAGGATCCATCACCACTACATTGTCCTCGAACTCTAGCTGAAGAGGGAGGTGCTCACGGTCTAGTAGATATGCGTGTGTACTAACCTTGGAGTTGATAAGCATCTGAATGTGTGTGACATATCCACATGACCTCTTCTGGTCAGCAGTTGTCCTCTTGATCGTCTCTACAATCAAATGCATGACCTTGAACTTTTGCGGGACATCAAATAAGTGAACCAAGTTGATGGAATGGTCACAAATCATTCTCTCATCTCCAGATTTGGGCAATAGGGTGTGCCTCAAGATATAGTTTGTGGTGCCCAAACCAGCAAGCAAGTGATAAATAGACCCAAGCTTATGTGTTTCCAAATCCTTGTCAGGAATGAGCTTGTACATGTCAGCCATAGAGTTGTGATCCATCCTGGACTTTCCATATACATCAACATCACCTTCTGGTCCCTCAGGGGCATTAATGAGTGCAACCCACTCAGAGATAAAAGACTAGTATTTGGTGCCCTCGGTCATCCATACGATCCTCCCATCTGGATAAAAATACGTTGTGGAATAGAATTGTATGATCATCTCATCATTCCATTTTGTTAACTTTTGTCCAACAAAAGCATCAACTCCAGTAATTCTAAAGCTCTCATGAACATGGAGGAAGTAGTCTTCATTGGCATCAATTTACTTCCAGTCCACCCATTTCATGTCACTGACGATGGGCTTCTTGTCAAGTAGCACAGTCTCATCAAGTTGTCCTTCTCCTGGAATAATATGGATCAACTTTCCTCCATTCTGTCAGACCACTGTCTTTCCTGAGTTTCATGTTCTCAGCAACTGCATGAGCATCATTGTGATCTGGAATCTCTGGCTTCAATTTCCTGAGCACTAGTAGCTCCTCATCAATCTGAACTTCAGGCATTGGGGCCTTGTTCTTCTCAGAAGCTGGAATGTTCTTAGTGGACCTCTTGGGTGCAGAAGACTTAGGCATGGACTTAGCCTTGGAGGGAGCACCAGTTGTCTTCATGGCATCTCCCATGAGCTTTTGTGCCTTAGCTGGAGATGCTACAACTTTTTCTTCCTCCTCCTCTTCTTCTTCTGCATCATCCCTCCTTATGGAAGGCTTTCCAAGAACTTTGGATGTAGTTTTCCTAGCCCTCTTCTTTTTACCAGTAGCTTCTTCATCACTTGGATCCTCAAGTGTGAATTTCATTATTTCTTGTGTAACTGAAGCTTTTCGAGGTTTTGATGTGGGAACTCTCTTCTTAGCAGTCTTCTTCTTTGGCTTGTAAGAGGATGCAGAGGTATATTCTTTTCTGACCACAAACTTCTTCTTAGAAGTATCCTCATCTGCAATAAAGTCCTCATCGTCACCGTCTGAGGTTCTCTTCTTCTTGGACTTGGTGGCAGCCTTTGGCAAATTGCTTGGAGTGCTTCTGTTGCGCTCATCATAGCTCTCACTAGGGCTTGAGCCCTCACTGAGACAAACATCATGTTCGGACCTATTCTGACTGTCACTGTGTAACACTCAATATGTGACCCTATCCTCGCGGAACTCGGAGGTCCCACCAAGGATAGAAGCGCATATTGAAGACGCTTTGCAAGGTGGATATCATTACATCGTACCATTACATAATAGATGGGGATATAGACAAAGGTATACAAGTGCCACATGAATACAACAAACATCATATAGAAGGACAATATCCAACTACGGATGAAAACAAATGAAAAACACAAACGACATCCACCCTGCGAGCCCAGGATGCCGACCAGGAATCTATCCCCTCATCGAAGAAGAAGAACTCCAAAATAAGCAAACGTCGCTCTCGCGTCAAATCATCACATTACCGGTACCTGCAACTGTTGTTGTAGTAATCTGTGAGCCACGAGGACTCAGCAATCCCATTACCATGGGTGTCAAGACTAGCAAAACTTAATGGGTATGGAATGGATAAGAGGTGAGGTTGCAGCAAACACTAAGCATTGTATGGTGGCTAACCTACGAGTACAAGAGTAGGAGAGTGACTACGCATAACGGTCACAAACAAGTAGTGATCCTAAACTACTTACGAGTCAAGCATAACCCCACTATGTTCTCTTCCCGAACTCCCTCAGAAAGAGATGGTCACAGTTACACACGCGGTTGGTGTATTTTATTTAGGATCTGGTGTCAAGTTCTCTACAACCGGATAATAAAATTTCCAAGTCGCCACATAACCGTGGGCACGGCTTTCGAAAAGATTTAACCCTGTAGGCGTGTCCCAACTTAGTCTATCACAAACTCTCACGATCCACGGAGGAAAATCCTCCATTCCGTGGAAACCCAATCAACCTCGAAATCTCGGTCCACAAGACATTTCGACAGTGGTAAAATAAAACCAACAAGACCTCCTGACGTGCTGACACCCCGATTGGAGCTGCACGTATCTCGTCTCAGGCCTCAATCGGATGTGACAAGCTATGAGTAAAACCAATCCTTGAGTTACCTAGTGGTAGGCCCGTAGGCTGCCCGGTTCGGACCAACACACATGAGGAGCACTAGCCTAGGTGGTTGATTAATTATCCTCGGGTACCGATAAGTCCCTATGCAAGTTTTATTTGTTATTAGGAAAATGGTAAAACCAAAGTTGGGCCTTCCTGGAAGAGTTTTATTCAAAGCGAACCGCCAAGGGGGCCCATAAACCCCGACCATGTTAGGAACACAAATCAAGGAACATAACACCAGTATGACGGAAACTAGGGCATCAAGAGTGGAACAAAACACCCAGCAAAAGGCCAAGCCTTCCACCCTTTACCAAGTATGTAGATGCATTAATTACATAAGAGATATTATGATATCCCAGAATATCCATGTCCCAACATGGAAGAACTTGCAACTGCACCTGCAACTAGCAACACTATAAGAGGGGTTGAGCAAAGCGGTAACATAGCCAAACAACGGTTTTCTAGGATGGTGGAAAATGTTAGAGGCTGTTTCATGACATATTGGGAGGCTGACAACAAGTGGTAGGTAGCCCGACATAGCGATAGCATCGAGACAACTAGCAAAGCAAAGATAGTAGTGATATCCAAGGTAACGGTCATCTTGCCTGAAATCCCGCTCAGAAGAATATCGAGTCCATGAAGTAGACGAACCAACGTAGTCGAAGGAATCCTCACAATCGCAACAGAACCGGGAACTATTGAGGAGCAGCACAATCACAAAGAAGCAAACAACACGGTAAACACACAAGCCTAAACACGACATGATGCTCAAACAAGTATAATGCATGGCAAGGTTAAATGTAGATTAACATGGCAAGGAATGATGCACAAAAGAACCCCACATCAAGCAAGTTTAAATGAGGCCAGAAACAACATATAGCAATTCCGGAAGGACCTCATATGCAAATTTCGAAATTGGTAATGATCTGAATAAAACATCATGTTAAAGTTGTTAAACAGGAATTTAAAATGCACCATGATGATCTACGCATTTTTCTAATCAATTTACATATAAGGATCATTTAATTCGGAGCCACGATCTTGAAGATATGAGCAAAACAAGTATCATGGCATTGATGCAAAAGGCATGAAACCATCAACCACAAACTCTCAAAACATGGATGCAACAAGATAATATGAAACTATATGCAATTCTAAGAAAGTTCCATATGGGACATGATCAAAACAGAGCAACAGTTCAACACATACACACAAAATAAGTTGTATTAACAATCTGTCCAAAACAACATGATGCCTACTTAAGAACAAGAAAACAACAAGCTACAAGAACAAAATAGGCATGAACTTGATATGCACTTAAATTATACATAACATAATTCAATTATATTTTAGGTTCATGTTCATAAGCATCAAGATTAAGTCAATATGATCCATGCAAAATGCAATGTTTTGTTAACAGATTGACAATTTTACCAAGATGGCACATTTAGAGCCAGAAAGAGACATGCTACAGAAACTTTACATGGCAACCAAGGGCATGGAAAGCATTTACTAATTACCCTACAAAAAACACCCTTACTGAACATGTTCATATGATCTACAGATCTGATGATAGCATCAAAGCAAAATGCAAAGTTATAAATTGATAGTTTCAGACTTAGTAGAATTTGCATGGCATGGCAGAAATGTTCATGATAGCATGTTTACAAGCCTGTTGCACTCACTACAACACATATCATGGCATGAACTAAATTCTAACAGCAAGTTGACCTGAAAATCTCCTATTTCATGTACAAAGCTACCTCATATGATGCTTGCATTAAATCACCCAAAAATGACAAAATGACATCTTATGCAAAATGACATGTTGCAAAACTTGCTCAACTGACAAAATGGATGCCATAGATGAATGTGTTTGTTTTTTCTACCCCAAAATGATACATAATATGCATATGGTCATGTGTGAAAATGCCCACAAATGCGATAACTGAAATACTACCTAAAAGGGAAATTGCAGAAATGAAAAACTGCCACAATTGGAATGTCCAGATTTGGTCTTGCCAGATTTGGAAAGCGGGCACTTACCCTAAGTAGAAGGCGCTGGAATTTTAATAAAAGAAATAGAACAAAAGGGGACATGGGATGACATATGGATCCTGGTGCCCTGTGTTGCTTACCAGCGGGACCCATGGGGCCCACCTGGCAGTGACTCAGCCATGCGAGGCAGAGCAGAGGAAACAAAGGAGGACACTGGGGCACACAGAGGCGGAGGAGGACTCACCGGAGTCTGGCTCCAGTGGCCAAACGATGCGGCGACAGGGCGCATCCGAAGCGCATAGAGGTCATGCACATACGCATGCCCAACACGACGATCAACGAAGACAAATGTGTCGTCGGTGACAGAGGGCAGAGGCGGCGACAACGAGCTCGTGCTCGACAGAGATGTGACCGATCGCGGCAAGAACTAGGCGGGATCGGCTCAATAGGTGATGGAGTCCTGGACTAGGGGGTCCTCGGGTGTCCGAACTATTCGGTATGGGCCGGAATGATGGGTCGTGAAGATAAAGTAGAAGACTATCCCCCGTGTCTAGATAGGACTCCTATGTGCGTAAACTGGCAAGTTTGGTGTCCGGGTGTAATGTTTCCTTCCTCCACAACCTAACTCTGTACAACCCTAGACCCCTTCGGTGTGTATATAATCTGGAGGGTTTAGTCCGTAGAGACCATCAGGATAATCTCGGGCTAGACAGCTAGGGTTTAGCCAATGCGATCTCGAGGTAGATCAACTCTTGAAACCCCTATACACATCGAATTCAATCGAGTGGGATGTAGGGTTTTACATCCTTTAAGAGGGCCCAAACTTGGGTAAACATCGTGTCCTTATTGTCCCTTGTTACCATTGTCCCCCTACCCGAGATCTGCCGGTTTTGACACCGACATTGGTGCTTTCATTGAGAGTTCTGCTATGTTGTCGACAGAAGGATCGATGGCTTGCCCTGTCAACGAAAATGGCGCTCTCTCCCGGGAGATTTTCCTTCCTCGTCAGATTTTCGTGTTTGGCGGCTTCGTGCTACGTGCCAACTCATCCGGTCACTTTGAGCAGGCCGACAGCTACGCCCCTGGTCACCAGATTAGGTTTGGAAGTTTAAACTACCTCACCGATATCCGAGGAGATATAATTTTCAAGGGGTTCGCGACCTCGGCTGCCGCTCCCCACCTGCACGAAGAAGAACCTTCGGATCTACTATCTGATGTCATCCAGGGGTCGACGCTCATGTCCGCTCTGGCCCTAGATCTAGAGTAGACCACTTCATCTGAAGACGGGAGGGTAAACCCCGCTAGACTCTCTCCCTCCATGGAGCTTCTAGCCGGAGGCTCAGAGTTGATCGCGCTGTTTGCGGACCCGAAATTAAGCGGGACTCTTCCTGTGCTCGGGAAGCCGGACTCGCCTCCGATCATGGGCTCCGAACTCTTGGGGTCTGTGCCCTCTGGGCTCAATCAAGTGGTCATCACCGAGCCTAGCTCCGCAGATCCTTAGACCCCTATCCGGTTCTCGCTCTTAAACGAGGCGCTGGACTTACTACAATCTCTCGCCATCACGGAGGTATCACCTTCGAACTATGACTAGTTCGAACTAGGGGCTGAGACTAAGGAATTTTGCGTCCCACACACAACCCACTTGGTAGCCACTTTCAAGCATTTAACCGACAAGCTAGACTACGCTTCTGAAGACATCGACGGCATGGACGACGATGTCGAAGCCAAACTAGGTCAAAACTCGCCCATCACCGGGCGCTGGACGGCCACTTATACCTACGATGTATACATGGTGGACACGGCTGAGAAGAAGGACGACGATGGCACTAAAGATCTAGATGAGGATAAGCCCGTCGATGAACCACCAAAACGACGGCGTCAGCGGCGCCGCTCACAATCGTGCGAGGGAGGTAAAGTAACAACGACACCAGAGATAATGACACTCCGGATAATGTCGTAGATCCCGACAATCCCGTGGAACCGGCGTTAGAGCAGGAGGAAAGGGAAGAGGGTCAATTCAGCCCCGAAAAACTTGCCGATCACGAGGATTCGGAAGATACCAACTACTTACCTGTCTCCAAAGAGGAGGTTAGCCTTGGTGACAAAGAATTCATCATAACAGAGGAACCCCTCGAACAAAAATGCTTCAAGCAATGACTTATCGCCATCGCGAGGAGCCTGAAAAAGCATCAGCTGCGGCATAAAGTTGAACATGACATGCTCAATGAAAGATGGAATAAAGTCTTAGACGGTGAAGAAGGATATGGTTGTGAGCGCCAAACAAAGAGCTATCCCAAACGCAAGCTGCCGCCACAATTCGTTGACGAGGCCCTTGCGCCAGTTCCATCGAGATACAACCAAGCTGATCAACCAGACCAACCACCACCAGCAAGGGACAAAATGGCTAATAATGCCGAACACTAGCCCGCACCCTCTTACCATAGAGGCAAGGAGACAGCAGCTCCGGCTACAAGTACGACCTATGTCAGGACCTGGCCAATAGAGCCAGCCAGACCAGATCAATCAATGGATCAAGAGGATGTGCCCCCACACGAGACGACGGCCATCAAGCTTGGCACGATAAATATAATCAAGTTCAGAGTTAGCACCAAACACATATGTCATCGGAACTCCGTCGCGAGGTCGCCCGGTACATAGGCGCTGCACACCCTATGTGCTTTACCGATGAGGTAATGCAGCATTAATTTCCGGAAGGGTTTAAACCCGTGAACATCGAGCAGTACGATGGAAGGACGGATCCGGCCGTATGGATTGAAGATTTTCTTCTCCACATCCACATGCCTCGCGGAGATGACCGCCATGCCATTAAATAGCTCCCTATAAACTGAAAGGACCAGCGCGACACTGGTTGAACAGTGATACGTCTCCAACATATCTATAATTTTTTATTGTTCCATGCTATTATATTATCTGTTTTGGATGTTTAATGGGCTTTATTATACACTTTTATATTATTTTTGGGACTAACCTACTAACCCAAGGCCCAGTGCAAATTGCTGTTTTTTGCCTATTTCAGTGTTTCACAGAATCGGAATATCAAATGAAGTCCAAATGGAATGAAACCTTTGGGAGGATCGTTTTTGGAACAAACGCAACCGAGAAGACTTGGAGTACATGCCAGGGAAGCCACGAGGTGGCCACGAGGCAGGGGGCGCGCCCCCTACCCTCGTGGGCCCCTTGTAGCTCCACCGACATGCCTCTTCGTCCTATATATACCCATGTACCCTGAAAACATCCGAGAGCACCACGAAACCCCAATTCCACCATTGCAACCTTCTGTACCCATGAGATCCCATCTTGGGGCCTGTTCCGAAGCTCCACTGGAGGGGGCATCGACCACGGAGGGCTTCTACATCAACACCATAGCCTATCTAGTGAGTTGTGAGTAGTTTACCACAGACCTTCGGGTCCATAGTTATTAGCTAGATGGCTTCTTCTCTCTCTTTGGATCTCAATACAAAGTTCTCCTAGATCTTCTTGGAGATCTATTCGATGTAATTCTTTTTGCGGTGTGTTTGTCGAGATCCGATGAATTGTGGGTTTATGATCAAGATTATCTATGAACAACATTTGATTCTTCTCTTAATTCTTTTATGCATGATTTAAATATATTTGCAAGTCTCTTCGAATTATCAGTTTGGTTTGTTCTACTAGATTGATCTTTCTTGCAATGGGAGAAGTGCTTAGCTTTGGGTTCAATCTTGCGGTGTCCTTTCCCAGTGACAGCAGGGGCAGCAAGGCACGTATTGTATTGTTGCCATCGAGGATAAAAAGATGGGGTTTATATCATATTGTATGAGTTTATCCCTCTACATCATGTCATCTTGCTTAAAGCATCTCTATTCTTATGAACTTAATACTCTAGATGCATGCTGAATAGCGGTCGATGTGTGGAGTAATAGTAGTAGATGCTGAATCGTTTTGGTCTACTTGTCACGGACGTGATGCCTATATAAAATGATCATGCCTAGATATTCTCATAACTATGCGCTTTTCTATCAATTGCTCGACAGTAATTTGTTCACCCACCGTAGAAATCTGCTATCTTGAGAGAAGCCACTAGTGAAACCTATGGCCCCGGGGTCAATCTTCCATCATATCAGTCTTCCACCAACTATTTATCTTTACTTTACTTTTATTTTGCAATCTTTACTTTCAATCTATATAACAAAAATACCAAAAATATTTATCTTATTATATCTATCAGATCTCACTTTTACAAGTGGCCGAGAAGAGATTGACAACCCCTTTATCGCGTTGGTTGCAAGGTTCTTATTTGTTTGTGTCGGTACGAGGGACTCGCGTGTAGTTTCCTACTGGATTGATACCTTGGTCTTCAAAAACTGAGGGAAATACTTACGCTACTTTGTTGCATCACCCTTTCCTCTTCAAGGGAAAAACAACGCAAGCACAAGAGGTAGCAAGAAGAATTTCTGGCGCAGTTGCCGGGGAGATCTACGCAAAAGTCATATACCAAGTACCCATCACAAAATCTTATCCCTTGCATTACATTATCTGTCATTTGCCTCTCATTTTCCTCTCCCCCACTTCAACTTTGCCATTTGATTCGCCCTTTTTCCTCTCGCCTCTTTTTGCTTGCTTCTCGTTTCCTTGTGTGTTGGAGATCTTGTTCGTCACTATGGCTCAAGACAATACTAAATTGTGTGACTTTTCCAATACCAACAATAATGATTTTATTAGCACTCTGATTGCTCCTATTACCGATGCTGAATCTTGTGAAATCAATGTTGCTCTGTCAAACCTTGTTATGAAAGATCAATTTTCTGGCCTTCCTAGTGAAGATTCCGCTACCCATCTAAACAACTTTGTTGATTTGTGCGATATGCAAAAAAAAGAGAGATACGGATAATGATATTGTTAAATTGAAGCTATTTCCATTTTCGCTTAGAGATCGTGCTAAAACTTGGTTCTCTTCTTTGCCTAGAAATAGTATTGATTCATGGAATAAGTGCAAAGATGCCTTTTATCTCTAAGTATTTTCCTCCCGCTAAGATTATTTCTCTTAGAAACGATATTATGAATTTTAAGCAACTTGATCATGAGCATGTTGCACAAGCTTGGGAGAGGATGAAATTAATGATACGTAATTGCCCTACACATGGTTTGAACGTATGGATGATTATACAAAACTTTTATGCTGGATTGAATTTTGCTTATAGAAATCTTTTAGATTCGGCCGCGGGGGGGGGGGGCACTTTCATGGAAATCACTTTAGGAGAAGCTACTAAACTCCTAGATGATATTATGGTTAATTACTCTCAATGGCATACTGAAAGATCTACTATTAAAAAAGTTCATGCGATTGAAGAGATTAGTGTTTTGAGTGGAAAGATGGATGAAATTATGAAAATATTTGCTACTAAGAGTGTGTCTTCTGATCCTAATGATATGCCTTTATCCACGTTGATTGAGAATAATAATGAATCTTTGCATGTGAATTTTGTTGGTAGGAATAATTTTGGCAACCACGCATATAGAGGAAACTTTAGTTCTACGCCTTTCCCTAGTAATTCCTCTAATAATTATGGTAATTCCTACAACAACTCTTATGGAAATTTTAATAAGAATCCCTCTAATTTTGAGACTAGTGTTAAAGAATTTATGAATTCGCAAAAGAATTTCAATGCTTTGCTTGAAGAAAAGTTGCTTAAGATTGATGAGTTGGCTAGGAACATGGATAGAATTTCTCTTGATGTTGATTCTTTGAAACTTAGATCTATTCCACCTAAGCATGATATCAATGAGTCTCTCAAAGCCATGAAAATTTCCATTGATGAGTGCAAGGAAAGAACCGCTAGGATGCGTGCTAAAAAAGATTGCTTTGTGAAAGCGTGTTCTTCTAGTTTTCATGATAATAATGACGAAGATCAAAAAGTAATTGATGTGTCTCCTATTAAATCTTTGTTTCTCAATATGAATCTTGATAAATATGGGACTGGAGATGAGTCAACTTTAGTTAAAAGGCGTCCCAATGATTCAGAGTTTTTAGATCTTGATGCTAAAACTGTTAAAAGTGGGATTGAAGAGGTCAAAATCATACATAGCAATGAACCCACTATTTTGGATTTCAAGTGATTTAATTATGATAATTTCTCTTTGATAGATTGTATTTCCTTGTTGCGATTCGTGCTAAATTCTCCTCATGCTTATAGCCAAAATAAAGCTTTTACCAAACACATAGTTGATGCTTTATATGCAATCTTATGAAGAAAAACTTGAATTAGAAGTTTCTATCCCTAGAAAACTATATGATGAATGGGAACCTACTATTAAAATTAAGATTAAAGATCATGAATGTTATGATTTGTGTGATTTGGGTGCCAGTGTTTCCACAATTTCAAAAACTTTGTGTGATATGTTAGGTTTGCATGAACTTGATGATTGTTCTTTAAATTTCTATCTTGCGGATTCTACCATTAAGAAACCTATGGGAAGGATTAATGATGTTCTTATTGTTGCAAATAGGAATTATGTGCCCGTAGATTTCATCGTTCTTGATATAGATTGCAATCCTACATGTCCTATTATTCTTGGTAGACCTTTCCTTAGAACGATTGGTGCAATTATTGATATGAAAGAAGGAAATATTAGATTCCAATTCCCGTTAAGGAAAGGCATGGAACACTTTCCTAGAAAGAAAATTAATGTACCTTATGAATCTATTATGAGATACACTTATGGATTGCTTACGAAAGATGGCAATACCTAGATCTATTCTTATATCATGCCTAGCTAGGGGCGTTAAACAATAGCGCTTGTTGGGAGGCAACCCGATTTTATTTTCTTTGCTTTTACTTCTGTTTAGTAATAAATAATTCGTCTAGCTTCTGGTTAGATGTGGTTTTGTGTTTTAATTAGTGTTTGTGCCAAGTAGAACCTTTGGGAAGACTTGGGTGAAGTCTTTGCGATCTTGCTGTAAAAAACTAAAACTTTTGCGCTCAAAAGATTTTCTGCCATTTTTTACTAGAGAGTGCTTTTAAGTTGATTCTTTTTGAAGATGATTAATAGACAAATTCCTCATGTCCACCAATTTATTTCCAAATTTTTAGAGTTACAAAAGTATTCGAAAGTTACATATTGCTACATACTGTTCTGTTTTTGACAGATTCTGTTTTTCGTGTGTTGTTTGCTTATTTTGATGAATCTATGAGTAGTATCGGGGGGGTGAATCGTAGAGAAGTTGGAATAGAGTAGCTTTTACACAAATATAAATAAAGAATGAGTTCATTACATTACCTTAAAGTGGTGGTTTGTTTTCTTATACTAACGGAGCTCACGAGATTTTCTGTTAAGTTTTGTGTTGTGAAGTTTTCAAGTTTTTGGGTAAGGATTTGATGGAATATGGAACAAAGAGTGGCAAGAGCCTAAGCTTGGGGATGCCCAAGGAACCCCAAGGTAAAATTCAAGGACAACCAAAAGCCTAAGCTTGGGGATGCCCTGGGAAGGCATCCCCTCTTTCGTCTTCGTCTATCGGTAACTTTACTTGAGACTATATTTTTATTTACCACATGATATGTGTTTTGCTTGGAGCTTCATGTATGATTTGAGTCTTTGCTTTTCAGTTTACCACAATCATCCTTGCTGTACACACCTTTTGAGAGAGATACACATGAATCAGAATTTATTAGAATACTCTATGTGCTTCACTTATATCTTTTGAGCTAGATAGTTTTGCTCAAGTGCTTCACTTATATCTTTTTAGAGCACGGTAGTGGTCTTATTTTATATAATTTATTGATCTCTCATGCTCCACTTATATTATTTTGAGAGTCCTTTAGAATAGCATGGTAATTTGCTTTGGTTATAAAATTAGTCCTAATATGATAGGCATCCAAGATGGGTATAATAAAAACTTTCATGTAAAGTGCATTGAATACTATGAGAAGTTTGATACTTGATGATTGTTTTGAGATATGAGGATGGTGATATCAGAGTCATGCTAGTAGAGTAGTTGTGAATTTGAGAAATACTTGTGTTGTGGTTTGCAAGTCACGTAGCATGCACGTATGGTAACCGTTGTGTGACAAATTTGAAGCATGAGGTATTTCATTAATTGTCATCCTTTGTGTGGAGGTCGGGATCGCGGGATGGTTAACTCCTACCAACCCTTCCCCTAGGAGCATGCGTGTAGTACTTTGTTTTGATGACTTGTAGATTTTTGCAATAAGTATGTGAGTTCTTTATGACTAATGTTGAGTCCATAGATTATACGCACTCTCACCCTTCCGCCATTGCTAGCCTCTCTTGTACCGCGCAACTTTCGCCGGTGCCATACACCCACCATATACCTTCCTCAAAACAGCCACCATACCTACCTATTATGGAATTTCCATAGCCATTCCGAGATATATTGCCATGCAACTTTCCACCGTTCCGTTTATTATGACACGCTTCATCATGTAGTTGAAATCGTATTTGTGGCAAGGCCACCATACATAATTTTTCATACATGTCACTCTTGATTCATTGCACATCCTGGTACACTATAGAGTCATATTTTGTTCTAGTATCGAGTTGTAATCTATGAGTTGTAAATAAATAGAAGTGTGATGATCATCATTATTAGAGCATTGCCCCGGAAAAAAGGCCAAATAAAAAAAGAAGGAAATGCCAAACAAAAAAAAGGCCCAAAAAAGAAGGGGAAAAGAAAAAAGAAGAAGAAAAAGGGGACAATGCTACTATCTTTTTCCAAACTTGTGCTTCAAAGTAGCACCATGATCTCCATGATAGAGAGTCTCTTGTTTTGTCACTTTCATATACTAGTGGGAATTTTCATTATAGAACTTGGCTTGTATATTCCAACGATGGGCTTCCTCAAATGCCCTAGGTCTTCGTGAGCAAGCAAGTTGGATGCACACCCACTTAGTTTCTTTTGTTGAGCTTTCATACATTTATAGCTCTAGTACATCCGTTGCATGGCAATCCCTGCTCACTCACATTGATATCTATTGATGGGCATCTCCATAGCCCATTAATACGCCTAGTTGATGTGAGACCATCTTCCTCTTTTGTCTTCTCCACAACCACCACTCTATTCCACCTATAGTGCTATATCCATGGCTCACGCTCATGTATTGCGTGAAAGTTGAAAAGGTTTGAAAAAATATAAGTATGAAACAATTGCTTGGCTGAAACCGGGGTTGTGCATGATTTGAGTATTTTGTGTGACGAACATGGAGCATAGCCAAACTATATGATTTTGTAGGGATGAACTTTCTTTGGCCATGTTATTTTGAGAAGACATAATTGCTTTGTTAGTATGCTTGAAGTATTATTATTCTTATATCAATATTAAACATTTGTCTTGAATCTTTCGGATCTGAACATTCATGCCACAATAAAGAAAATTACATTGAGAATTATGTTGGGTAGCATTCCACATCAAAAATTCTGTTTTTATCATTTACCTACTCGAGGACGAGCAGGAATTAAGCTTGGGGATGCTTGATACGTCTCCAACGTATCTATAATTTTTTATTGTTCCATGCTATTATATTATCTGTTTTGGATGTTTAATGGGCTTTATTATACACTTTTATATTATTTTTCGGACTAATCTACTAACCCAAGGCCCAGTGCAAATTGCTTTTTTTTTTGCCTATTTTAGTGTTTCGCAGAAAAGGAATATCAAGCGAAGTCCAAATGGAATGAAACCTTCGGGAGGATCATTTTTGGAACAAACACAACCCAGAAGACTTGGAGTACACGCCAGGGAAGCCATGAGGTGGCCACGAGGCAGGGCGCGCGCCCAGGGGGGTAGGCGCGCCCCCCACCCTCGTGGGCCCCTCGTAGCTCCACCCACATGCCTCTTCGTCCTATATACCCATGTACCCGAAAAACACCCAAGAGCACAACGAAACCCTAATTCCACCGCCGCAACCTTCTGTAACCATGAGATCCCATCTTGGGGCCTGTTTCGGAGCTCCACCGGACGGGGCATCGATCACGGAGGGCTTCTACAACAACACCATAGCCTCTCCGATGAGTTGTGAGTAGTTTACCTCACACCTTTGGGTCCATAGTTATTAGCTAGATGGCTTCTTCTCTCTCTTTGGATCTCATTACAAAGTTCTCCTCGATCTTCTTGAAGATCGATTCGATGTAATTCTTTTTGCGGTGTGTTTGTCGAGATCCAATGAATCGTGGGTTTATGATCAAGATTATCTATGAACAATATTTGATTCTTCTCTGAATTCTTTTATGCATGATTTAAATATCTTTGCAAATCTCTTCGAATTATCAGTTTGGTTTGGCCTACTAGATTGATCTTTCTTGCAATGGGAGAAGTGCTTAGCTTTGGGTTCAATCTTGCGGTGTCCTTTCCCAGTGACAGCAGGGGCAGCAAGGCACGTATTGTATTGTCGCCATCGAGGATAAAAAGATGGGGTTTATATCATATTGCATGAGTTTATCCCTCTACATCATGTCATCTTGCTTAAAGCATTACTCTGTTCTTATGAACTTAATACTCTAGATGCATGCTGGATAGCGGTCGATGTGTGGAGTAATAGTAGTAGAAGCAGAATCGTTTCGGTCTACTTGTCACGGACGTGATGCCTATATACAATGATCATCCTAGATATTCTCATAACTATGCGCTTTTCTATCAATTGCTCGACAGTAATTTGTTCACCCATCGTAGAAATCTGCTATCTTGAGAGAAGCCACTAGTGAAACCTATGGCCCCCGGGTCTATCTTCCATCATATCAATCTTCCATCAACTATTTATCTTTACTTTACTTTTATTTTGCAATCTTTACTTTCAATCCATATAACAAAAATACCAAAAAAAAATTATCTTATTATATCTATCAGATCTCACTTTTGCAAGTGGCCCAGAAGGGATTGACAACCCCTTTATCGCGTCGGTTGCAAGGTTCTTATTTGTGCGTGTAGGTACGAGGGACTCGCGTGTAGTCTCCTACTGGGTTGATACCTTGGTCTTCAAAAACTGAGGGAAATACTTATGCTACTTTGTTGCATCACCCTTTCCTCTTCAAGGGAAAAACAACGCAAGCTCAAGAGGTAGCAAACAGACTCCCACAGAACTCCATTGGAAGCTGGGAAGATTTAGAGGATGCTTTCCGGGCCAACTTTCAGGGCACTTATGTCCGACCACCGGACGCTTGTAGCGACCCAACCCGAATGGATCAAGTCTCTGTGCTTAAGTGTCATCCCTGGATCGGTATGCTGACACACACAGTACTCGAGGATTTATAACAGAGGTAAATCACATGTACAAAGTAACGTAAATACTATTACCTCAATCCATATAGCAGAAGTAACAATAAGGTTATGGATTCCCATCAACACCAACGGCAAAGTTAAGTGTAGACAGCACAACCCTAACGTAACACTTACTTGTCGAATAATTCCTGCAACATGAGATGTTGCAGCCATGTAGGTCAGTACATTGAATATACTGGCAAATTCACACTGTGGTAGTAATGATGAACAATGCCTACAACTACATGCATATTTGGCTGGTGGAGGCTGTAAGGTTGTTTTTGCATAAAGCTGATTTTTCCCTACCACAAAGGAATGCATTTATTTAACTACTTTGATAAATTTAAATCATGAACAATTGAGAATGGTACCCCCATCTCAACCCCAAACCAAAGTCATTATTAACCCAACAAATTAATTAAATAGAGTGTTGAGATCAACAAATAATCCACTTCTAGATACTCAAAGATGTCCATAACCGGGGACACGGCTACTCATGAATAGTTTGTACACTCTGGAGAGGTTTGTGCACTTTCCCCCACAAGACTCGATCGCCTCCGTTTAATTTCTCGCACTTCATGGTGTTTGAGAACCGGATGACTGAGACAGAGTCTTTCAGAAGCATTAACTCTTTACCCCGGGTAGACCGGTACACCTACATTCGCTACATCTGCTAGTCTACCACTGAAAGAGGTCACACAACATACTCAACTATGCTAGAGCCCATAATGGCTTGTGTGTGCACATGGAAGTTTCTAGGCATGAAAACATTATATGATCCCTTTGAGCCTGGGTGGCATTCCAATAGGATAATCACACGGTAACCCCGAGATTTCCTAGGACAACACTAGTAACCCCAGGTGTCCGGGAAAGCCACTGGTCCATCCCCAAGGTGCCCCAACCAATGCACCCAGATGTGCATTAAATTTCCACCTTAAAGTTTCCCTTAAATAACACTCACATCTTTCATGAAACTCTCATACCAATCCACGTCTACAAGCATGGCTAATCAATAAGTAACAAAGTGTATACCCCCCCCCCCCTTGGTTGATCTCAAGTCATTGGGTTCCTACCTCATGAACTACAAAGCATCATATTATGTAACCAATCCTACTCATGCAAGTGTTTGAGGATATAACTAATGCAATGAAAACTGGGTATTGGAAAGTATGATCAAAGTGTGAACTTGCCTTGTACTGTTGATGTAGATTCTTCGCACTTATAACTCGCGATCTACTCATCACACTCCGATCAATCTATTGTAAGCAAGCAATAGTAACCACACATAAGCAATCACTCAGAAGATCGGAAAGAACAAAACAAACACTTCAGAAAACTTCGAATACAAACGAATGACTCTTGAAATAGAAAACAATTTCTAATAGTACCAAAATTGAATAAATTTGGCCTTATCAGAAAGTTTAGGTCAAGAGCTTCGATTTGCAAAAAGAATCAACTCAAACGGGCTTACGGTTAAAAAGATATGGTCAAAAGAGGTTTGAATATGAATTTGAACAAATTTCGAAATTTGAAAAGTTGTAAAAAGTTTATTTGATAAATTTACTGGATAGGTGGAGTCAAAACAAAATTGTGGGCGCTGGTTTCATCTAATTTGGATGAACGAGTAAAAAGTTATGGCTATTTGAAAAATCAGGGGCAAACTGTTTTACAGAAGAAAAATAGCTAAGGCTAAAAGAATTCTAGGTCTAAAGTGTAAATACATAGACTAATTGATAATCTAATTATTCTATCGTACTAGTCTAGAAATAATAAGCTACGGGAGTATATAAAAAAACGAAGAAAGATACCTCTATAGAGAGAGAAAAGACAACTTTGGAGAGAGGAGACGACTTCCAGAATTGCCGCTGGAGAGAAGAAATATTTTTTTAAAGTGAATCTAGTCAAACCACAATATTGATTTAACCCAAATCGGATAATTTTTGGATCCTCTATGGGTCTATATTTTTAGGTAGAATAGAGGCTCGGGGGTCAAAGACTAGGCAACGTGGGACTAAACATTGACCAAATTAAACGAAACAGAGTAAACCGCATAAGCTAAAAAGCTCCGGCGCACGCACCGTGCACGCAGTTTTTTTTTTAATTTCGGCAGAAGAAAGAGAAAAAAAAGAACATTAAGGAAGAAAAAGAAAAAAGAAAAATGACTGACTGGGTTTGGTCCATCAGGAGGAAAGAAAAAAAATCAGGAGCCCGCTACTACTAAGCTGCACACGTGGGCGACAGATAAATAAAGGTGCACGCGCAGTTTTCTTTTTTTAATAGAAACAGAAAAGAAAAACTAAATAACGAAAACAAATGAAACTTTTATAGAGGCATATTATATATCAAAATTTTCAGAAAAAGAATCTCTGCGAGATGAACATTTTTCTACAGTCAAAAAGAATACTCACAAATTTATATAAATCAAAAGGTACTTCTGATGTAATAAAATCCAATAAAAATCATTTTAAAAATACCAGAATGATTTCAAATTTATTTCTCTCCAATTTTCCACTGTAGGGAATCATGTTACCCTATTTTCCATATATTTTATTTTTGGAGAAAAATAATTTGAATAAAACCCAATAACTCAAATTTTGAAAATGAGTTGCAGAAAATTTCAGAAATACTTCCAACTCATATTTCCTATAATTTGAAGGAGTCATTTTATCTTCTCTCGGGAAAATCATTGAGTTGCATAAAGTTTCTGAATTTAGAATATTTCGAGAATGAAGTTCAAAATCCTTTCAAAACCCTTTTTCATTTAATAAATGGAAGAAGTCATATTATCTTCACTCCAAGGTTTTGTGTTGAAAAGAATTTGAATTCCCGGAGATCAAAAAGGCAAAGTGAATGTTTTGGCAAAGTCATTTTATTCCCTCTCATTTAACATTCAAAGTTTCAAATTTCACTCAATTTCACACATCACATCAAACAAGCAATCAAAACTATCTATTTAATATAACATTCCAAAATTTAGAATTTTGGGATGTTACAAACCTACCACACTTAAAATGAATCTCGTCCTCGAGATTCGGAGAGGCTGGCAAGAAATAGGTTAGGGTTTGGGAGTCTTCCAGCAAATCCATTGATTGGTTTGGTCTAGTGTGCTACCACACTTAGTAACATGGTTACGGTTCCACCAAAATCAGGTACTCCATTCTTTGGGTGACGGTGTCGGTCTTCTCAGATCTTCAGGGTATTTCCTTCTCTGGGGCTCTTTCAGTAGTGGCAAAATCTTTGTCCTCAATCCTTGTGTCCTTGCATCTTGGTAAGGCTCTTTGGAGACTGGTTCTTCTTAATTGACAAGTCTGGCGCCAATACTAAACAACTATCGTTATCTCATGGTGGTCAACAATTTATGGTTTCTCCTGAAGAAAACGGGTCTAGGCTTCACTCTCACCGTATGACCTACGGTTGGCAACCACATGCCGTGTACAGGGAAAATTTCTATACCATTCTAAGGTTTGAACAAAGTTTTGATATTGTTGTCTCTCTATTATAGGTAAGTCACTCAGATTTACCATCCCGTATAACAGAGGCGAATAATAAGAGTAAGTCGGTATGGTGATCAATCCATCCCGCACCCAAATCATTACCTTGTATACGGTTTAGTGAATCTCGAATTCTAACACTTGGTCATCCTCACAAGCATTGCTGAATTTCTCTTGTCAACGAACTAAGTTCGGATAATTCCATTGATTCTGCAAGCTGAAGAAAACATCTATCGTTTCTTCACAACCCTCGGGTTTTTGCGTAAACTCCTAGGAAACTTTTTCGGATCAAAATTTTAGCTCCTTCCAGGGATTTTCCTTCAGCAAGAGTGTGCATGCTTTCTTGACAGGTCCTGGGGCCTGTGGGTTATGGCTCATCTCCAACTTGTCACTAGTAACACTTGGTCTCAACATCGGGTTGCCACTGATCATACTTCCGACATCCAACTTCCTTGGTTTTCGGGAATCCATCCAATTATCCCTTACTTCTCTTGGTTCAAAACTAAGTATGTTTACTCACACTCATCCTTGGGCAGTCCTTTCCAAGGTCTGATGTAACTAACCACTAGCTAGTGTATTCAGGTAATGGTGTTGGTTTCTAGCACCCTTAAAAGGAAAAACACTAGTTTCTTCAAAATCTTATTCCATGCATGATGCTTTCACTCACGCCTAGAAAGTAACAACTCCTAAAATCCAAAATCAATACCCTGATGCCAACTGTATGGATTCTCAACTACTTCGTTCCACTGCATTTCCTTTGCATGCTTCAACTCAACTACTTAGCACAAATGTCCTTCTCAGTGGGACAATCTCTAGCATAGTGTTCTGCTTCATCAAAACAGAAACATGTTGCTTTTGACACGTCTTGTGGTTCCCTTGTGATTATGTAGCCTCCTTAGGTCCTCGGCTTAGGGTCCACTTCAGAACTTGTATATCCTTAATTCATCCTTGGAGTCATTATTGCTCCATACTCCAGCATTACCCCCTCTTTAAAACCAATTGTACTTCTTTCCTTCATAAACTTGGGGTAAGCATCATATCAAAAATAAACTCCAACTTATTTGTGCATACTCCACTATTTGGGGGCAACAATTTCCTTCCTATGGGTCCAGGGTTCACATAGTGAGGTACCACTAAACAAAATGCACTGGTTCATCCGTAATCCATATTCTCCTCATATCAAATCTTTTATTACTTCCTGAACCATTATTCAACACTCCAATTACAAATGTGCTTCACTACGAACGTTGCCATCCACATAGTTCGGTATGGTCAAACATTACTTCCATCTCTATTTCTTTGTCCTAGATAAGGATGCTTCAGTCCCACTGGAATTGTGCAATGTGATTCTTAAAATCATCAATCTCTTGCTTCATCCTATTGGTCGTGTGCTTTATCTTCATCATCTCTGCATGCATCCTACTCAGGCATTCCTGAGTTCAACTTCATTCTCCATGAAGGGATAACCCTTGTAGACTGCATCTCCTTCCAGGTGAATATGCTTCATCATGTCCTTCAGGATCTTTGGGTAATCCAGGTCACTAGTCAGGGTCATGATCGTTTCCGGGCCTTGAGAAAAGACTCGTAAAGGGTTCTCATCTGTGGGTATAAGACAGAAGGGGTTCTTAGGACAACATACGGATATCCTTGGGTAAAACGGGGTCGTTTGTCCGAGAAGGTTTGGGGTCAACTTATCCATGGGTTCTAGGTCTTGGTTTGGGTGAGGTAGCAACAGAGGCACTCACAATCATCCAACAACTCATAACATTTCCTTCTCAGATTCCAAAATGTCAACTTCTATCGCTCCATGACTATTACAATGTTCTTTCCATAACTCAACTCAACATTGTAAAAAGGGTGTTCCACATTTAACTACATGCTTCATTCTAATATCCAGATCTCAACTACGCTGATCAATCTTTCCTCCGATCTGAACCTTCCCTTGGAAAAATGCTCTACTTCCTTGTAGCGTAAACTAATGGCATAAGACCTATCTAAGGAATTCATGGTGGTTGTCCTGATTCACTCCGTTCTTCGCTTCCTGGTTGGGCAGTTGCTAGCATAATGACCTAAATCCTTGCACCGGTAACATGTGATGTGATTCAGGTCCTTTTTCGCAGAAATTGGGTTCTTATGGGGACACATGCTCGTTCTCTTCCTCGACTTCCTTGTTCCTATCAATTCTTCCATCTTTTGTGGATCAAACTCCACTTCTTCTGTCGGGAAGTCCCCCAGATACTCTTGGCTTTCCTTGGTGCAATACTGTGAAAGGTGTCCTTCTTCTCCACATGAATAGCAAGCATGTGAGTACTACCTGTCTAGTCCTTATCCATCAGGGTCGTCAATATCTTCCTCCATCGTGGATCCCCTTAAGGTTTCCTCGAGGACTTCTTTCATTGCTTCTTTCTTCTGCTGGATAGTTCGTCGCACCATGGGGTAAATGTGACACTGAGCAAGGTAGTGGGTAGTCCCTTCACACAAGAAACAAGTATCTGCCTAGTTGGGCATTCTTCAGCTAGGTGACTTTCTTGAGGACATTCATCCTTGTGCTCCTCCTGGGTGTGTCATATTTCTCCACAAATCATGCAGGCAAAAGGCTTCTTCTTCGGGTTGTCACCACGCTCTCGGATGAGACGGGATCTTAACAGAGTCTTCTTGAATTCCTCCCAACTTTCTGCTCCATTACATCCTTGTATGGCTTGATGCATTTTCCACCATGTTGCAGCACTTTTTTTAAAGTACTAAAAAGCGTATTGAACCTCATACATCCTTGCAACCAAATTTTTCCTGAAGTGATCCTCCATGTTTTGTATCCATAGCTCTGCCTCTGGCTGGGTCATTGGTCCAGAGACTTCAAGTCTATCTTCATTCATCCTATATTGGGTCCAAGGGTTTTGGGATGAGATTCGGAAGGTGGTGAGAGAGACACTCAACTCAAACAATAGTTTTGAAAAGACGGTTTTACTTTGTGGCCCGTCTGAAAAACATCAAACAATTGACGGCTCACAATCGTCGCATCTAACATAAGTACATAACAGGGTTTAGTCTTCTAAAGGTCAGAATCTCTTCAAAGCCGTCAACTCTTCAAAGCTTCGGAGTATCCACTGTTGTAGCTTCAACACTTCCAATGTATGGTAAAATCCTCTTTACTCCGAAGGGGTCAAAATGGGAGAGGGTATTTGTCTAGCTATTTAGGGCAAGGGGAAGGATTTGACAAAACTCGGAAAAGAAGAGAGGTAAAGAATCTTTTTGAAAATAAGGTTTTTAGAGAAATCCTTTCCTATGGGCTTGCCAGTTTCTAGGGTCACGTCCTACAGTCAACATGTGCTCTGATACCATCTTGTAGCGACCCGACCCGAATGGATCAAGTCTCTGTGCTTAAGTGTCATCCCTGGATCGGTATGCTGACACACACAGTACTCGAGGATTTAAAACAGAGGTAAATCACATGTATAAAGTAATGTAAATACTATTACCTCAATCCATATAGCGGAAGTAACAATAAGGTTGTGGATTCCCATCAACACCAACGGCAAAGTTGAGTGTAGATAGCGCAACCCTAACGTAACACTTACTCGTCGAATAATTCCTGCAACATGAGACGTTGCAGCCATGTAGGTCAGTATATTGAATGTACTGGCAAATTCACACTGTGGTAGTAATGATGAACAATGCCAACAACTACATGCATATTTGGCTGGTGGAGGCTGTAAGATAGTTTTTGCATAAAGCTGATTTTTCCCTACCACAAAGGAATGCATTTATTTAACTACTTTGTTAAATTTAAAGCATGAACAATTGAGAATGGTACCCCCATCTAAACCCCAAACCAAAGTCATTATTAACCCAACGAATTAATTAAATAGAGTGTTGAGATCAACAAATAATCCACTTCTAGATACTCAAAGATGTCCATAACCGGGGACACGACTACTCATGAATAGTTTGTACACTATGCAGAGGTTTGTGCACTTTTCCCCACAAGACTCGATCGCCTCCGTTTAATTTCTCGCACTTCATGGTGTTTGAGAACCGGATGACCGAGACACAGTCTTTCAGAAGCATTAACTCTTTACCCCGGGTAGACCGGTACACCTACATTCGCTACATCTGCTAGTCTACCACTGAAAGAGGTCACACAACATACTCAACTATGCCAGAGCCCATAATGGCTTGTGGCTGCACATGGAAGTTTCTAGGCATGAAAATATTATATGATCCATTTGAGCGTGGGTGGCATTCCAATAGGATAATCACACGGTACCCCCGGGATTTCCTAGGACAACACTGCTAACCCCAGGTGTCCGGGCAAGCCACTGGTCCATCCCTAGGGTGCCCCAACCAATCCATCCAGATGTGTATTAAATTTCCAACTTAAAGTTTCCCTTAAATAACACTCACATCTTTCATGAAACTCTCATACCAATCCACGTCTACGAGCATGGCTAAGCAATAAGTAACAAAGCGTATACCCCCCCCCCCTTGGTTGATCTCAAGTCATTGGGTTCCTACCTCATGAACTACAAAGCATCATATTATGTAACCAATCCTACTCATGCAAGTGTTTGAGGATATAACTAATGCAATGAAAACTGGGTATTGGAAAGTATGATCAAAGTCTGAACTTGCCTTGTACTGTTGATGTAGATTCTTCACACTCATAACTCGCGATCTACTCATCACACTCTGATCAATCTATTGTAAGCAAGCAATAGTAACCACACATAAGCAATCACTCAGAAGATCGGAAAGAACAAAGCAAACACTTCAGAAAACTTAGAATACAAATGAATGACTGTTGAAACAAAAAACAATTTCTAACAGTACCAAAATTGAATAAATTTGGCCTTATCAAAAAGTTTAGGTCAAGAGCTTCGATTTGCAAAAAGAATCAACTCAAACGGGGTTACGATTAAAAAGATATGGTCAAAAGAAGTTTGAATATGAATAAAAAAAATCGAAATTTGAAAAGTTGTAAAAAGTTTAGTTGATAAATTCACTGGATAGGTGGAGTCAAAACGAAACTGTGGGCGCTGGTTTCATCTAATTTGGATGAACGAGTAAAAAGTTATGGCTATTTAAGAAATCAGGCCCAAGCTGTTTTACGGAAGAAAAATAACTAAGGATAAAAGAATTCTAGATCTAAAGTGTAAATAAATAGACTAATTAATAATCTAATTATTCTATCATACTAGTCTAGAAATAATAAGCTAGGGGAGTATATAAAAAACTAAGAAAGATTCCTTTATAAAGAGGGAGAAAAGACAACTTTGGAGAGAGGAGACGACTTCCAGAATTCCCGCCGGAGAGAAGAAAATATTTTTTTTAAAGTGAATCTAGTCAAACCAAAATATTGATTTAACCCGAATCAGATGATTTTTGCAACCTCTATCGGTCTATATTTATAGGTGAAATAGAGGCTAGGGGTTAAAGGCTAGGCAACATGGGACTAAAATAGACCAAATTAAACGAAACAGAGTAAACCGCATAGGCTCAAAAGCTCCGGCGCACGCACCGTACGCGCAGGTTTTTTTTCTTAATTTCGCCGAAGAAAGAGAAAAAAACGATTAGTGAAGAAAAAGAAAAAATAAAAATGACTGACCGGACTTGGCCCATCAGAAGGAAAGAAAAAAATGAGGTGCCCGCTGCTACTAAGCTGCGCACGTGGGTGACAAATAAATTAAGACGCACGCGCATTTTTCTTTTTTTAATAGAAACAGAAAAGAAAAACTAAATAACGAAAATATTGGAAACTTTTATATGGGCATATTATATATCAGCAATTTAGAAAAAGAATCTCTACAAGATAAACATTTTTCTACAGACAAATAAAATCCTCACAAATTTAAATAAATCAAAAGGTGCTACTAATGCAATAAAATCCAATAAAAATCATTTTAAAAATACCAAAATGATTTCAAATTTATTTCTCTCCAATTTTCCACTGTAGGGAATCATGTTACCCTATTTTCCATATATTTTATTTTTGGAGAAAAATAATTTGAATAAAACCCAATAACTCAAATTTTGAAAATGAGTTGCAGAAAAGTTCAGAAATACTTCCAACTCATATTTCCTATAATTTGAAGAAGTCATTTTATCTTCTCTCGGGAAAATCATTGAGTTGCATAAAGTTTCTGAATTTAGAATATGTCGAGAATGAAATTCAAAATTCTTTCAAAACCCTTTTTCATTTAATAAATGGAAGAAGTCATATTATCTTCTCTTCAGGGTTTTGTGTTGAAAAGAATTTGAATTCCCGGAGATAAAAAAGGCAAAGTGAAAGTTTTGGGAAAGTAATTTTATTCCCGCTCATTTAACTTTCAAAGTTTCAAATTTCACTCAATTCCACACATCACATCAAACAAGCAATCAAAACTATCTATTTAATATAACATTCCAAAATTTAGAACTTTGGGATGTTACAACGCTGATGACCTGAGTCACATAGTCCAGCAACCCGGAGAGTCAGTTGATACGTCTCCAACGTATATACTTTTCCTAACGCTTTTCCTCTTGTTTTGGACTCTAATTTGCATGATTTGAATGAATCTAACCCCGGACTGAAGTTGTTTTCAGCAGAAGTACCATGGTGTTGTTTTTGTGCAGAAATAAAAGCTCTCAAAATGGAATAAAACTTTGTGAGGAATTTTTGTACAATAAAAGAAAAATATTGGAGCCAAGAACCACCGGAGGGGGGCACCTGGGTGGGCACAACCCACCAGGGCGCCCCCCCTCCAGGCGCGCCCAGGGGGGTTGTCCCCACCTGGTGGCCCCGCTGACCTCAACCCTAACACTATATATTCACATTTACGGAGAAAAATAAGGGAGAAAGAATTATTGCGATCCACAAAACGGAGCTGCCGTCACCTCCTGTTCTTCATCGGGAGGCCAGATCTGGAGTCCGTTTGGGGCTCTGGAGAGGGGGATCTTCGTTCTTCCTCATCACCAACGCTTATCCATCACCAATTCCATGATGCTCCCCACCGGGAGTGAGTAATTCATAGGCTCGCTGGTCAGTGACGAGTTGGATGAGATTCATCATGTGTTCTAGTTAGTTTTGTTAGGGCCTATCCCTAGTATCCACTATGTTATGAGATTGATGTTGCTATGACTTTGCCATGCTTAATGCTTGTCACTTTGGCCCGAGTGCCATGATTTCAGATCTGAACCGTTTATGTTATCACCATTATATTCATGTTCTAGATCCTATCTTGCAAGTTATAGTCACCTACTACGTGTTATGATCCGGCAACCCCGGAGTGACAATAGTCGGGACCACTCCCGGTGATGACTGTAGTTTGAGAGTTCATGTATTCGCCGTGTGTTAATGCTTTGTTTCGGTTCTCTATTAAAAGGAGGCCTTAATATTCCTTAGTTTCCAATATGGACCCCGCTACCATGGGAGGGTTGGACAAAAGATGTCATGCAAGTTCTTTCCATAAGCATGTATGACTATTTACGGAATACATGCCTACATTATATTTATGAACTGGAGCTAGTGACGTATCGCCCTAGGTTATTGCTGTCACATGATGAATATCATCCAACAAATTACCGATCTAATGCCTGCGAATTTATCCTATATTGATCTTGCTAAGTATTACTGCTATTGTTACTGCTGCACTTGCTACAAAACTATTGCTATTGCAATCGTTGTTACTGTTACTGTTGCTGCTACCACTACTATCAAAACTATCATATTACTGTGCTACTGATCACTTTGCTGCAGATAATTATTCTCTACCTGATAATACTTACAAATATTCTTTGCCTCCCCTTGTGTCGAATCTATAAATTTGGGTTGAATACTCCACCCTCGAAAATTGTTGCGATCCCCTATACTTGTGGATTATCAAGACCTTTTTCTGGCGCCATTGCCGGGGAGCATAGCTATATTTGTTGAGTCAATTGGGATTATTATCAATTTATTACTATGAAGAATCTGAAGGATTCTAAGACTAAGATGTTTCCCTCTAAGGCGAGGGGAGGTAAGGAATTGCCATCCAGTTATGCTTTAGATTCACCTTTTGTTATAAGTAAACTTGCAACACCACCACATGCTATTAATCATGATATGTCTCAAGTTATTGATGATGCTACTTCTGGTATGAAAGATATGTATGATGATGCTAGTACCTTGCATGATGATGATGTGCCAGTTGGTGAATTTCTTGATGAACAAATTACTAGAGTAAGACAACATGGTGTTGTTGAATGTGATGATGAGCTTGAAACTGAAAATTTTGAAACACCTGCTAGAACTAGCCTTCCTAGATATGAATTTCCTATGGTACCTGAAGGTTATGTCATGAATGAGGAAACAACAAGAGATATTCTTGCCTGTAAGGATAGAGTTGATCTAGAGAAATTATTATGCAAGTATAAAGAAAAGTATCTGAATGCCAGAATGAAATGTGATCCTAAGTATGCTACCTCACCTACTAAGGGAGTCCTGGATTGAGGGGTCCTCGGGTGGCCAGATAACTCATGGTGGGCCGGACTGGTGGGCCGTGAAGATCATTGTTGAAGATCGTCTCTCGTATCCGGATAGCACTCATGTATTCGTATAATGGCAGGTTTTAGGTCCGGGTGTAATATTTCCTTCCTCTGCAAGATGGTTATGTACAAACCCTAGGCCCCTCCAGTGCATATATAAACTGGAGGGTTTAGTCCGTAGAGGCTAGAGAATCATAACATCCTCGTAGGCTGGACTTTAGGGTTTAGCCATTACGATCTCGAGGTAGATCAACTCTTGTAATCATATTCATCCAGATTAATATAGCAGGAAGTAGGGTATTACCTCGATCCTGAGGGCCTGAACCTGGGTCAACATCGTGTCCCCAGCCTCCTGTTACCATCAATCCTCAGTCGCATAGTTCGGGACCCCCTACCCAAGATCCACCGGTTTTGACACCGACATTGGTGCTTTCATTTTGCTCCCCACCCACCCCCCACTTGGTAGCCACGGTCAAAGATCTAACCGATCTACTTGACTACGCTTCCGAAGACTTCGAAGGGATGGACCTCAAAGCCAAAGCAGATCTAGACCAAAACCGGCTCGTAACCGGGCGATCGACATCTACGTCTTCATACGATGTGTATATGGTGGATACACCTAAGGAGAAGGAGGGCGACGGCGAAAACGATCCTGCAAAGGACAAGCCTGTCGAAGAACCTCCCAAACATCGGCGTCCGAAGCGCCGAACTAAATCCAGTAGAGGGAAAGATAGCAACATTGTCACTAATGACGGTGACAGTCCGGAGCAAGCCGAAGACCCCGCAGATCCAGTGATAGAGCAGGACAAGCGACAGGACGGCGAACATAGTCCGAAACCGATGTCCGATAACGGCAATGCCGAAGACAGCAATTATGAACCTGTCTCCAAAGAGGATGTTAGCCTGGGCGACGACGAGTACATCGTCCCAAAAGGACCCTTAGAACAAAAGCGCTTCCATCGGAGGCTTATTGCTAGTGCGAGGAGCCTGAAAAAGCAGCAGAGACGGCTTCGAGCCGAACAGGATACGCCCAACGATAGATGGAATGAAGTGCTGGACGTTGAGCAAAAATATGGCAATTTCCAATCCAAAGGCTATCCTAAGCGTAAATTGCTGCCTGAATTCGATGATGAGGCTGCTGCGCCTATACCGCCGAAGAACAATACCGCCGACAAGAGCTACCTCTTGAGCTTGCGTTGTATTCCCTCGAAGAGGAAAGGGAGATGCATCACAGTAGCGTAAGTATTTCCCTCAATTTTTGAGAACCAAGGTATCAATCCAGTTGGAGACCACGCGCCAGTCCCTCGCACCTGCACAAACAAATAAGAACTTCGCAGCCAACGCGATAAGGGGTAGTCAATCCCTTTACGGTCACTTACGAGAGTGAGATCTGATAGAGAAGATAGTTTATATTTTTGGTTTAATAAAACAACAAATAAAAGCGGTAAAGTAAAGTAGATGTAGATTGATATGTTGAGAATAGACCCGGGGGCCATAGTTTTCTCTAGTGGCTTCTATCATGATAGCGATATTCTACGGCGGGTAAACAAATTACTGTCGAGCAATTGATAGAAAAGCGAGTAATTATGAGACTATCTACGCATGATCATTTTATATAGGCATCACGTCCGAGACAAGTAGACCGAAACGATTATGCATCTACTACTATTACTTCACACATCGACCGCTATCCAGCATGCATCTAGTGTATTGAGTTCAGAAGAACAGAGTAACGCCTTAAGAAAGATGACATGTGTTGGAAATATGCCCTAGAGGCAATAATAAAAGAGTTATTATTATATTTCCTTGTTCATGATAATCGTTTATTATCCATGCTGTAACTGTATTGATTGGAAACTCAAATACACGTGTGGATGAATAGACAGACTTTGTGTCCCTAGTGAGCCTCTACAGGACTAGCTCGTTGATCAAAGATGACCGCGGTTTCCAGGTCATAGACATGAGTTGTCATTTGATAACGGGATCACATCATTAGGAGAATGATGTGATGGACGAGACCCAAACGTTAACATAGCTTTTGATCGTGTCAGTTATCGCTATAGTTTTCTGCATGTCAAGTATAAGTTCCTATGACCATGAGATCATGTAACTCACTGACGCCGTAGGAGTGCTTTGTGTGTGCCAAACGTCGCAACGTAACTGGGTGACTATAAAGGTACTCTACAGGTATCTCCGAGGGTGTCTGTTGAGTTGACATGGATCGAGACTGGGATTTGTCACTCCGTATGACGGAGAGGTATCTCCGGGCCCACTCGGTAATACGTCATCTCAATGAGCTCAAAGTGACTAAGTAGTTGGTCACGGGATTATGTATTACGGTAACGAGTAAAGAGACTTGCCGGTAACGAGATTGAACTAGGTATAGAGATACCGACGATCGAATCTCGGGCAAGTAACATACCGACGAGACAAAGGGAACTGTATACGGGATTGCCTGAATCCTTGACATCGTGGTTCATCCGATGAGATCATCGAGAAACATGTAGGAACCAATATGGGTATCCAGATCCCGCTATTGGTTATTGACCTGAGAGTGTCTCGGTCATGTCTACATGATTTCCGAACCCACAGGGTCTACACACTTAACGTTCGGTGACGCTAGGGTTGTTAGTGAGAAGAGTGCATGGTTACCGAAGGTTGTTCGGAGTCCCGGATGAGATCCCGGACATGACGAGGGTCTCCGGAATGGTCCGGAGACGAAGATTGATATATAGGATGAAAGGTTTCGGAGTACCGGAAGTGTTCCGGGGAGCATCGGGAAATCGGCGGAATACCGGAAGGGATTTCGGGGGGTCCGGAAGTTGTTCTGGGCCTATTGGGCCACAAAGGGGGACACCACAGCCCTCAGGGGGCTGTGCGCCCCCCCTGGGCCCTCTCCCCATGCGGCTAAGGGGGTGGGACCCCCTAGGGCTGGCCGCACCCCTTGGCCTTGGGGGGCAAGGCACCTAGGGGGGGAAACCCTAGGGCCTGGCCGCCCCCCTGCCCTGGCCGCCGCCCCCTCCCCTTGCCCTGGCCGCCGGCCCCTAGGGGGGAAACCCTAGGGCGCCCTCACCTCTCCACCCCCCCTATATATAGTGGGGCAAAGGGAGGGCAGCCTACACAGTTTGTGCCTCGGTGCTGCCCTCCCTCTCCCGTCATATCTTCTTCTCCCGCGGTGCTTAGGCGAAGCCCTGCTGGAGTTCTTCTCCACCATCACCACCACGCCGTCGTGCTGCCGGTTCTCCATCAACCTCTCCTCCACCCCTTGCTGGATCAAGAAGGAGGAGACGTCCCCGAGCCGTACGTGTGAAGAACGCGGAGGCACCGTTGCTTCGGTGCTAGGTCTTCGGCGATCTGAATCGCGACGAGTACGACTCCATCATCCGCGTTCATAACGCTTCCGCTTAGCGATCTACAAGGGTACGTAGATCACACTCCTTGCTCGTAGTTGCATCTACTAGATTGATCTTGGTGAACGGTAGGAAAAAATTTTGTTTCCCATGCAACGTTCCCCAACAGCTGTTGGAAATATGCCCTAGAGGCAATAATAAAAGAGTTATTATTATATTTCCTTGTTCATGATAATCGTTTATTATCCATGCTATAACTGTATTGATTGGAAACTCAGATACACGTGTGGATGAATAGACAGACTTTGTGTCCCTAGTGTGCCTCTACAGGACTAGCTCGTTGATCAAAGATGACCGCGGTTTCCAGGTCATAAGACATGAGTTGTCATTTGATAACGGGATCACATCATTAGGAGAATGATGTGATGGACGAGACCCAAACGTTAACATAGCTTTTGATCGTGTCAGTTTTCGCTATAGTTTTCTGCATGTCAAGTATAAGTTCCTATGACCATGAGATCATGTAACTCACTGACACCGTAGGAGTGCTTTGTGTGTGCCAAACGTCGCAACGTAACTGGGTGACTATAAAGGTACTCTACAGGTATCTCCGAGGGTGTCTGTTGAGTTGACATGGATCAAGACTGGGATTTGTCACTCCGTGTGACGGAGAGGTATCTCCGGGCCCACTCGGTAATACGTCATCTCAATGAGCTCAAAAGTGACTAAGTAGTTGGTCACGGGATTATGTATTACGGTAACGAGTAAAGAGACTTGCCGATAACGAGATTGAACTAGGTATAGAGATACCGACGATCGAATCTCGGGCAAGTAACATACCGACGAGACAAAGGGAACTGTATACGGGATTGCCTGAATCCTTGACATCGTGGTTCATCCGATGAGATCATCGAGAAACA
The DNA here is from genome assembly GCA_902687465.1 of Secale cereale. Lineage (NCBI taxonomy): Eukaryota > Viridiplantae > Streptophyta > Magnoliopsida > Poales > Poaceae > Secale > Secale cereale. The sequence goes on from LR738711.1 coordinate 735,920,815, forward strand.
TGTAGGAACCAATATGGGTATCCAGATCCCGCTATTGGTTATTGACCTGAGAGTGTCTCGGTCATGTCTACATGGTTTCCGAACCCGCAGGGTCTACACACTTAACGTTCGGTGACGCTAGGGTTGTTAGTGAGAAGAGTGCATGGTTACCGAAGGTTGTTCGGAGTCCCGGATGAGATCCCGGACATGACGAGGGTCTCCGGAATGGTCCGGAGACGAAGATTGATATATAGGATGAAAGGTTTCGGAGTACCGGAAGTGTTCCGGGGAGCATCGGGAAATCGGCGGAGTACCGGGAAGGTTTTCAGGGGGTCCGGAAGGTGTTCTGGGCCTATTGGGCCACAAGGGGGGACACCACAGCCCTCAGGGGGCTGTGCGCCCCCCCTGGGCCCTCTCCCCATGCGGCTAAGGGGGTGGGACCCCCTAGGGCTGGCCGCACCCCTTGGGCTTGGGGGGCAAGGCACCTAGGGGGGAAACCCTAGGGCCTGGGCGCCTCCCCCTGCCCTGGCCGCCGCCCCCTCCCCTTGCCCTGGCCGCCGGCCCCTAGGGGGAAACCCTAGGGCGCCCTCACCTCTCCACCCCCCCTATATATAGTGGGGCAAAGGGAGGGCAGCCAACACAGTTTGTGCCTCGGTGCTGCCCTCCCTCTCCCGTCATATCTTCTTCTCCCGCGGTGCTTAGGCGAAGCCCTGCTGGAGTTCTTCTCCACCATCACCACCACGCCGTCGTGCTGCCGGTTCTCCATCAACCTCTCCTCCACCCCTTGCTGGATCAAGTAGGAGGAGACGTCCCCGAGCCGTACGTGTGAAGAACGCGGAGGCACCGTTGCTTCGGTGCTAGGTCTTCGGCGATCTGAATCGCGACGAGTACGACTCCATCATCCGCGTTCATAACGCTTCCGCTTAGCGATCTACAAGGGTACGTAGATCACACTCTCCCCTCGTAGTTGCATCTACTAGATTGATCTTGGTGAACGGTAGGAAAATTTTTGTTTCCCATGCAACGTTCCCCAACAGTGGTATCAGAGCTAGGATCTTGCGTAGATGCTTTCTCGAGTAGAACACAAAAGGGTTTGTGGCGTTGATGTTTAAATTGCTGCCCTCCTTAGTCTTTCTTGATTCAGCGGTATTATGGGATGAAGCGGCCCGGACCAACTTTACATGTCCACGTACATGAGACCGGTTCCATCGACAGACATGTGACTTTTGTTGCATAAGATGGCTGGCGGGTGTCTGTCTCTCCTATCTTAGTTGAATTGGAATAGAACAAGGCGGTCCTTGTAGAAGGTTAAATAGCAACTTGAATATCACCGTTGTGGCTTTGCGTAGGTAAGAAGCGTTCTTGCTAGATACCCATAGCAGCCACGTAAAACATGCAACAACAAATTAGAGGACGTCTAACTTGTTTTTGCAGGGTATGTATGTGATATGATATGGCCAATGACATGATGAGATATATTTGATGTATGAGATGATCATGTTGTAATAGTTAATATCGACTTGCATGTCGATGCATACGGCAACCGGCAGGAGCCATAGGGTTGTCTTTAATTTTTGTATGACCTGCGTGTCAATCATTAAGCGCTTTGTAATGCTTTACTTTATCGCTAAACGGTAGCAATAGTAGTAAGAGCATGGTGGGCGCGCGACAACCCCGATGGCGACACGATGATGGAGATCATGATGATGGAGATCATGGTGTGGCGCCGGTGACAATGGAGATCATGTCGGTGCTTTGGAGATGGAGATCAAAAGCACGAGTTGATGGCCATATCATGTCACTTATGATTTGCATGTGATGTTAATCCTTTTATGCATCTTATTTTGCTTAGGACGACGGTAGCATTATAAGACGATCCTTCACTAAAATTTCAAGATAAAATTGTGTTCCCCCCGAGTGTGCGCCGTTGCGAAGGTTCGTCGTTTCGAAGCACCACGTGATGATCGGGTGTGATAGACTCTACGTTCGCATACAACGGGTGCAAGCCAGTTTTGCACATGCAGAACACTCGGGTTAGACTTGACGATCCTAGCATGTACAGACATGGCCTCGGAACACGGAGGACCGAAAGGTCGAGCATGAGTCATATAGTAGATATGATCAACATGTTGATGTTCACCATTGACACCACCTCATCTCACGTGATGATCGGACTTGGGTTGGTGAATTTGGATCATGTCACGCTCGAATGACCAGAGGGATGTCAAGTTATAATTAATTTGATTAGGTAATAACTCACTTATCATGAACAATAGTCTAAAATGTCTTTGCAAATCTTTTGTTGTAGATGGCTCGCGCAGTAGCTCCCCTGAATTTTAATGCGTTCCTAGAGAAAGCTAAACTGAAAGATGATGGGAGCAACTTTGTGGACTGGCTCCGCAATCTGAGGATCATCCTCACAGCTGCCCAAAAGGTTTATGTCCTAAATGCACCGCTAGGTGACCCCCCCCGCTCCTACAGCCCCTGCAGACGTTTTGAACGTCTGGCAGACGCGTTCGGATGACTATTCGATAGTGCAGTGTGCCATGTTGTACGGCTTGGAAGGAGGACTTCAAAGGCGTTTTGAACGTCATGGTGCATATGAGATGTACCAGGAGTTGAAGTTCATCTTTGAAAAGAATGCTAAGATCGAGAGGTATGAGACCACCGATAAATTCTTTGCTTGCAAGATGGAGGAGAATTCGTCTGTCAGTGAGCACTTACTGAAGATGTCTGGGTACTATACCCGCATAGCTGATCTGGGACTTGTGTTCCCGGATGAGGCTATCATTGACAGAATTCTCCAGTCACTCCCTCCAAGCTACAAGAGCTTCGTGCAGCAGTACAACATGCAAGGGATGAATAAAACCATCGCCGAGCTGTTTTCAATGCTGAAAGTCGCTGAGGCAGACATCCAGAAGGAGTATCAAGTGTTGATGGTCAATAAAACCACCAGTTTCAAGAAGAATGGCAAGGGCAAGAAGGGTAACTCTAAGAAGGGTGGCAAAGCAGTTGCTAATCCAGTGTAGAAACCCAAGGCTGGGCCCAAGCCAGAGACTGAGTGTTTCTATTGCAAGGGGAACGGCCACTGGAAGCGGAACTGCCCCAAGTATCTGGCGGACAAGAAGGGGGCCAACAACAACAAAGGTATATGTGATATACATGTTATTGATGTGTACCTTACCAACTCTCGTTGTAGTGCCTGGGTATTTGATACCGGTTCGGTTGCTCACATTTGCAACTCTAAACAGGAACTGCGGAATAAACGGAGGCTGGCGAAGGACGAAGTGACGATGCGCGTGGGAAATGGTTCCAAGGTTGATGTGATCACCGTCGGCACGCTCGCTCTTCGATTACCATCGGGATTAGTTATGAACCTGAATAATTGTTATTTAGTGCCTGCGTTAAGCATGAACATTATATCTGGATCTTGTTTATTGCGAGACGGTTACTCATTTAAATCGGAGAATAAATGTTGTTCTATTTATATGGGTAATATCTTTTATGGTCATGCACCCGAAGTTAGGGGTTTATTCTTATTGAATCTCGATAGTGATGATACACATGTTCATAACATTGATGCCAAAAGATGTAGAGTAGATAATGATAATACCACTTTCTTGTGGCACTGCCGTCTGGGTCATATCGGCGTAAAACGCATGAGGAAGCTCCATGCTGATGGACTTTTGGAGTCTCTTGATTTTGAATCACTTGACACGTGCGAGCCGTGCCTCATGGGCAAGATGACAAGGACCCCGTTTTCAGGGACAATGGAACGGGCAAGTGACTTATTGGAAATCATACATACTGATGTGTGCGGTCCGATGAGTGTAACGGCGCGCGGTGGATATCGTTATTTTCTCACCTTCACTGACGACTTAAGTAGATATGGGTATATTTACTTGATGAAGCATAAGTCTGAAACTTTTGAAAAGTTCAAGCAATTTCAGAGTGAAGTTGAAAATCATCGTAACAAGAAGATCAAGTTCCTACGATCTGATCGAGGGGGAGAATATCTGAGTTATGAGTTTGGTGATCACTTAAGAAAATGTGGAATTGTTTCACAGTTGACTCCACCTGGAACACCACAGCGTAATGGTGTGTCCGAACATCGTAATCGAACCCTATTAGATATGGTACGTTCTATGATGTCTCTTGCCGACTTGCCACTATCGTTTTGGGGATATGCGTTAGAGACAGCTGCATTCACTTTAAATAGGGCTCCATCTAAGTCCGTTGAGACAACACCGTATGAACTGTGGTTTGGTAAGAAACCTAAGTTGTCTTTTCTCAAGGTTTGGGGTTGCGATGCTTATGTCAAAAGGCTTCAGCCAGAAAAGCTCGAACCCAAAGCGGACAAATGTGTCTTCATAGGATACCCAAAAGAAACAGTTGGGTACACCTTCTATCTCAGATCCGAGGGCAAAGTGTTTGTCGCTAAGAACGGGTCCTTCCTCGAGAAAGAGTTTCTCTCGAAAGAATTGAGTGGGAGGAAGGTAGAACTTGATGAGGTTATTGAACCTCTGCTTCAACCAGAAAGTAGCGCAGCACAGAAAGATGTTTTTGTGGAGACTACAGAGGTTGAAGAGGAAGCCAATGATGATGATCAAGAAGCTTCCGATCAAGTTACTACCGAACCTCGTAGGTCGACAAGGGTACGCACTGCACCTGAGTGGTATGGTAACCCTGTCTTGGAGGTCATGTTGTTAGACAACGGTGAACCTACGAGCTATGGAGAAGCGATGGTGGGCCCAGATTCCGACAAATGGTTAGAGGCCATGAAATCCGAGATGGGATCCATGTATGAAAACAAAGTATGGACTTTGGAAGTATTACCTGAAGGGCAGAAGGCCATTCAGAATAAATGGATTTTTAAGAGGAAGACGGACGCTGACGGTAATGTCACCGTGTATAAAGCTCGACTTGTGGCAAAGGGTTTTTCACAAGTTCAAGGGATTGACTACGATGAGACTTTCTCACCCGTAGCGATGCTTAAATCCGTCCGAATCATGTTAGCAATAGCTGCATTTTTCGATTATGAAATTTGGCAGATGGATGTCAAAACAGCGTTCCTTAACGGTTTTCTTAAGGAAGAGTTGTATATGATGCAACCAGAAGGTTTTGTCGATCCAGAGAATGCTGACAAAGTATGCAAGCTCCAGCGTTCCATTTATGGGCTGGTGCAAGCATCTCGGAGTTGGAATCTTCGTTTTGATGAGGTGATCAAAGCGTTTGGGTTTATACAAGTTTACAATGAAGCTTGTATTTACAAGAAAGTGAGTGGGAGCTCTATAGCGTTTCTAATATTATATGTGGATGACATATTGCTGATTGGAAACAATATAGAATTTTTGGATAGCGTGAAGGGGTATTTGAACAAAGAGTTTTTCGATGAAAGATCTCGGTGAAGCTGCTTTCATATTGGGCATCAAGATCTATAGAGATAGATCAAGACGCTTGATAGGACTTTCACAAAGCACGTACCTTGATAAAGTTTTGAAGAAGTTCAAAATGGATCAATCCAAGAAGGGGTTCTTGCCGGTATTGCAAGGTACAAAGTTGAGTAAGACTCAATGCCCAGTGACTACGGAAGATAGAGAAAAGATGAGTGTCGTCCCCTATGCTTCAGCCATAGGCTCTATCATGTATGCAATGCTGTGCACAAGACCAGATGTCAGCCTTGCCATAAGTATGGCCGGAAGGTTTCAAAGTAATCCTGGTATGGATCACTGGACAGCGGTCAAGAATATCCTGAAGTACCTGAAAAGGACTAAGGATATGTTTCTCGTTTATGGAGGTGATCAAGAGCTCGTCGTAAAGGGTTACGTCGATGCAAGCTTTGACACTGATCCGGATGACTCTAAGTCTCAAACCGGATACGTATATATTCTCAACGGGGGAGCGGTAAGCTGGTGCAGTTCCAAGCAGAGCGTGGTAGCTGATTCTACATGTGAAGCGGAGTATATAGCTGCCTCGGAGGCGGCTAAGGAAGGTGTCTGGATGAAGGAGTTCATGACAGATCTTGGAGTTGTGCCTGGTGCACTGAACCCAATGACTCTGTTCTGTGACAACACTGGTGCCATTGCTCTAGCCAAGGAACCAAGGTTTCACAAGAGGACCAGACACATAAAGCGACGCTTCAATTCCATCCGCGATTCAGTCAAGGAGGAGGACATAAACATTTGCAAAGTACACACGGATTTGAATGTTGCAGATCCGTTGACTAAGCCTCTTCCACGGGCTAAGCACGATCAACACCAAGACTCTATGGGTGTTAGATTCATTACCTTGTAATACTAGATTATTGACTCTAGTGCAAGTGGGAGACTGTTGGAAATATGCCCTAGAGGCAATAATAAAAGAGTTATTATTATATTTCCTTGTTCATGATAATCGTTTATTATCCATGCTATAACTGTATTGATTGGAAACTCAAATACACGTGTGGATGAATAGACAGACTTTGTGTCCCTAGTGAGCCTCTATAGGACTAGCTCGTTGATCAAAGATGACCGCGGTTTCCAGGTCATAGACATGAGTTGTCATTTGATAACGGGATCACATCATTAGGAGAATGATGTGATGGACGAGACCCAAACGTTAACATAGCTTTTGATCGTGTCAGTTATCGCTATAGTTTTCTGCATGTCAAGTATAAGTTCCTATGACCATGAGATCATGTAACTCACTGACACCGTAGGAGTGCTTTGTGTGTGCCAAACGTCGCAACGTAACTGGGTGACTATAAAGGTACTCTACAGGTATCTCCGAGGGTGTCTGTTGAGTTGACATGGATCGAGACTGGGATTTGTCACTCCGTATGACGGAGAGGTATCTCCGGGCCCACTCGGTAATACGTCGTCTCAATGAGCTCAGAGTGACTAAGTGGTTGGTCACGGGATTATGTATTACGGTAACGAGTAAAGAGACTTGCCGGTAACGAGATTGAACTAGGTATAGAGATACCGACGATCGAATCTCGGGCAAGTAACATACCGACGAGACAAAGGGAACTGTATACGGGATTGCCTGAATCCTTGACATCGTGGTTCATCCGATGAGATCATCGAGAAACATGTAGGAACCAATATGGGTATCCAGATCCCGCTATTGGTTATTGACCTGAGAGTGTCTCGGTCATGTCTACATGATTTCCGAACCCGCAGGGTCTACACACTTAACGTTCGGTGACGCTAGGGTTGTTAGTGAGAAGAGTGCATGGTTACCGAAGGTTGTTCGGAGTCCCGGATGAGATCCCGGACATGACGAGGGTCTCCGGAATGGTCCGGAGACGAAGATTGATATATAGGATGAAAGGTTTCGGAGTACCGGAAGTGTTCCGGGGAGCATCGGGAAATCGGCGGAATACCGGAAGGGATTTCGGGGGGGCCGGAAGTTGTTCTGGGCCTATTGGGCCACAAAGGGGGACACCACAGCCCTCAGGGGGCTGTGCGCCCCCCCTGGGCCCTCTCCCCATGCGGCTAAGGGGGTGGGACCCCCTAGGGCTGGCCGCACCCCTTGGCCTTGGGGGGCAAGGCACCTAGGGGGGGAAACCCTAGGGCCTGGCCGCCCCCCTGCCCTGGCCGCCGCCCCCTCCCCTTGCCCTGGCCGCCGGCCCCTAGGGGGGAAACCCTAGGGCGCCCCCACCTCTCCACCCCCCCTATATATAGTGGGGCAAAGGGAGGGCAGCCAACACAGTTTGTGCCTCGGTGCTGCCCTCCCTCTCCCGTCATATCTTCTTCTCCCGCGGTGCTTAGGCGAAGCCCTGCTGGAGTTCTTCTCCACCATCACCACCACGCCGTCGTGCTGCCGGTTCTCCATCAACCTCTCCTCCACCCCTTGCTGGATCAAGAAGGAGGAGACGTCCCCGAGCCGTACGTGTGAAGAACGCGGAGGCACCGTTGCTTCGGTGCTAGGTCTTCGGCGATCTGAATCGCGACGAGTACGACTCCATCATCCGCGTTCATAACGCTTCCGCTTAGCGATCTACAAGGGTACGTAGATCACACTCCCCCCTCGTAGTTGCATCTACTAGATTGATCTTGGTGAACGGTAGGAAAATTTTTGTTTCCCATGCAACGTTCCCCAACAACATGATGTAGAGGGATAAACTCAAGCAATATGATGAAAACCCCATCTTTTTATCCTCGATGGCAACAATACAATACGTGTCTTGCTGCCCCTACTGTCACTGGGAAAGGACACCGCTAGATTGAACCCAAAGCCAAGCACTTCTCCCATTGCAAGAACTATAGATCTAGTAGGCCAAACAAAACCGATAATTCGAAGAGACTTGCAAGGATATTATGAGCACACATAAAAAGTTCAGAGAAGAACCAAATATCTTTCATAGATAAGCTTGATCATAAATTCACAATTCATCGGATCTCGACAAACACACCGCAAAAAGAGATACATCGAATAGATCTCCTCGAAGACCGATCAGAACTTTGTATTGAGATCCAGAGAGAGAGAGAGAGAGAAGAAGCCATCTAGATACTAGCTGTGGACCAGAAGGTCTGTGTTAAACTACTCACAACTCATGGTGAGGGCGATGATGATGATGATGAAGGCCTCTGTGATGGATCCCCTCCCGGAACAGGCTCCAAGATGGGATCTCCACGGGAACAGAATGTGGGCCAGCCTCGAGGCAGGGGGCGCGCCCTGGGAAGGGGGGCGCCCCCCCACCCTCGAGGGCAGCCCTTCTGTCCCCTGACTTGGTCCTGAAGTTTCCCGAGCGTGATTTTCTCCAAAAATATCTCTCGCGAAGGTTTCATTCCGTTTGGACTCCGTTTGATATTCTTTTTCTCCAAAACCCTGAAATAGGCAAAAAACAGCAATCTGGACTGGGCCTTTGGGTTAGTAGGTTAGTCCCAAAATGATATAAAAGTGAATGATAAAGCCCAATAAACATCCAAGACTTCAAAATAATAGTATGGAGCAATAAAAAATTATAGATACGTTTGAGATGTATCAACAAGCTGTACCGACCACCTCGTGGACGTGACGGAGTGGCTAGCAACGACGTGCACAAGCCCGCACCCCCACCACGTAAAGGAAAGGTGGATGCGGCTCAGGCCCGGAAACACGATCTGCGTGAGGACCTGAACAAAAAGGCTGGCAAGACCAGATCCATCTACGGATCCAGAGACTGTGCTCCCGCACGGGACGGCGGCTATCAAGCCAATCTTGTCGGTCATATACTAGTTCGGGGTCAATACCGAACATCACAACTGTTGGACATACGCCATGACATAGCAAAATAGAAGGGTGCCACACACCCTCTGTGCTTCACCGATGAGGTGCTGGATCATGACTTTCCTGAAGGGTTTAAACCCGTAAATATTGAGGCGTATGATGGAACGACGGATCCTACCGTCTGGATAGAAGACTTCATTCTTCACATCCACATGGCTCGCGGAGATGATCTCCACGCCATTAAATACTTACCCCTCAAGCTAAAAGGACCAGCTCGGCACTGGCTAAACAACCTCCCAGAGAACTCCATTGGGAGTTGGGAAGAACTTGAGGATGCTTTTCGGGCTAATTTTCAAGGGACCTATGTCCAGCCCCCGGACGGTGACGATCTAAGTCACATCATCCAACAACCCGGGGAGTCAGCCCGCAAGCTTTGGAATCAGTTTCTCTCTAAGAAGAACCAAATCGTCGACTGTCCGGACGCCGAAGCCTTAGCGGCCTTCAAGCATAGTGTCCGGGACGAATGGCTAGCCAGACACCTTGGACAGGAAAAACCAAGGACAATGGCAGCCCTAACTACACTCATGACCCGCTTTTGCATAGGCGAGGGCAGCTGGTTAGCCCGCAGCAGCACCAGCGACCAATGTTGGGGATATTGCTTATCGGGAACTTATCGGTTGACCCATGATAAGGGGTAAATCGGCCAGTTTATCGGCATATCGGCTGATTTATCGCCATATCGGCTGATTTATCAGCCGATTTATCTTATCGGTCAGACGGCGGTAAGCGATAAATCGGCCGATTTATCGGCATATCGGAAGATATCTTGAACAGTGCCAGCGACCCTGGAACATCTGAAGTCAGGGACGACAATGGAAAGCCACGACGTAACAAAAACAAACGTCGAAATAACTCCGAAAGCCCAGATGATACAATGGTAAACGCCGGATTCAGCGGCTCCAGACCCGGTCAACGGAAGAAGCCATTCAAAGGCAACAAAGATGGTCCATCTAGCCTGGACAAAATATTAGATAGGCCCTGCCAGATACATGGCATCCCAGAAAAACCTGCAAACCATACAAACCGTAATTGTTGGGTCTTCAAGCAGGCCGGCAAGCTCAACGCCGAACACAAGGGAAAGGGACCTCAGAGCGAAGACGAGGACAAACCTTGCAAGCCGAATACAGGGGCACAGAAGAAATTTCCACCGAAGATCAAAATAGTGAACATGATATATGCCACTCATATCCCAAAGAGGGAGCACAAGCACGCACTCCGAGATGTCTACGCCATCGAGCCTGTTACCCCCAAATTCAACCCATGGTCGGCCTGTCCGATCACTTTCGATCGCAGGGATCATCCGACTAGTATCTGTCATGCGGGTTCGGCTGCCCTAGTGCGCGACCCAATAATTGATGGATACCATCTCACCCGAGTCCTTATGGAGGCGGCAACAGTTTTAATCTGATATATCAAGACACTGTCCGCAAGATGGGGATCGACCCGTCAAGAATCAAGCCAAGCAGCACGACCTTTAAAGGAGTGATACCAGGCGTAGTAGCCCGCTGCACGGGCTCCTTAACATTGGAGGTCGTATTCGGCTCTCCTGATAACTTTTGAAGCGAAGAGCTAATCTTGGACATAGCTCCGTTCTGAAGTGGCTATCATGCACTACTCGAAAGAACGGCCTTCACCCGCTTTAATGTAGTCCGGCATTATGCTTATCTAAAGCTTAAAATGCCTGGACCACGTGGCGTCATCATGGTCAATGGAAATATGGAGCACTCTCTCCGTATGGCTGCGGCCTTAGCAGTCGAAGTCCAAAACGGCCTATTCAAGCCGGACGGCCTATCGGTCATTAAAACCACGGATAGAGCTAAACGTGTCCGGCATATGCCTCAGTGCCCCATAAGCAATTATGCCCCCATCGACTGCCCCATAAGGCGATAACATATGTGCCTTGTGTGCATAATTATGCCCTCAAAATCCCTTGGGCGGCGCTGGGGGCACACTGCATACACATAGTCCATAGTTCGGCTCGACCCTATTCGGACTCTAAAATTATCTTTCAAGGTTCACTAAACGAACCGGTTCTGTTTATGGTCACACTGGATCTCTTTTCTTTTCTAGTCTTCTTCTTTTTTTCTCTTTTTTACAGATGGTCATCACACTCCCCCCTTCAAGGACACATTACAGAGGAAGAAACGACACAGACGTGCAGCAGGGACCCGCGCTAGGGTTTATTTTATATTAAGACCCTGTGTAAACCTTTTTTTCTCTTTTTGTTGTATACTTTTCTGGCATGTAAAATGTCCAAGAAAGTCATCAGCATTATCTGTAAGCTAACGGCTCCCTGTACTATAACGGGACATTATAAGAACAGCTTGGTTCATATTATGTTTGGAGTTTTATTCACTCACCATCTATGTTCTCTCCCCACGTCAGATTGCCACATGTGCCTTGTCAACAAGGTCCATTAGCAGGGGTTCTATTCAGCCCGGTATATATCGAAAAGTCCGAACACCTATAAGGAGTGTTCGGCGTCCTGGATGTTTGCTTTGTATGCACCAGTTCCGAATCATGTCTTGGCTCAATAGTTGGGTTGCCCGGCTCCTGTGCTTACCCCTACGTTCCCGATTGTTTGGCTAGGGTGTAAAGGGAGAACTACTGCGATTGTACTTCTAGCTCGTCCGGTCAAGTACCTTAGTAGAGAAAGCCGAAAACTGACTGTCATTATATGTGAGAACCTGGTCCGCAATTCGGTGACTTAGTTCTATACTACGATCGATAGGGATCTACCCCGTGTTATACGAAGGGTTGGTTTTTTCGCCCAGCCGGGTGCAATTGGATACCTTCGTTCTGAAATATCATATCGGCACCAGGGGCTAGTACCTAGCCCCACTTGTCAAACTCCTATGGCTAAGTGAAAGCAATAATGCCGCATAGTCTGATTGCATGGTTCGCTCCGCGTACACCTCCTACACGGACCAAGACGTTGGATAAAGAGTGTCTATGCATATGGCCGAACACCCCGGTACTATGTACATGGGGGCTGAAGCCGGCGACTGGAAACTTTCAGATTTACGTAAACAACCACACAGGAGGTAAAAGTTGCTCACATTATAATAGCGCAAGACTTATATACATCGGTTCATAAGCTCAAGTCTTTACAACCGGATACAATTACTCAAAGATAACATCTTTTGAGAACTCGCCTTCTACAAGGCGGGCACCTTCTATGACGTCCTCGAAGTATTTCTCTGGTTTGCGGTGCTCCTTGCCTGCGGGCGGGCCAGTAGTAGCTATATCTTGCGCCTTCATCTTAGCACAGTGCACTTTTACATGAGCGAAGGCCATCCGAGCACCTTCTATGCAGGTCGAACGCTTCAACGCGTCAACCCATGGACTTGCTTCGATGAGCCGCTTCACCAATCTGAAGTAGCTACTTGGGATTGGATCAGTGGGCCATAGCCAGATTATCAATTCCATCACGGCCGAACCCGCCATATTGTGCAGCTCGACCAGCTGCTTCATATGGTCGTTGAGGGGCACCGGATGTTTTGGCGCATAGAACTGTGACCAAAACAACTTCTCTGTGTCGTTCCCCTCCTGGGCTCGGAAGTGTTGGGCGACATCAGCGCTGCTCCTTCGAAGATCAGAAAACACGCCTGGTGAACTCCATAACCGTGTCAGCCCAAGATACTTCCGCCCTCCGAAGATGCTCTATAAGAGAAAAGTCTTACCAGATGCTATCTGCCGCGCCTGCTTGATTTCTTCACAGGCGCATTCAGCTCGGACGCTTGTTCCGAAGCCTTCAACTCCAACGCTTTGCAGTTGCGAATAGCATCTTTGAGTTCGTCCTCGACTTCGGACACCCGAGCCTCGTGTTGTTGGCACGCGGCCTTTTCAGCCTCTAGTTCGTCAACCGCTTTGTCAACGATCGCCTTGCTCGCCTCGGCCTCCTTCTTGGCCTTCGCGAGCTCGCCCTTGAGGGCCTCGAGCTCAGTGGTGCCAACTGTGTAATACAGAATATCATAAAGAGTTTATACTCATACCCAATTATTTAGTCTTCTTGACATCCTAATTTTTTTAATTCGCATACCTTGCGTTTCATCTAAATGATGGTTGACGCGGTCAAGGTCCGCGTTGGCCAACAAAAGCTTCCGATTTAGTTCGGCAACCTCTGCATCCCGTGCAGTTGCATCACTAGTGAAGCCTGTTCAAATAACAAAAGTATAACTGTTCAGCTCCATAAACATGCTATCCTATGGATACTTCGTCTGATTCTGTTCAGAATCACACAAAGCATGAGGGGCTACTGGCTATATATGTGCATATAAAACAAATAAAAGTCCCATAAAAAACATTACATTGCTTACCTCAAAGCCGGTTAATAGGTTGTTGAAGGCTTCATTCAGTCCGCCTTTGAAGGATTGAATCTTCTTCATCACCGCACCCATCATGGTGTGGTGCTCCTCCACGACAGAAGCACTCTAAAGTGCTCCCTCGAGAGGGTCTGGCGCCTCCGGATTGACCCCGGGCACCGTCGTATCCTCGCCCGCCTTGGGGGTCTGGTCTTCATACCCCGGAGCCGCGCTAGGCTCCGGGTGAGTATTCGGCGGGGCCCCGGATTGTTTGGGCCCCTCGTCTTCGGTATCCATGGGGATTGTTTCCCCATGGCCAGCGGCAACCGAGGTGTTACCCTCGGTCGCCCTGTCACTTGCCCCGCCCCCATCTCCTTGAGCGGAAGACGCGCGATGGGAGGACACTTCGGTGTCCCCACCGGCCACGGGCGATGGAGCTCGGACCAGCGGGTCACTCTCCATCTCTCCAGACGCTAGAGAGTTCCCCTCCGATAAGGAGGCGTCGGGGTGTGATTGGGGAGGGCTATAGAACAGCAGGTGAGAAATACTAAGTAAGCATTAAAATGCTAAACAAACAAGGTGCAACAATTAATATTTCCGGAAAACTTACGTTTTGGTCGGGGGCTTCTCCCTGAGCTTCACCACAAAGCTATGTTCGGACGATGAGTCCAAACGAGCGGAGAGGTTCGGCCTCCTCCGGGGTGTGGCCGTGCCCGCATCAGCGGCAGCTGCCCTCTTCTTCCCCCTGCCTTGCGTAGGGGGCTCTTCCACTTCTTCTTCTTCGTCATCCTCCTCCTCTTCGAAGGAGAGGATGTTAATCTTCTTGGACTTCCTGTCCGCAGGGTGGGGGCCGCTCTCGACCTCCTTGCTCTTCTTCTTGGGATTCTTGACCGGCGCCGACCAGCATCTCCGTCAGTCGACGCGACTCTGGGACTTCAGGCAAAGGCATCGAACACTTAATCCAGATTGCCTTCTTCGTCCAGCCTTGTATATCACGCAAAAACTCCAATTCCTATTATCGTTGAATAGGAAAGGGGATATATGTTCGGCAAAATTTTCTATTACCTCTGGGGCAGTGAACGCGGTGCTATATCCCGTGTCCTCGGTTTCCTTCGGCCACTCCTTCTGGCTCTTGATGAGATGCTTCCAGATCTCTTTATGCGTGAAGCCAAAGAGATGCTTCAGGGGCCGGTCTCCTGCTGGATCGAACTCCCATAAGGAGGAGTCCGGGCTTTGGCAAGGAAGGACAAGTCAGGCCAACATTACCTGGACCACGGTCGAGAGCTGGTAACCCTTGGAAATCAAGCCGGACACACGACCCTGGAGTGCCATCACCTCAACCTAAGACCCCGAGTTCGTACTCTTATCGGTCCATGAGGTCAACCTCTCCGGGGGTCCAGATCTGAAAGCAGGTTCCGCCGCCCATTTAACGTCGCGGGGTTCAGTTATATAGAACCACTCCTGCTGCCAGACCTTGTTCATCTCCACGAATGACCCTTTTGGCCAAATTGCATTCGGGGTCTTGCTTATCATAGCACCCCAGCACTCCGCGTGTTGCCCATCCACCACCTTTGCCTTCACGTTGAAGGTTTTAAGCCATAGGCCGAAGTGTGGGGGAGCGCGGAGGAAAGCTTCGCACACCAGTATAAAAGCGGAGATGTGGAGAATTGAGTTCGGGGCTAGATCATGGAAATCTAGCCCGTAGAAAAACAACAAACCCCGAACAAAGGGATGGAGCGGAAACCCTAGCCCCCTAACAAAGTGCGAGAGAAACACGACCCTCTCACCCACCTTTGGGACGGGAACCACCCGGCCCTTGGCGGGGACTCGGTGCGCAATATCGGCAGCGAGATAGCCCGCGCTCCGAAGATTCTCCACGGTTTTCTCAGTAACCGTAGAGGCCTCCCACTTGCCCCTGGCGCCGGATCCAGCCATTGCTGGGGAAGGAAGTAGTGGTTGAGGAACGAAGAATGGCGGGCACAAGTGATAAGGGTGCTGGGGCTAGGAAGATTGGAGAAATTGAGCTTGAGGAAAGCGTGGGGCTGATGAAAGGGATTGGTATCCTTTTATAACGCTGTGAATACAAAACGTCCCCCCACTTTAGCCATAAACCTCGCCGGTTCCCAAAGCGGTCGTGCGTAATGCGCGGTTTGGATGCTCACGTCACATTGATAAGGATCCCATAGTAAGCGGGAACGATCTCTACTCTGATAAGACGTGTTAATGGGGTTGTACCTCGAAATGCGAAACTGGGACCAAGTAAAATGGTTCGGTATGTTAATGGGATGGACGTGACGCTTCACCAAAAAGTTGTCAGTAAAGACACAATATTCATTTTCTTTCAATGCCTTGCCTTCGAGGCTAAGGGTTGTACTAACCATGCAGAGCCGAACACAATACACCTTTTGCAGAAGATATATTCGAAAGAAGGAACCCGCCTTGCAATGCCAAAGACCATACGGAAGCCGAACTCATCGTCATCGAAGACAGGTTCAGGGGCTACTGAGGGAGTCCTGGATTGAGGGGTCCTCAGGTGGCCAGATAACTCGTGGTGGGCCGAACTGGTGGGCCATGAAGATCATTGTTGAAGATCGTCTCTCGTATCCGGATAGGACTCCTATATTTGTATAATGGCAGGTTTTAGGTTCGAGTGTAATATTTCCTTCCTCTGCAAGATGGTTATGTACAAACCCTAGGCCCCTCCGGTGCATATATAAACTGGAGGGTTTAGTCCGTAGAGGCTAGAGAATCATAACATCCTCATAGGCTAGACTTTAGGGTTTAGCCATTACCATCTCGAGGTAGATGAACTCTTGTAATCATATTCATCCAGATTAATATAGCAAGAAGTAGGGTATTACGTTGACCGAGAGGGCCTGAACCTAGGTAAACATCGTGTCCCCAGCCTCCTGTTACCATCAATCCTCACATGCATAGTTCGGGACCCCCTACCCGAGATCCGCCGGTTTTGACACCGACACCTATCTTTATTGATGATAAGGACTATGAATTCTATGTCGACCCAGAGTTAATCACTTTGGTTGAATCTGATCCTTTCCATGGTTATGAAACTGAAACTGTTGTGGCACATCTCACTAAATTGAGTGACATAGCCACCCTTTTTACTCACGATGAGAAAACTCGTTACTACTATATTCTCAAATTATTTCCGTTCATATTAAAGGGTGATGCTAAAGCTTTGTACAATACTCTTGCTCATGGTTGTGTGCGTAGTCCCCAGGATATGATTCATTACTTCTCTGATGAATATTTTCCTGCTCATAAGAAATAAGCTGCCTTACAAGAAATATTTAATTTTGTGCAAACTGAAGAAGAGAGTATCCCACAAGCTTGGGGGATGCTTTGCGAGTTGCTTAATGCTTTGCCAGATCATCCTCTTAAGAAAAATGAAATACTTGATATATTCTATAATGGACTAACCGATACTTGTAGGGATTTCTTAGATAGTTGTGCTGGTTGTGTTTTCAGGGAACGAACTATTGGACAAGCTGAAGAATTATTGAATAACATATTGAAAAATTATGATGATTGGACTCTTCCTGAACCACCGCCTAAGCCCACTCCAAAGAAGGTATATTATATCTTAGTCCTGAAGATATGCAAGAGGCAAAGAAATCTATGAAGGAAAAAAGTATTAAAGCTGAGGATGTTAAAAATTTACCTCCTATTGAAGAAATACATGGGCTTAATGCACCATCACTGTGTCACACCCTGCATTTTGTAACATGGTCATTTGCATCAATAAAGCACGAAAATTTGGACCAACAATTTTTTTGGCATCATTTGGCTTTTATTTGGAATTAAGTTTTTCTCTCTGTGATTTTCAAGTGCTCTTTAAAGTCAACTACTCCATCTTATATATTTCATCTCCTTACCCCAAACTTCTGCCCAATGATCATACCAAGTGTATATAACAGTATAGTATTTTCTTACAAAAATAATTTGGCCAAAAAGTATTTTCAAAGATTGGTTTTCCAAAAAAACCCTGAATTGAGGTTTGCACTACAAGTGCTTGATTTAGGGTGACAAAAATATTTTAAAGAGTATATTTGAAACATATTAGATATAGGACTCCCATAAACCACAAAAAAATAATTTTAAAAGTTATTTTCCTATTTTATTTAAAAGCTTCTTCTTAAGGCCAGAAATGGTCTTTAATAGGGAAAAATTATTTAACTATTTCAAAAATATTTGCTAGAATTCAGGGAGACTCTTAGGACATATATTGTCCATATATAAGAGTTTCAACACTTGGTCATGTTCAAAATATTGGGCAAATCCCTCAGAAACCCTTCTTGGATATTTCAAGCTTTTGAAATATTTACAAAGGAAATATTCTCTAGAAATTCCAGGGAAATTCCATCATGTCAAATATGAAATATTTGATGATCTTGCCAAGCCCCATGCCTTGGGAATCAAGAAAACATCATCAAAACCCCTCAAAACCATTCTGTCCATTTTTGAAGTTTGAGCAACTTTACATTGCCAAACTTGTCCAAATGCTCTCAAACTTGGTACACATGCTAGAATGGTCTAATAATGCATCTAGACCAAATGGCGCAAGTTTTGGAGGGGGGTAACTTGATCAGAGTACCCCAAAACCATTTCTGTTCAGATTCAAATTTGAACAACTTTACATTACCAACTTTTTACTTGTGACCTCAAATTTTGAGGACATGATCACAACCCCAAATGATGACACTACACCAAGTGGTGCAGCAAGGATGGATGATTTGCTTAACTTAAACTTGGAGAATCCATTTCTGTTGATTTCTAGGGTTTACCAAAGTTACATTGGCAAGTTTCTTCAAATGAGCGCAAACTTGGTGGAACACCCTATTTCTATATACCATTTGATCCTGTTAAGTCTCATGCCTATTGGAAATCATTTGCTTGCCCAAAACCACATCAAACACCTTCTGGCAATTTTCTAAAACTATCACTTTTACCTCTTTCTTGTTCTCCTTGAGCTAGGCTTTTTACCACAGCTTCCCCAAGTCCCCTTGCACCTCCAGTAACTCTCCCCTGGCATCAGCTCAATGATTGAGGGGGGGGGGGGG
>LR738711.1:735942289-736039923 GCA_902687465.1 Secale cereale
TGTGTGAAAGCTCCGTTTGATTTAAGTAAAAAACACATGACAAGATGAAAGAGATCATAACTTGGCTATGTTGATATCTGTAACCTATATTTCCTATGATGCATGCCTCAGATAGTTCATGTCATTGCACTCACAAATTTGCTTTCTGCAAACATATTCTATTTAGTACTATTTCATACCTTGTCATACTTGTTCCAAAAACATGGGTTGCTTGAGAGTACATTCAAAATACTCATTGGCTTGCCACTGGTAATTTAATTGGCCAGGCATGGAAGAGCAGGAATTTGAAGAAGAATTCTATGGAGACGAACATGCGAACTGGGACGCTTTCCCAGTCAGAATGCATGTAGGGTTAAGGCAGGTGGCATGGGTTCCACTTATCTACGAAGACTTCCGCTATTCGAGTTTTATTTGCTAATCAGCCCATGAGGCTTTATCTATGTAAGACTTGTCCATAATGGTCATAACTTGTGTAAGATGGTATGTATGGATGTAAGACTCTTGTTATTCAGCTTCTGTGTGTTCAGTGAGCATTGATCTCTGGGATCACTGTACACGTGCATTCGGTGATCTCGACTCTTAAGTCGGGGTCCCCACACAGTGCCTAAGGTGGTAGAGATAAATTCTCTATTGAAGTTCAATGAAAATGAAAATCCTCACAATATGCACCCTATTCAATGCCTTCATAAGTTTGAAAATTACATTACGGAACAAGATCACTTCAATGCCAATGTTATGAAACAATTGAAATGCAATTCTGATATGATTGCTCGCTTGAGTGACTTGTTATTTAGAATCTCAAATGATGTTAGAGGTATGGGAAAGCATGCTTCTATGGTACAA
Organism: Secale cereale; assembly: GCA_902687465.1. Lineage (NCBI taxonomy): Eukaryota > Viridiplantae > Streptophyta > Magnoliopsida > Poales > Poaceae > Secale > Secale cereale. The sequence continues at coordinate 735,943,133 of LR738711.1, forward strand.
ACCCAGTTAGAACAAGTTGCTAATCACAAAGAGAATTGCTTGATGAAATGAATAGCAACATACATGATTTTGCTGTTAGAGTTGCAACTAGAGGAGGAAAATGACTCAGGAACCAATTTATCCTAGGGGACACCCAAAAAGAATTGAACAAGATTCACAAAGAAACAACACCACTGCACCTACTCCTTCTAAAATGAAAAATAAAAAGAAAAATGATAGGACTTTGCATGCTACTAGTGAACCTGAAGTATAAAAACCTCCTGATAATGGTAATGATGTTTCTATCTCTGATGCTAAAACTCAATCTGTTAATGATCATTCACCTAGTGATAATTAAAAAGATAATGCTGAGGTTCATGAAGATACTCAACTAGATAATGATGTTGAGATAGAACCACCAGTTGATCTCGATAACCCACAACCTAAGAATAAAATATATGATAAAAGAGACTTTGTTGCTAGGAAACACAGTAAAGAAAAAGAACCGTGGGTTCAAAAACCTATGCCTTTTCCACCCAAGCCAACTAAAAAGAAATATGATAAAGAATTTGAAATCTTTGCTGAAATGCTGAGGCCAGTCTTTTTGCGTACTCGCTTGACTGATATCTTGAAAATGCCTCCTTATGCAAAGTACATGAAAGACATCATCACCAATAAGAGAAAAATAGTGGAAGTTGAAATCTCCACCATGCTTGCTAATTAAACTTTTAAGGATGGAGTACCTAAAAAACTTGGAGACCCCGGAATACCAACTATACCTTGCTCCATCAAAAAGAATTATGTGAAAACTACTTTATGTGATTTAGGAGCTGGTGTTAGTGTTATGCCTTTCTCTTTATATAAAAGACTTGATTTGAATAAAATCACACCTACTGAAATATCTTTGCAAATGGCTGACAAATCAACTGCCATGCCTATCGGTGAGGATGTGCTTGTTGTTGTTGCTAATGTTACTTTTTTGACTGAGTTTGTTATACTTGAGATGCCCGAGGACAACAACATGTCGATTATCCTTGGTAGACCCTTCTTGAATACAACAGGGGCTGTTATTGATTGCAACAAAAGCAAAGTCACGTTTCATATCAATGGTAATGAGCATAGGGTGCACTTCCCAAAGAAACAATTCCAAGTGAATGGTGTTAATGTAATTGAAAAATCTCCGACAATCACTATTGGAAGTTTTAAAATACCTCTACCTATTGTTAAGAAGAAATATGAATGTTTATTGTTGGGGACATTCATATCCCCGTTGAGGTAACTTAGTGATTTGCGGAAGTTCTTCAATTTCATGCTAATCGGAAGTGGTTGTTAATAAGACTTGACCAACCTTATTAATAAATCATTTTTGAGAGGAATGAAGTTGATGAATTTAGTAAGCACTATCTTCTGTCCCTGCCTTTTGTTTTGTGTTTTTAGTAGTTAAATAAAATAAAATGCCATGTTTTGTCTGTTTTCTAAGTTTCCCGTGCAATAAAAAAATGACCCAAAAATAAAAGTTATCAGAATGCTCTGAAAATTTAACATGATTTTTTTCCGATTACTTAAGAATGTATGGTGCAAATAATATCAGAGGGAGGTGCACCAGGTGGGCACAACCCACCTGGGCGCCAGGACCCCCAGGCGCACCCTGGTGGGTTGTGGTCCCCACATGGCCCCCCTCACTTATCTCTTTACACCACATCATCACCTACCTCCAGAAAAAAATCACCATTGTTCTCTCTCTCGTGTTCTTGCTCTCAAACCCGTGGATTTGGATCTCTTTGCTCGAAGCTCCATTTCCGAAACTGTTTCGGGGGATGCTTGGTATGTGACTCCTCCGTGTGTCCAAATAGTTTTTGTTTTAGTGGTTTACATTTTGAATAATTAGCTTCTCTTGGTGCTATTGTAGATAGGCTTGCAAGTTGAATTATTAGGGTTCTAAGTAGTTTGAATGCTTGCTATGGCCTCTAGGTATCCCTATGAGTAGTAGCTATCATTCTTGTAAAGTTTTGTTGAGAAAAAAATTTGTGGACAAAAAATTTCAGAATTTTTTTCATAGGAAATACAGCAGAATCTTTAGGAAGTTTGCTTCCAAGAAGAACTCCAAGGGAGTGATTGGGGAGTCATCTGATAGTGATCTCCACATCCGGAAATTGGCGGAGTTACGGCCATGCGAATGGCCGCATACCCCGTTCATGGAAGATGCTGGAATCCTTCAAGAGTTTGCACAATATGTTGCTAATGCCGGCCTCACCGATTTCATTGCGGCTGAATGTGAACAGTAGCATCTCCTCACGAACACCTTTCTGCAAAGTTTTAATTTTCTTCCTAGGAATAATCCCCCTGAGGTGCAATTTAATTTATATGCTAAACCCCATCAGATACCGCTTACTGAATTTTGTGAAATATGCTTGCTTCCTACTGATGGTAGTTTGGCAGAGCCTAGACCAGCAGAGTTTGAAAGCTTTATCGTACTTTGACAGTGGGTGACGAGAGAGGGGTGTCGGGTATCACTGCCGCTGGCTTGCATTTTCCTGTTGTTCATTATTTTGCTCTTTTTCATTGCAAAATGCTTGCTTGCTAGAGAGAAAGTGGATGCACTCAGTTCACCAGACGTTGATGTTTTGCGTCATGCACTAGAGGGCGACAACACTTATAGCTTGGGAGTTATTGTGGCACATCGCCTCCACATTAATAAGTCCAAGGGTAAAATACATGGAGATATTTATGCCACTCGTTTGGCGACTCGCTTTAATGTTCAGATACGCATGCATGATTTTCCTTTACCCAAGGTTTACCTAGATCGCGCTGCCATGGATCATCACCAGTTTACTACTGTCGATTATCCTAACATTCCTATTCCTTATAACCTGGTTTTTAGTGTGACAACTCGTGATATTATTCCACTTCATGCACCTGCATTGTTTGATCCTATTGCCAGGGGCGGATATAGGATTATGCCCGTGGATATCATCGCCTATTGGAATGACCAGGATGTAGCAGAGGAGGAGCCTCAGCAGTGGGATCTGTGGATGTCTGCTCCTCAGTGCCCCGGCAACTATCCAGGCTACTGACTGCTTCAAGTTAGGCCAAAAGCCTAAGCTTGGGGGAGTACGTGTTTCTCACCGACTTTACATTCATGTTCACACATTTCAGTTGTCGGTGTTCACACTTTTTCATTGTACTATCCATGCTTAATGTATTTTCTCGCTTTCTTCTTGTGTGTTTGACAAACCTTAGAAAACCCAAAAAGATTTCATTGTTCTTCATTTGCTTGTTGTGAGCTTTCCTGTGTAAATAGTTTTTCTCGTTTTTGCTTTCCCCTTTTTATTTGCTTGTTCTGGAAAACCAAAAACTCCAAAAATATTTCAATGTGTTTCTCTGAATTTCTTTTGTTTTTATTCAAGTCGTACCAAAGAGAATACCACGATGAAAATGTTGAGTGGCTCTCATATACATAATTGTTTATCTAATAAAGAGCCCATTTTACTTTGTCTTCTCCTGTTGAATAAAATGTTTGCATATTCCAGCTTAGTCCATGGCACTCTTGCACTATTATTAATTTCACATCGTTCGGTCGTGCAAGTGAAAGGCAATAATGAAGATATTTGATGAACTGACTGTGGCAGAGAGAAACTGGTATGAACTCGACTTGTTCTGTTTTTGTAAATATGTTTAACCTAGTGTCCATGATTCAGCCCATTATGATTAAACATGTTTGCAATGACAATTAGAGATTATAGTTTCACATGACATGCATAAGTAGCTAGGAGTTGATAATGATTTATCTTGGATATCAACATTGCGTTAAAATGATTGCGATGTAGTATGATGATATGGTATCCTCCTCTGAACGTTCGAGTGGCTTGACTTGGCACATGTTCATACATGTAGTTGAATCAAAACCAACATAGCCTCTATCATATTTATGTTCATGGTGTCCATATCCTACTCATGTTGGTGTCCAATGTTTATTATGCATAATGTATGTTCACGACCGTTGTTGCTCTCTAGCTGGCCTCTTCCCAACCTATTTGCTACTCTTCGCCTGTACTAAGTGGGAATTCTGCTTGTACATCAAAAAACCCTTAAACCCAAGTTATTCTAGATGAGTCCACCATACCTACCTATATGCGGTATTACCCTGCCGTCCTAAGTAAATTTGCATGTGCCATCTCTAAAAACTTCAAATAAATATCCTTTTTGTGTGCCTGGATCATTCATGGAACGACGGGAGGTAGTCGGTATCTTCCATGCTAAGCGGGTTATTCTCAAGTCGAGTGTTTATTCACTCACCATCGCACGAGAAAAGGGCGGTAATAGGGATTCCGAGTCCCAAATTGCAAAAAGAAAAAGAGCTTATAAATAAGCAAACAAAAACTCCCATTGGAGTCCAAACCTTTACTTTTCTGCTTGGGAACCACCACTAGCGTGTTTAGCATGGGAAATATTGATAACTGATAGTCGTGAAGTAAATGAGAAGGGTGCATGTCTCAAAATATCATTTACCTCTATTTTAAAAACTTGAGCTCTGGCACCTCTGCAAGTCACTGCTTCTCTCTACGAATGGACTATCTATTTACCTTTATGTTGTGTCATCACCTTCTAAAATAAGCGCCAGATCTGAGAGCACTGCTATCCTGCCTATGCATTGTGTGTAATGAATGTTTGGTGTTAGCATGACTGGATATTTTCTACCATGAATTACAATGTTTAGTCGCTGCTTGAACTTTGGAGGTGCTTTGCATTTATGTTTTGCAGCCTCAGAAAGGGCTAGCGAGATACCACTATTGTCATATTATATCATTGTTATTTTGACAACATGTTGCTATTTGAGATGTCTTATTATCGCTCACTAGTTGATTATGTCATTAATATGAGTTAATATAATTTCTAAGAGTTATTGTTGACATGGTTAGTCATGATCTTCGCTGACAACCTTGATGTTGTTTAAGCTTATTTACGAAAACAAGAGCAAAAGAGTTCGTAAAAGTTTTTTTTCCCACTTTCAGTTTATCAATAGAATTGCTTGAGGACAAGAAAAGGTTTAAGCTTGCAGGAGTTGATACGTCTGCAACATATCTGCTTTTCCTAATGCTTTTCCTCTTGTTTTGGACTCTAATTTGCATGATTTGAATGAAACTAACCCCGAACTGACACTGTTTTCAGCAGAACTACCTTGGTGTTGTTTTTGTGCAGAAATAAAAGTTCTCGTAATGGAATGAAACTTTGCGAGGAATTTTTATACAATAAAAGAAATATACTCGAGCCAAGAACCACCGGAGGGGGCACCTGGGTGGGCACAACCCACCAGGGTGCGCCCCCTCCTGGCGCACCTAGGTGGGTTATCCCCACCTGGTCGCCCCGCTGACCTCAACCCTGACACTATATATTCACATTTACGGAGAAAAATAAGGGAGAAAGAATTATCGCGATCCATGAGACGGTGTCGCCGTCACCTCATGTTCTTCATCAGGAGGCCAGATCTGGAGTCCGTTTGGGGCTCCGGAGAGGGGGATCTTCATTCTTTGTCATCACCAACCCTTCTCCATCGCCAATTCCATGATGCTCCCCACCGGGAGTGAGTAATTCCTTCGTGGGCTCGCTGGTCGGTGAGGAGTTGGATGAGATTCATCATGTAATCTAGTTAGTTTTGTTAGGACCGATCCCTAGTATCCACTATGTTCTGAGATTGATGTTGATATGACTTTGCCATGCTTAATGCTTGTCACTCTGGGCCCGGGTTCCATGATTTCAGATCTGAACCGTTTATGTTATCACCATTATATTCATGTTCTAGATCCGATCTTGCAAGTTATAGTCACCTACTATGTGTTATGATCCGGCAACCCCGGAGTGACAATAGCCGGGACCACTCCCGGTGATGAACGTAGTTTGAGGAGTTCATGTATTCACCGTGTGTTAATGCTCTATTCTGGTTCACTATTAAAAGAGGCCTTAATATCCCTTAGTTTTCAATATGGACCCCGCTGCCACAGGAGGGTAGGACAAAAGATGTCATGCAAGTTCTTTCCATAAGCATGTATGACTATTTACGGAATACATGCCTACATTATATTTATGAACTGGATCTACTATTGTATCGCCCTAGGTTATGACTGTCACATGATGAATATCATCCAACAAATTACCAATCCAATGCCTACATCCTATATTGATCTTGCTAAGTACTACTGCTATCGTTACTGCTGCACTTGCTACAAAACTATTGCTATCATTGTTACTGTTACTGTTGCTGCTACCACTACTATCAAAACTATCATATTACTGTGCTACTAATCACTTTGTTGCGGATAATTAATATCCAGGTGTGGTTGAGTTGACAACTCAGTTGCTAATACTTACAAATATTCTTTGGCTCCCCTTGTGTCGAATCTATTAATTTGGTTTGAATACTCTAACCTTGAAAACTGTTGCGATCCCCTATACTTGTGGGCTATCATCAGCCCGCAAACTCTGGAATCGGATCTTAACTAAAAAGAACGAAATCGTCGACTTTCCAGACGTCGAAGCCTTAGCGGCATTCAAACACAGCGTCTGTGACGAATGACTCACCTGACACCTCGGTCAGGAGAAGCCGAAGACTATGACAGCTCTTACTGCACTCATGACCTGCTTTTGTGCAGGCGACGATAGCTGTTTGGCTCGTAGAAGCAACAGTACCAGAGACCCGGGCACTCTTGAGGCCAGGGATGGCAATGGCAAACCATGACACAACAAAAACAAGCGTCGAAACAACAACGGAGAAGCAAAGGATACAACTGTAAATGCCGAATTCAGTTGCTCCAAACCCAGACAGCGGAAGAAGACATTTAAGGGCAATCGGGACAGTCCATCCAACTTGGACAAAACACTAGAGAGACCTTTCCAGATTCATGGCACCCCTGACAAGCCTGCCAACCAAACTAATAAAAATTGCTGGGTTTTCATACTGGCTGGTAAAATAAATACCAAACACAAGGGGAAAGGACGTCAAAGCGAGGATGATGACAAGCCTCGCCCGCCAAACACTCGGGGACAGAAACAATTTCCCCCCGAGGTGAAAAGGGTGAACATGATCTATGCCACCCACATCCCCAAGAGGGAGCGCAAGCGTGCACTGAGGGACGTCTATGCCGTAGAGCCTCTTGCCCCAAAATTCAACCCATGGTCGGCTTGTCCGATCCCCTTTGATCACAGGGACCACCCAACCAGTATCCGTCACGAAGGTTCAGCGGCCCTGGTACTCGATCCTATCATCGACGGATACCATCTCACTAGAGTCCTTATGGACGGCGGTAGTAGCCTCAACTTGATTTATCAGGATACTGTCCGCCAGATGGGGATCGACCTGTCAAGAATCAAACCTAGCAACACTACCTTTAAAGGAGCGATACCTAGCGTGGAGGTAGTATTCGTCTCTCCACACAATTTTCGAAGCAAAGAATTGATCTTCGACATCGTCCCTTTTCGTAGCGGTGAAAGGATCGAAAAGAGGTGTCTAGAGGGGGGTGAATAGACTCCTAGCCAGAAAAGTGCCAGCTTTTAAATTCATTTAAGTTTAGGTGGAGATTTAGCACATGTTTAACATTCACAGTACACATCAAGCATGCATAACAAGAGTATATGGGTATTGGAAGGTAAAGCATGCAACTTTGACTACTTGAGCAAATAAAAACCTAGCCTTTTCCCAAATTTAATTCTTGGCCGATTTTAGCACTTAGGCACAAGTCAAGCAATCATCCTACACATGCAATTCTAAGACTAAAGCAGCAGAATGTAAATCAATTGCATATGAAGGTAAAGAGAGGAGTTTGGAGAATGCAATCGCAAGTGAAGACACTGATGTTTTTGTCGTGGTTCCGATAGGTGGTGCTATCGTACATCCACGTTGATGGAGATTTCAACCCACGAAGGGTAAGGGTTGCGCGAGTCCGCGGAGGGCTCCACCCATGAAGGGTCCGCGAAGAAGCAACCTTGTCTATCCCACCATGGCCATCGCCCACGAAGGTCTTGCCTCACTAGGGTAGATCTTCACGAACTAGGCGATCTCCTTGCCCGTATAAACTCCTTGGTTCAACTCCACAATCTTGTCGGAGACTCCCAAGTGACACCTAGCCAATCTAGGAGACACCACTCTCCAAAAGGTAATAGACGGTATGTTGATGATGAAATCCTTGCTCAAATGCTTCAAATTATAGTCTCCCCAACACTCAACTCTCTCTCACAGATTTGGATTTGGTGTAAAGATGATTTGAGTGGAAAGCAACTTGGGGAAGGCTAGAGAACAAGATTCATATGGTCCGAATGGAATATCTTGATCTCAACACTTGGGTAGGTGGTTCTCTCTCAGAACATGTATGTTGGAAGTGCAGGTATGTTCTGATGGATCTCTCCCAAGTGAAGAGCGGGTGGAGGGGTATATATAGCCTCCACACAAAATCCAACCGTTACACACAATTTACCAAACTCGGTGGGACTGATTCAGAGAGCTCGGTCAGACCGTTTTAGTTCATAATGTGACCGTTAGACATTTCGGTGGGACCGATATGATCAACTCGGTGGGACCAATTTTATTAGGGTTAGGGTATAACGTAATCTCGGTTAGACCGATTACACAAACTCGGTAGGACCAATTTTGGTAATGAGCACACAGAGGGTTGGTCAGGCAAATTCAGTGGGATCGATTCGCTCATTTCGGTTGGATCGAAACGTTACGACGAGGCAATAGAGAGTTTGCATTGCGAACTCGGTGGGACCGATCACTCATCTCGGTTAGACTGAAAATATTGCAACAGGCAACAGAGAGTTTGCAATCCCATCTCGGTGAGACCGAGATCCCTTTCGGTGAGACCGAAATGATTAGGGTTTAGTTGCAGTGGCTATGTCAAATGAACTCGGTGGCGCCAGATGGAACTTTTCGGTGGGGCCAAGTTTGACTTTTGGTTTGGGACATATGTGGATGTGAGAAAGTGGTTGAGGGTTTTGGAGTATATCACTAAGCATTTTGAGCAAGAAACCCATTAAGCAACACCTCATCCCCTTTTAATAGTATTGGCTTTCCTATGGACTCAATGTGATCTTGGATCACTAAAATAGAAAATGTAGAGTCCTGAGCTTTGAGCTTGAGCCAATCCTTTGTCCTTATCATCTTGAAGGGGTTCTGCATCCTCTAGTCCATGCCACTCCATTTTTTGAACCTATCTGAAATATACTAGATGAAAACATTAGTCCAACAAGAGATATGTTGACATTAATTACCAAAATCACCCAGGGAGCACTTGTGCTTTCAGTCTCCCCCTTTTTGGTAATTGATGACAACATACATCAAAGATTTAGATAAACATATGAAGAATAACAAGTAAAGCTTTGGAAGGACATGTAACATGCATAGGATCCCCCTATATGTATGCAATCATGTAAATATGGAATATAAGAGCATGTGAAAGCATAGTCATGACAGAGCAAGCAATGAGTTACATGTATCTTGGCTATATGCATCAGAGCAAATGATATGAATATATGAAGTGTATCCTCATGTTCATGATTCCTTGTTGCAAACAATATGTACATTAGCAAGAGATCTTCATGCACATGCGTGTGATGCATATACTTACCTTGTGATCTTGAGCTAGCTTATGAAGGGATGAACCTGAGTAAACAAGGTTAGATAACACAGGTACATTTACTAGACAGAGCAACAAAAGAGCCACACGAGTACCAAGATTGGGATAACATGTAGAGAGTGAGTGCTAGGTACTCTTGAATACAGACATGTTCCCAAAGATAAAAGATATGCAATGAATTCAAAGACTTTCTTCCCTAGCAGTCTTTCTCCCCTAGATCTTATATTAGATAAATGGAAGAAAGTAGGGAAACAGAATCAGAGCAAAACAGATCAGATCAATAACATAGCATAGACATGTCTTTCCCCTCTTAAATACATGTGACTTGTCTCCTCTTGAACACCAAGCATTTGGGGCATGTGATTTCTTTCTCCCCTTGTTTGAAGTCTCTCCCCCTTAAGCTTTGATGTGAACTCTCTCTCCCCCTTTGACATCAATTTCCAAGAAGGGATCTTCTGGAGTGTGAGCCAAAATAGGTTTGGTCCTTGAGTCATAGAGCAGAGCAGTATATATAAAATGTGATGCTGGTAGAGGACAAGAATCATTGAGTGGAGCTGGAACAAATATGCAGGATGCAAATGACACATAGTCTCCTCAGTATTGAACTCGGTTACACCGAGTTATTTGCTTCGGTGGTACCGAGATGGTTCGGTTTGGTTGAGAGAGGCAAATCGGTGTGTCCGAGTTCAACACATAGAGAACAAGTGTCTTCTCAGCTCACTAGGCAAATGAAATCTCACATGGATTTGCAAGGAATTAACTAAAGGATTTGCAATGAATTGGATGCAGAAAATGCAGAAAGAAACAGAGAAAATAAAATCTAGATGAAGTTTTTTTTTGTTTAAAGAAGAGGAACAAAATGCAAGGAACAAATGCACAAACTTAGAGAAACACTAGAGAACTTCATCTAGAATTGGTCGGCGACAAAGTCACCTATGTTAGAGTATATTGACTTAGGAGTCAAGTGAAGACACTTGATCATAGGTCATACTCATTGTTTAAGCTCAAAATGGGGTTGCTATTTTTTGTTTAAGCATTTGTTGTATTCCAATCTTGTTGAGTTGCTTTGACCCATGTCTTGCGATAAAGCTTCTCTAAGATGGAATAACATACCTTGGTTGGTGGTGTTGATCTTGATCATGTAGTTGAACTTGTGTGGGATGCTCAAGGCTGATGTAGCTCATCTAAAATTGGGAGCACCACTTGTAGTTTGAGTTCATCTTCCTACATGGGTTAGATTTTCACGGAAGAGCACTTGTGTATCCAACATGACAATCATGAAAGTTTGATACCAAAAGAAATTTTGATAAGTAGAAATTGTCAAAGGATATATTGAAAAGATCCATGCTTCCTTGATTTCAACCACCATATTATAGAAACTTGGTGATGTAGAGATTGCTCAAGAAATGAGTGAGTTGCAATATCATAGAGTTGGGCTTATCCAATTACCTACAAGGGTTAGATAACATGCAAGGGTACAAGTATATCCAAGATATATGATCATCATCATAAGAGAAATATCAAGGATTAGTCAAAGGCTTATGCCTTGCATGTATCCAAATGGAGTTCCTACTCCAAAATTGAGGCATCGATAATGTTCAATTCACCTCTCAACCTGCAAAACACTTTCTCATCAAGTGGTTTAGTAAATATATCTGCCAATTGCTTATCGGTGCGAACATGTTTAAGATTGATATCACCCTTAGCAATATGATCTCGAATGAAATGATGACGAACTTCAATATGCTTAGTTTGAGAATGTTGCACAGGGTTGTGAGCCATCTTAATAGCACTTTCATTGTCACAAAGCAATGGAACATATTTCACATAGATCACATAATCTTTAAGAGTTTGGGTCATCCAAAGTAATTGAGCACAACATGAACCGGCGGCAATATATTCCGCTTCGGCGGTGGATAAGGATACCCAGTTTTGTTTCTTGGAGGACCAAGATACAAGAGATCTACCAAGAAATTGATAAGTACCCGAAGTGGACTTTCTGTCAACCTTGTCTCCGGCATAGTCCGAATCGGAGTAGCCAACAAGATAAAAAGAGGACCTCTTAGGATACCAAATGCCAAAATTTGGTGTATGAATTAAGTATCTCACTATCCTTTTCACAGCCTTAAGATGAGATTCTTTAGGGGCCGCTTGATATCATGCACACGTGCACACACTTAGCATAATATCGGGACGGGAGGCACATAGATATAACAATGAACCAATCGTAGAGCGGTAAACCTTTTGGTCAACCGGTTCGCCATCCTTCGTCAAGTCAAGATGTCCACTAGTAGGCATGGGTGTAGTCATACCTTTGCATTCTTGCATGTTGAACTTCTTAAACAAGTCCTTGGTATACTTTGTTTGAGAAACAAAGGTACCCTCCTTAGTTTGCTTGATTTGCAAACCGAGAAAGAACTTGAGTTCACTCATCATAGACATCCTAAACTTTTTCGACATTAGCTTTCCAAACCTTTTACTAAAATGGGGGTTAGTCGAACCATATATGATATCATCAACATAAATTTGGCACACAAATAATTCACCATTAACCCTTTTAGTAAAAAGAGTGGAATCTATTTTTCCAATCTCAAAGCCTTTTTCAATAAGGAACTTGGTCAGGCATTTATACCACGCTCTAGGAGCTTGTTTAAGACCATAAAGAGCTTTGTGAAGTTTGTAAACATGATTAGGTTTCTTGGGATTAACAAAGTCGGGAGGTTGTTTAACATAAACTTCCTCCTCAATTTCACCGTTGAGAAAAGCACTTTTAATGTCCATTTGGTACAAGGTGATATCATGATGATTAGCATAAGTAAGTAAGATGCGAATGGACTCAAGTCTAGCAACGGGGGCATACGTCTCACCTTAGTCCATACCTTCGACTTGGGTGTAGCCTTGGGCGACGAGACGTGCTTTGTTGCGGACGACTTGACCATCTTCGTCTTGCTTGTTGCGAAACACCCATTTGGTACCAATGATGGTGTGGTTGTTGTTGGGCTTCTCGACTAATGTCCATACTTGATTTCTCTCAAAGTTGTGTAGCTCTTCGTGCATAGCGTTCACCCAATCGAGATCATCAAGAGCATCTTCAACCTTCATAGGTTCAAGGTTAGATATGAAAGAGTAATGTTCACAAAAGTTAGCTAGGCGAGATTTAGAGCGAGTGATTCTCCCGGTTTGGATGTCATTGTAGATTTGCTCTACGGGATGACCTCTAGCAATTCTTGCTCTAACTCGTGAAAGCTTTTGCTTGGATCGGGGTGGAACATCCTCTTCATCTTCTTCTTCTTCTTCTTCTTCTTCTTCTTCTTCTTCTTCTTCTTCTTGTCCTTCTTCATTGTTGTTGGTGTTGTTGTCCCCTTGTGGAGGTGGAGAAGGAGGTCAATGAGGTTCATCTTGATGCACATCCTCGTTTCCTTCGTCATGGTGTGTTCCACTTGTGGATGCCTCCAAGTCAACTTGTGGTTCACCTTGTCGTGAGGTAGAAGCTTCCACGGACGAAGTACTCTCCTTTACCTCCGTTGGACGGATCTTGCCAATAGACAAGTATATAATTGCTTCCGAAGGATCTTTATCTCCTACATCAATTGGCGATTGCTCTACTTGCGAGACGTTAGATTCATCAAACTTCACATCTACCGTCTCTTCAACCTTTTGGGTGAAATTGTTGTAGACACGGTAAGTGTGAGAGTTTGAGCCATAACCAAGTAGGAAACCTTCATAAGATTTAGGAGAAAATTTAGAACGACGATGCTTATCAAGAATGTAGCACTTTGAGCCGAATACAAGAAAGTATCCAACTTGGGGTTTGTTACCGGTGAGAAGCTCGTATGCCGTCTTGCCGAGAAGCTTGTGAAGATACAAGCCATTTGTTGCATGACAAGCTGTCTCAACCGCTTCTGCCCAAAAGTGTCTTGGCGTCTTGTATTCGTCAAGCATCGTTCTTGCCACTTCGATGAGTGCCCGGTTCTTCCTCTCAACAACTCCGTTTTGTTGAGGCGTGTATGTAGCCGAGAACTCATGTGAAATCCCTTCCTTGTCAAGAAAGGTATCCACACTTGAACTCCATTCCATTGTCGCTGCGAACCTTCCTGATCTTCACTTCAAATTGATTTTGGGCCTTCCTAGCGAAGGTTTTGAAGATCTTTTGGACCTGCAATTTATCATCAAGAAAGAAGACCCACGTAAATCTTGAAAAATCATCAACAATGACTAATCCAAAAGAGTTACCACCGAGGCTTATGTAAGCATTGGGACCAAAAAGATCCATATGAAATAGCTCAAGTGGTCTTCTTGTAGTCATGATGTTCTTCACGGGATGACTTCCTACAACTTGTTTTCCTGGTTGACAAGCACTACAAAGTCTATCCTTGTCAAATATAACATCTTTAACACGAAGGATATGATCACCTTTAATAAGCTTACCATGATTTCTCATACCGACATGACCTAGCCTTCTATGCCACAACCAACCTTTAGAAGATTTAGCAATGAAACAAGTGCGAGGTTGGGCTTTCTTAGTGAAGTCAACAATGTATAGGTCACCTCTACGAATGCCGGTAAAGACCATATTATGATTATCTCTATGAAAGACTTGGCAATCAACATGAGTGAATAGCACATTTAAACCAAAATCAGCTAATCTAGACACGGAGAGAAGATTATATCCGTGGGATTCTACAAGCATGACATTCTTGATTGAGCTATCCTTGGATATGGCCACCTTACCAAGGCCAACAACTTTACCCTTAGAGTTGCCACCAAAGGTAACATACTTTCGTGGACCATCATTTCTAGCAAGCTCATCAAACATGTCCTTATCTCCGGTCATGTGGTCCGTGCATCCACTATCAAGCACCCATTCCTTTCCTCCGGCTGCGTAACCACAAAGATTTGCCATAATACCAAAATGTCTCATTTGTTCATCAAGATCATAGTCACTATCATCATCCTCGTCATAGTATCCATGTTCCGCATCGTCATGTGATTGATCAACACCTAGAGAGAGTGATTTATTCGAAGTATGACCGTAACAATGCTCATCTCTATGAATTCTAGTGACTTCAGAAATAATATTGCTAATAATTCCAACATCTCCTTTGGCACGCATGAGATCATGAAACTCAAATAAGCAATCACTAAACTTAGGATCACTAGTACTCATCCTATTCAAGGCAATAGACTTATGGAGAATCTCGTCCAGATTTTTCAAGGAATAATTTGGGAATCGTTCCTCTAGAAATCTCCATGTAGTATAAGCACATTCAAAAGTTGGCAAACATACAAGCAAGTTCCTAGGCAATCCTCTAGTGATAAGATTAACAGTTCTAAGATTTCGAATCATGTCAAGTTTCTCATTGAAAGTAGGATTCGAAGCATCAATGGGGGCATACAAGGATTATCAATATACTTGTTCAAATGATATTCATTGAAGATCTCAAGCATCTCATTTTTTCATTCATGAAAGTACTCTCCATCAAGCATAGGTACTCTGCGTCTAATACTCCCCAACGTAGACTCATCCATCTTCCTCCAATGGTGATTAAACCAAAGGAGTGGAGACCAAAGCTCTGATACCAATTGAAAGGATTGAGAAGAGGTGTCTAGAGGGGGGTGAATAGACTCCTAGCAAGAAAAGTGGCAGCTTTTAAATTCCTTTAAGTTTATGTGAAGATTTAGCACATGTTTAACATTCACAATACACATCAAGCATGCATAACAAGAGTATATGGGTATTGGTAGGTAAAGCATGCAACTTTGACTACTTGACCAAATAAAAACCTAGCCTTTTCCTAAATTTAATTCTTGGCAGATTTTAGCACTTAGGCACAAGTCAAGCAATCATCCTACACATGCAATTCTAAGAGTATAGCAAAGAAATGTAAATCAATTGCATATGAAGGTAAAGAGAGGAATTTGGATAATGCAAACGCAAGTGAAGACACAGATGTTTTTGTCGTCGTTCCATTAGGTGGTGCTATCGTACATCCACGTTGATGGAGACGTCAACCCACGAAGGGTAACGGCTGCGCGGGTCCATGGAGGGCTCCACCGACGAAGGGTCCACAAAGAAGCAACCTTGTCTATCCCACCATGGCCATCGCCCACGAAGGACTTGCCTCACTAGGGTAGATCTTCAGGAAGTAGGCCATCTCCTTGCCTGTGCAAACTCCTTGATTCAACTCCACAATCTTGTCGGAGGCTCCCAAGTGACACCTAACCAATCTAGGAGACACCACTCTCCAAAAGGTAATAGACGGTGTGTTGATGATGAACTCCTTGCTCAAATGCTTCAAATGATAGTCTCCCCAACACTCAACTCTCTCTCACTGATTTGGATTTGGTGGAAAGATGATTTAAGTGTAAAGCAACTTGGAGAAGGCTAGAGAACAAGATTCATATGGTAGGAATGGAATATCTTGATCTCAACACTTGGGTAGGTGGTTCTCTCTCAGAACATGTATGTTGGAAGTGCAGGTATGTTCTGATGGATCTCTCCCAAGTGAAGAGCGGGTGGAGGGTTATATATAGCCTCCACACAAAATCCAACCGTTACACACAATTTACCAAACTCGGTGGGGCCGATTCAGAGAACTCGGTCAGACCATTTAACTTCATAATGTGGCCGTTGGGCATTTCGGTGGAACCGATTTCATTAGGGTTGGGGCATAACGTAATCTCGGTGAGACCAATTACACAATCTCGGTATGACCGATTTTGGTAATGAGCACCGAGAGGGTTGGTCAGGCAAACTCGGTGGGACCGATTCGCTCGTTTCAGTTGGACCGAAATGTTACGAAGAGGCAACAAAGAGTTTGCATTGTGAACTCGGTGGGACCGATCGCTCATCTCGGTTAGACCGAAAATATTGCAACATGCAACAGAGTGTTTGCAATCCCATCTTGGTGAGACCGAGTTCCCTTTCGGTGAGACCGAAATGATTAGGGTTTAGTGGTAGTGTGTAATGCCCAGGATGGAGTTATACCTCCTACGTGTCGAGGCACGACTTAAAGGCATAAATCCATCCTAGAATGATCTCAAGTCTGGTAATCTTTGCACAACTCATGTAAAAGAGGGGATAGTAAACAGAAAATAGTTGGCTTACACTCGCCACGTCACAGAATTACAATTCAAGTCTCAAACATCATACATTAAGAACATCACAACCCTCTAAGGGTAAAATCCCAATGTCAAAGTACCAAACTTAGATAAATAAACCACAGGCGGATCGAATCCTAGTAAGAGTCTCCACTACTGATCATCCGGGTATCGCACATAGTACTGACTACGCTCCTCGTCGTACTCCCAATCCAGCTCGGTGCCATCACCTGGATAGCTCACAGCTGGACCTGCATCTGGTGTGTGAAGTAACTGTGAGCCACAGAGGACTCAGCAATCCCGTTCCCGGGTAACAAGACTATCAAAGCCTTTGGGTGAGGATAAGGCTGAAGAAAAGAATAAGTGTCTGCAGCAGCAACTAGCATCTAGCTTACGTAAGTGAGAGCGAGAAGAGAAGGCCTCGGCGAGAAGTGATCACGAAGTGATCCTAGCTACAAGCTCAACAAGCATAACCCCTCCGTGTTCAACTCCCGAATCCCTATTCGGAAATTGACAGTCACGGAACACACGCTGGTAGTGTATTAGAAACATTGTGTCAAGTTATCTACAACCGGAATTAACAAGCTCCCATCTGCCACATAACCGCGGGCACAGCTTTCGAAAGTTCAAACCCTGCAGGGGTGTTCCAACTTGACCCATTACAAGCCCACGATCCGCGGAGTGGCAACTCCAAAGTGGGAAGACCCGAGTATCCTCAGAATCCCGTGCTCAAGATATACCGAGCTAAGGTAAGGCTAATCCAGCAAATCCTCCCGGCGTGCCGACACCCTGATAGTAGCCGCGCGTATCTAGTCTCAGGCCACGACCGGATGAGCACAGCGTACAGTGGCCGAAATACCCAAGTTGCCAAGGGGGGCCCCGCACACGACTCTAGTTTGGACCAACACTCAAATCGAGCACTGGCCCAGGGGGGTTGAATTAATTAAGCCTCGGGTTAATTACTCCCTCGGAAAGTTTTAGTTGTTTAGGCGAATAGTACCAATGTTGGGACTTGCTGGAAAAGACTTAGCACTTAGCGGTTTATCGAGGGGGTCCCATACACCCCAACCGTGTTAGGAACGCATAATCAAGGAACATAATACCGGCTTATACGGATCCTAACGGCATGAGTGGAACAAATCACCAAGCAAAAGGCTTAGCCTTCCACCCTTGCCAATATATAGATGATTTCATTTAAGCATTTATATAGTGTGATATAACCCAACCAAACTTCAACAAGAAGCAAGCATCTTCGTTCTTCACCTGCAACTAGCAATGCTATAAGAAGGGGCTGAGCGAAGCGTACTTAGCCAAGCAACGATTTGCATAGGTAGGTTGGTTAAACATGGCAATTGGTTACAAGTAGGAGGCTGACAAGAAGATCATGGGCATCAAGGCAAAACTATAGATCGAGACTACTAGCAATAGGCAAAGATAGTAATGTTATCGGGGTTCGGTCATCTTGCCTGAAGAGAAGTCGTTCGGATCGTAAGAAGGGTCCTCGTGCTCAACCTCGTTGGTAACCTCGTGCTCAACCTCGTACTCGGTCTCAGCTTCCGGCTCTAAACAAAACAATCACACCAAGCAAAAATCAACAAGATGCAATGCGCACTCGAAAAAGATGAATGCATGATGGATGCACTAAGGATGCACACGGAGCACGTAAAACATCACTCAAGCAAATCACCTCAAAACAAGATTACAATCTGATATTATTAATCTACACGGAAAAACAATCAAGTTTGATATAAGATTCGCTGAAATCGAAGTTACGGGCTAAAAGTTATGCCCGAAACAAGATTTGAGCGAAAGCTGAAAATTACAGCAACATAGCATCTTCGGAGCTCAAAATAATTGAGCTACAGCACTCGAATAACATGGCAAAGGACATGAACACAAACTAGACATATACTACAGCAACTAAGTCCAAAGGTGCACCCCCAACGGAGCCACGGATCAATAGCAATGATATTGGACATATTGAACTTGACAATAAAATTCTGGCAGCAGAATTTTATTGAAACTTTGGAGCAAAATATAAACATGCTACAGCCACTTAAATGGACATGTGAGGACATGAATGGTAATACAACAATAAATACTACAAGGAACAATCTAATTCCACTCCAAAACTATCATGCTTTGTCCTAGAACATCACACGAACATGGCATCGGAACATTACAGATTTCAGACTTAGTGAAAAACCACTAAGTCCTAAAACAGCAATATCATCATGGCATATAAAAGAGCATGTTTAAGTCACCTCGAAACTAATCATGGCAAAAGGTAAGCACCTCATCAAAGTGCACATGAAGGTGATCCCGAAACACACAAGCATGCATCATAGAGGTGAACACAACGATTGCAACGAGCTCAACAAGATGGCATTTCATAACAAGTGAAACAACATCATAGCCACATGGCACTTTGCAACGATGATAACAAGGTTATAATAAATCTACCATGCAACCTATCACATACAACACGTAGAGCAGGGCAAGACGAACACGTGGACATGTCATTTGCATCATTTGGACAACCGAGCTAAAAGATATCACATGGCAAAGGTGGCATAAAAATAACACATAGCAGCAGTTTATATCATGATGCACTCTTGCAACAGCAAAACAAGCACCTAGATGATCTCTAACATGCATGACAACAACAGGTAAAACGTAGAGCAAGTTCCCACGAACGTCTGGACATGCTACACGCGCAAAACGGAGCAGCAGGCAAAAAGTTAGAGCAGGTCAAACAACGCATCTCAGATTAATCAGAACAGGGACTTAGGAGTGGGGAGTCAACCTCAAAACAGATCTGGAGAAAAAAAAACAACTCGGGCTCGGATCTGGAGACGGGCCGGCGCGGCGGCTGAGGCCCAGGCGGCGGATCTGCGTGGCTGGAGGAAGAGGCCCGGGCGGTCGGGCGGCTGCGGGCCGGCCCGGTCGCGGCTGGAGGCGGCAGCTCTGCGGTTGGAGGGCCCGGCGGGAGGAGGAGCTGGGCCGCTGGGCGCCTCGGCCCAGGCGAGCGCTCCTGGCGCCTGGCGCGCCTGCGGGGCGAAGCGGCTCGGAGGCTGGAGCCCGTTCGGCGGCGGGGAAAGGCGCCCGACCTGGCTGCGGTCGATGGAGGGGCCCAGGCGCGACGGGGAAGTGGTCCCCTGGGCCTGGTGTGGCGCGGCGGAGCGGGGCATACGGCCCAGGCGGGAGGGGACGGCCCGGTGCGGAGCGAGCGACGAAGTTGGGCGGCGAACTGGGCCCCGACGAGGGAACGGGGCGCTCGATGCGCCGTTGACTTGGGCGTCGAGGCCGGCGGCTGCGGTCGATCGAGGGAGCTGGCCGGATCGGCTGGTTCCCTCGGGATCTAGGAGAATTTTGGGGATCTGGTTTGATCTGAAAGAAAAGAAAAAAAAATAGTGGAGAAGGGGAAGAAGATAGGGAAGCCAAAATAGACTAGGAGGGTCTAATATATAGCAGTTTTTCTAGGGTTAGGGGGATTTAGGGGCGCTAGGAGCCCTCCGATCGCGATCCGACGGATCCGATCGCGGGGGTAGATTAAAAGGGCCTAGGAGACGATAAAAGACTGCAGTAGGGGTGTTTCCGGGACACGAAGTGAAGGCACTTCGGACCCACACGAACAACGGATGGAATAGTCAACGGAGTCCAAACGAGACGATATTTGAGAGGCGGGTTGCACACAACAAAACAACAACATAGACAACAACCTCGCGGCACACCGGTAACGTTACACGCCCGAACAACAAAGTAGGCCTACGGGACGACACGGACACGTGAGGGAGCTCCGGAATGCGAAACGGACAACGGGAAGAAACACGCGGAACCGGATGCAACCGACAACACAAATGCAATGCAATGCACATGTCTACATGATATGAATGAATGCCACACACTCACACAACAAAACGACGAAAACCCGAAAGACAAAGAACCTGGAATGGAAATAGATGAAGCCGGAGATATATTATATGCCCAAAAGGAAAAGTATTACATCCGGGGCATTACAAACTCTCCTCAACTACAAAAAGATCTCGTCCCGAGATCTAGGACTGGAAAAAGGAAGGGTACTCGGAACGAAGATGATCTTCTCGTTCCCAGGTAGCTTCTCGGTCGGTGTGATGTGACCACTTGACTTTCAGAAACTTGATGGACTTGTTGCGGGTCTTGCGTTCGGTTTCTTCGAGAATGGCAACTGGGTGCTCTCGGTAGGACAGGTCTTGTTGAAGATCAATCTCTTCAAACGGAATCATGCGCTCAGGTGCTTTGAAGCATTTGCGAAGTTGAGACACATGGAAGACATCATGAACATTTGCAAAGTTGGTAGGAAGCTCCAGTTGATAGGCTAGATCGCCTCTTTTGCCAAGAATCTTGAAAGGCCTGACGTATCTAGGAGCAAGTTTTCCTTTGATACCGAATCTTTGGGTTCCTTTCATCGGAGAAACTTGGAGATAGACATGATCACCGATGTCGAAAGCCAAATCACGATGCTTTCCGTCATAGTAGCTCTTATGACGCGACTGAGCGGCCTTGAGATTCTCACGTATGACTTTGCCCATTTCTTCGGCTTCTGAGATCAAGTCATTGCCAAGAAGTTGACGTTCGCCTGTTTCAGACCAGTTGAGAGGGGTACGGCACTTTCTGCCATAGAGAATTTCAAACGGTGCTTTGCCTGCACTTGCTTGAAAGCTGTTGTTGTAAGAGAACTCGGCAAATGGAAGGCAGTCTTCCCATTTCATGCCGAAGGAGATGACACAGGCTCTGAGCATGTCTTCTAGAATCTGATTCACGCGCTCGACTTGACCACTAGTCTGAGGGTGAAATGCAGTGCTGAACCTGATCTTAGTGCCCATGGCGGACTGAAAGGAGTCCCAGAACCTTGATGTGAACAAGCTTCCACGGTCTGAGGATATAACTTGAGGAATGCCATGTAGGGACACAATTCTGGAAGTGTACAGCTCTGCAAGTTGAGCTGCATTAATTGATTCTTTGACTGGAAGAAAGTGAGCGACTTTGGTAAGCTTGTCAATCACCACAAAGATAGCATCATTTCCTCGCTTGGATTTAGGAAAGCCAGTGACGAAGTCCATTTCAATGTGGTCGAACTTCCACTCGGGGATAGGAAGAGGTTGGAGAAGACCGGCTGGACGTTGATGTTCTGCTTTCACTCTTCTGCACACATCACATTCATTCACGAATTGGGCAATCTCCCCTTTCATGCGTGTCCACCAGTAGGATTGCTTGAGATCTTGATACATCTTGGAACTGCCAGGATGAATGGAAAGGAGAGAATCATGAGCTTCTTCCATTATGAGCTTCCTGAGATCACCTTTGGGAACAACGAGTCTGTCCCCGAAGAACATGGTATCTCTCTCATCAACACGGAAGCACTTGTATTTTGGAGTGCCCTTTGCAATCCCATGTTTCACTTTCTTCACCATGGTATCACTGAGTTGGGCCTCACGGACTTGATCTTCCAAGGTTGGAGCAATTTGGAGATTTGCAAGAAAACCCTGCGGAACAACTTGAAGGTTGAGCTTTCTGAATGCTTCACAAAGCTCAGGCTGATATGGCTTGATAAGAAGGCTGTTGCAATATGCCTTTCTGCTCAAAGCATCTGCAATCACATTTGCCTTGCCAGGAGTGTATTCAATGCTGGGATTGTACTCTTGGATCATCTCGACCCAACGAGTCTGGCGGAGGTTCAGATGCGGCTGTGTGAAAATGTACTTCAAGCTCTTGTGATCAGTGAAGATGTCGACCTTTCTGCCCAACAACAGATGTCTCCACGTAATCAGAGCATGTACCACAGCTGCTAGCTCGAGATCATGTGTGGGATAGTTCTTCTCACTTGGCTTTAGCTGACGAGAAGTGTATGCCACAATTCTCTTATCCTGCATAAGCACACCACCAAGACCTTGAAGAGAAGCATCACAGAATACTTCGTAGGGCTTGGATTCATCCGGAGGAGTCAGAACTAGAGCGGAGACAAGCTTTTCTTTGAGGGTTTTGAATGCCACTTCACACTCTGGAGACCAAAAGTATTTGACATTCTTCTGAAGCAAGTTGGAAAGAGGCTTGGCAATCTTGGAGAAGTTCTCAACAAACCTTCTGCAATAGCTGGCAAGACCCAGAAAACTACGGAGCTGCTTGACGTTCTGAGGAGCTTCCCAGTTGACAATTGCTTCAACTTTCTCGGGATTAACCGCAATACCGTCAGCTGAGATGATGTGGCCCAGGTACAAAACCTTATCGAGCCAAAACTCGCACTTTGAGAACTTGGCATAGAATTTATGCTCTCGGAGTCGATCAAGAACCAGACGTAAGTGCTTCTCGTGATCTTCTTCATTCTTGGAAAACACCAGAATATCATCCAGATACACAAGCACAAACTCGCCAGTATAGGGGTTTAAGATGTAATGCATCATCCTTGAAAAGGTAGGAGGAGCATTGGCGAGACCGAAGGACATGACGGTATACTCGTATGAACCGTAGCTCGTTCTGAAGGTCGTCTTGGGAATGTCTTCCTCGCGAATGCGAATTTGATGATAGCCCATTCGGAGGTCAAGCTTAGAGAAAACTTTAGCTCCTTTGAGCTGCTCAAAGAGTTCGTTGATGTTGGGGAGCGGATATTTGTTCTTAATCGTCTTCTTGTTCAATGGCCGGTAGTCAACAGAGAGACGCTCCGTGCCATCTTTCTTCTTGACAAATAAGACACCACAGCCCCACGGAGATGTACTAGGCCTGATGAGACCCATACTCTCCTGCTTATCAAGCTGCTTCTTCAATTCCTTCAATTCATCCGGAGAGAGCTTGTATGGACGCCGGCATGCAGGTTCAGTGCCCGGCTCGAGTTCAATGACAAACTCCACCTGACGGTGTGGAGGCATGCCTGGAAGTTCTTCAGGAAAGACGTCTTGATATTCGTTCACCACCGGAATTTGATTTATGGCATTAATTTCGCCCTTATCATTAAGAGAGAAAAGCCGGATAGTGTTATCCCTGGAGGCGAAGATAATCACATCTTCATCAGAATGAGTCAACTTGACTTCCTTCTGTGCACAATCAATGTGAGCATCATGCTGAGAAAGCCAATCCATTCTGAGGATGAGGTCGATGTCAGAATTACCAAGAACCACCGGATTAGCCAGAAATCGATAATCACCCATGCGGATAGAAACATTCGGAACAAAGTTGTTGGAGTTCATGGGCAAACCCGGAGAAAGCACAGACATCGGACTCGGCAAAGCTTGCAATGGCATATCATGTGACAATGCAAAAGGTCTTGACATGAAAGAATGTGAAGCACCTGAATCGAACAAAACTTTAGCAGGGATAGAGTTCACTGAGAGGTTACCCAAAATGACATCAGAAGAGTTCTCCGCTTCAGCTGCATTCATCAGATTGACCCTAGCAGACTTTGGATCATGCTTGACAATCGCTGTACTGACAGGCGGAGGAGGAGGAAGGCGCTTTGGATTCGGACATCTGTTGGCATAATGACCCTTCTGGCCACATCTGTTGCACACCACTTCAGAGAGAGGACGGAAATGAGAGCCACTGGACTTGGAGCCTTGAGACTGAAACTGCTTCTTCGACTGGTTGCTCGGGTTGGGTGGGTGGGAGAAACCACGACCACTAGAGTTCTTGTTGTTGGAGTTGTTGTATGGAGCTCGAATCACTGGAGGAGGAGGAAGCCAGAATTTCTGATGCTTTGAGACCATCTGAGACGATGAGGAAGAGTGAACGACATCTCGAATTCTCTTCTTAGAAGCCTCCATCTTAAGCTGAGCTGCTTCTTGTTTCAAAGCCATGTTATAGAACTTGTCGAATTCATCGGGCTCAAACAAAGTGAGAGCAAGCTGAAGTTCATCTTTGAGACCTCCACGGAACTGATAGATTTTACTCTTGGCATCAGGAATGTCTTGCTTAGCATAACGAGCGAGGTTTTGGAACTTGACATTATACTGATAGACTGTCATGGAGCCCTGCTTCAGGTTGCGGAATTGCTCACGCATACCCTCGATGACACTTGTAGGAATGCGGTGTGAATGGAAATCCTTGCAGAAATTCTCCCAAGAGATCACTTGACCCGGCCTGGAGTCTTTGTACTGCTGCCACCAGTCAGCTGCTTGATCTTTCAGTTGGAAGGCTGCAAACTTCACATAGTCATCTTCCTTCACGTTACTACACTCAAAATGCTTCTTGATATCGGTTAGCCAATCTTCAGCATCAAGAGGGTCGACACAGTAACTGAAAGCTTTAGGATTGTTGGCCAAGAACTGGTTGAGGGTAGCATGGTGCTGCTGGAAGAAGTTGCCTTGGTTCCCTGGAACACCCTGATTAGCTTGCATAGCTTGCATTTGCTGCATCATCTGCATCATCAACTGAGTGTTCTGAGCTGTAGTCTGCATAATCGCTCTCCAAGCCTCAGGCGGAGGAGGAGGAGAAGGAGGATGTTCTTGAACCTCTTCCACCTCTGGGTTAGCGTTCGGAACCCTTTTCGGAGCCATCCTGTAAGAGATGACCACGAATCAGCAATTGATTGACAAAAGGAATAAGCTGAATCAATGGAATGAATTGCAACAAGTCTTCACAATAATCATTCGAACAATAAGAACGAATGAAATCATTCGAACAAGAGGAACGAATGATATTCTCAGTTAAATGATAACATCAATCTTCACGAGAAGCCACATAGGGGACAAAAGGATAAAATAAGAAAACAACAAGGTACAGACGGGAACAAACACAAGAGAGGAGCTTCGTTCTAACATCTTTGTGCTGAAAGCATATGAACGCGTTACGAAAAGGTTTTGCAATCCCCGGATCAGCATAGCCAAGGACCCTTTAAGATGCAACTCCTGATAGTAACCTCGGTCATATAACCACTTCACTCAATGTAGAACCCCGAACTCGCTAACCTGCATTCGTTGGAAGAATGCCTACGATCTACTGGATAAAACCCACCTATAGATTTCCGAAAGATTCCAGTTATGCAATCAGGTGTTGGGGATACACGGGAAGCACCGCGCAATCAACTCTAACCTACATCCAGGTGTATCCATCCTTCAACACATAACCAGTCTTTCTCGGAAACTGTGTACCTCGGACCTTCGAAAAGCATCCACTATAACAAGCTATGGCAATACTCCCGAACTACCTCCCCAGTACTGGGTGATGTCGGGGTTATCTTGCCACTGGCCGTATAGGAGAGATTTTCGATGTCGGCCGTCTTAAGTATTTAGTACTGCCGCGATATGCTTGTGTCAATGATACCCCGAAGCTCAACTCCTCGGTAACAGGAGGCATCGAGAACAATATCCTTGTCACAAGAACATCGAAACAATCCCAGAATACTCGCGGGATTCCTAAAACCAATTGTGCAATTTTTGAAGATAGGAGAGACAAGAGTAGACGTCAGGAGTCCTCACCAGAGAGAAAGGGGATGAGAAGCAAAGAAATCCTACTCTCCGATATAATATAGGACTCAAAAAGTTTTCAGTGTGTGCCTAGACTCGACCGTCAACGATTC
This sequence comes from Secale cereale, assembly GCA_902687465.1. Taxonomy (NCBI): domain Eukaryota; kingdom Viridiplantae; phylum Streptophyta; class Magnoliopsida; order Poales; family Poaceae; genus Secale; species Secale cereale. The sequence goes on from LR738711.1 coordinate 735,969,386, forward strand.
GATCAAACAGTGGGGGCTCCTAGGTCGGAGAAGGCTCTGAATACAAACTTGTAATGCCCAGGATGGAGTTATACCTCCTACGTGTCGAGGCACGACTTAAAGGCATAAATCCATCCTAGAATGATCTCAAGTCTGGTAATCTTTGCACAACTCATGTAAAAGAGGGGATAGTAAACAGAAAATAGTTGGCTTACACTCGCCACGTCACAGAATTACAATTCAAGTCTCAAACATCATACATTAAGAACATCACAACCCTCTAAGGGTAAAATCCCAATGTCAAAGTACCAAACTTAGATAAATAAACCACAGGCGGATCGAATCCTAGTAAGAGTCTCCACTACTGATCATCCGGGTATCGCACATAGTACCGACCACGCTCCTCGTCGTACTCCCAATCCAGCTCGGTGCCATCACCTGGATAGCTCACAGCTGGACCTGCATCTGGTGTGTGAAGTAACTATGAGCCACAGAGGACTCAGCAATCCCGTTCCCGGGTAACAAGACTATCAAAGCCTTTGGGTGAGGATAAGGCTGAAGAAAAGAATAAGTGTCTGCAGCAGCAACTAGCATCTAGCTTAAGTAAGTGAGAGCGAGAAGAGAAGGCCTCGGCGAGAAGTGATCACGAAGTGATCCTAGCTACAAGCTCAACAAGCATAACCCCTCCGTGTTCAACTCCCGAATCCCTATTCGAAAGTTGACAGTCACGGAACACACGCTGGTAGTGTATTAGAAACATTGTGTCAAGTTATCTACAACCGGAATTAACAAGCTCCCATCTGCCACATAACCGCGGGCACGGCTTTCGAAAGTTCAAACCCTGCAGGGGTGTTCCAACTTGACCCATTACAAGCCCACGATCCGCGGAGTCGCAACTCCAAAGTGGGAAGACCCGAGTATCCTCGGAATCCCGTGCTCAAGATATACCGAGCTAAGGTAAGGCTAATCCAGCAAATCCTCCCGGCGTGCCGACACCCTGATAGTAGCCGCGCGTATCTAGTCTCAGGCCACGACCGGATGAGCACAGCGTACAGTGGCCGAAATACCCAAGTTGCCAAGGGGGGCCCCGCACACGACTCTAGTTTGGACCAACACTCAAATCGAGCACTGGCCCAGGGGGGTTGAATTAATTAAGCCTCGGGTTAATTACTCCCTCGGAAAGTTTTAGTTGTTTAGGCGAATAGTACCAATGTTGGGACTTGCTGGAAAAGACTTAGCACTTAGCGGTTTATCGAGGGGGTCCCATACACCCCAACCATGTTAGGAACGCATAATCAAGGAACATAATACCGGCTTATACGGATCCTAACGGCATGAGTGGAACAAATCACCAAGCAAAAGGCTTAGCCTTCCACCCTTGCCAATATATAGATGATTTCATTTAAGCATTTATATAGTGTGATATAACCCAACCAAACTTCAACATTAAGCAAGCATCTTCGTTCTTCACCTGCAACTAGCAATGCTATAAGAAGGGGCTGAGTGAAGCATACTTAGCCAAGCAACGGTTTGCATAGGTAGGTTGGTTAAACATGGCAATTGGTTACAAGTAGGAGGCTGACAAGAAGATCATGGGCATCGAGGCAAAACTATAGATCGAGACTACTAGCAATAGGCAAAGATAGTAATGTTATCGGGGTTCGGTCATCTTGCCTGAAGAGAAGTCGTTCGGATCGTAAGAAGGGTCCTCGTGCTCAACCTCGTTGGTAACCTCGTGTTCAACCTCGTACTCGGTCTCAGCTTCCGGCTCTAAACAAAACAATCACACCAAGCAAAAATCAACAAGATGCAATGCGCACTCGAAAAAGATGAATGCATGATGGATGCACTAAGGATGCACACGGAGCACGTAAAACATCACTCAAGCAAATCACCTCAAAACAAGATAACAATCTGATATTATTAATCTACACGGAAAAACAATCAAGTTTGATATAAGATTCGCTGAAATCGGAGTTACGGGCTAAAAGTTATGCCCGAAACAAGATTTGAGCGAAAGCTGAAAATTACAGCAACATAGCATCTTCGGAGCTCAAAATAGTTGAGCTACAGCACTCAAATAACATGGCAAAGGACATGAACACAAACTAGACATATACTACAGCAACTAAGTCCAAAGGTGCACCCCCAACGGAGCCACGGATCAATAGCAATGATCTTGGACATATTGAACTTGACAATAAAAATCTGGCAGCAGAATTTTATTGAAACTTTGGAGCAAAAGATAAACATGCTACAGCCACTTAAATGGACATGTGAGGACATGAATGGTAAGACAACAATATATACTACATGGAACAATCAAATTCCACTCCAAAACTATCATGCTTTGTCCTAGAACATCACACGAACATGGCATCGGAACGTTACAGATTTCAGACTTAGTGAAAAACCACTAAGTCCTAAAACAGCAATATCATCATGGCATATAAAAGAGCATGTTTAAGTCACCTCGAAACTAATCATGGCAAAAGGTAGGCACCTCATCAAAGTGCACATGAAGGTGATCCCGAAACACACAAGCATGCATCATAGAGGTGAACACAACGATTGCAACGAGCTCAACAAGATGGCATTTCATAACAAGTGAAACAACATCATAGCCACATGGCACTTTGCAACGATGATAACAAGGCAATAATAAATCTACCATGCAACCTATCACATACAACACGTAGAGCAGGGCAAGACGAACACGTGGACATGTCATTTGCATCATTTGGACAACCGAGCTAAAAGATATCACATGGCAAAGGTGGCATAAAAATAACACATAGCAGCAGTTTATATCATGATGCACTCTTGCAACAGCAAAACAAGCACCTATATGATCTCTAACATGCATGACAACAACAGGTAAAACGTAGAGCAAGTTCCCACGAACGTCTGGACATGCTACACGCGCAAAACGGAGCAGCAGGCAAAAAGTTAGAGCAGGTCAAACAACGCATCTCAGATTAATCAGAACAGGGACATAGGAGTGGGGAATCAACCTCAAAACAGATCTGGAGAAAAAAAATAACTCGGGCTCGGATCTGGAGACGGGCCGGCGCGGCGGCTGAGGCCCATGCGGCGGATCTGCGCGGCTGGAGGAAGAGGCCCGGGCGGTCGGGCGGCTGCGGGCCGGCCCGGTCGCGGCTGGAGGCGGCGGCTCTGCGGCTGGAGGGCCCGGCGGGAGGAGGAGCTGGGCCGCTGGGCGCCTCGGCCTAGGCGAGCGCTCCTGGCGCCTCGAGCGCCTGCGGGGCGAAGCGGCTCGGAGGCTGGAGCCCGTTCGGCGGCGGGGAAAGGCGCCCGGCCTGGCTGCGGTCGATGGAGGGGCCCAGGCGCGACGGGGAAGTGGTCCCCTGGGCCTGGTGTGGCGCGGCGGAGCGGGGCGTACGGCCCAGGCGGGAGGGGACGGCCCGGTGCGGAGCGAGCGACGAAGGAGGGCGGCGAACTGGGCCCCGACGAGGGAACGGGGCGCTCGGTGCGCCGTTGACTTGGGCGTCGAGGCCGGCGGCTGCGGTCGATCGAGGGAGCTGGCCGGATCGGCTGGTTCCCTCGGGATCCAGGAGAATTTTGGGGATCTGGTTTGATCTGAAAGAAAAGAAAAAAAATAGTGGAGAAGGGGAAGAAGATAGGGAAGCCAAAATAGACTAGGAGGGTCTAATATATAGCAGTTTTTCTAGGGTTAGGGGGATTTAGGGGCGCTAGGAGCCCTCCGGTCGCGATCCAACGGATCCGATCGCGGGGGTAGATTAAAAGGGCCTAGGAGACGATAAAAGACTGCAGTAGGGGTGTTTCCGGGACACGAAGTGAAGGCACTTCGGACCCACACGAACAACGGATGGAATAGTCAACGGAGTCCAAATGAGACGAGATTTGAGTGGCGGGTTGCACACAACAAAACAACAACACAGACAACAACCTCGCGGCACACCGGTAATGTTACACGCCCGAACAACAAAGTAGGCCTACGGGACGACACGGACACGTGAGGGAGCTCCGGAACGCGAAACGGACAACGGGAAGAAACACGCGGAACCGGATGCAACCGACAACACAAATGCAATGCAATGCACATGTCTACATGATATGAATGAAAGCCACACACTCACACAACAAAACGACGAAAACCCGAAAGACAAAGAACCCGGAATGGAAATAGATGAAGCCGGAGATATATTATATGCCCAAAAGGGAAAGTATTACATCCGGGGCATTACATAATGGTTATGTCAAATGAACTCGGTGGCGCCGGATGGAACTTTTCGGTGGGGCCGAGTTTGACTTTTGGTTTGGGACATATGCGGATGTGAGAAAGTGGTTGAGGGTTTTGGAGTATATCACTTAGCATTTTGAGCAAGAAACCCATTAAGCAACACCTCATCCCCTTTTAATAGTATTGGCTTTCCTATGGACTCAATGTGATCTTGGATCACTAAAATAGAAAATGTAGAGTCCTGAGCTTTGAGCTTGAGCCAATCCTTTGTCCTTATCATCTTGAAGGGGTTCCACATCCTCTAGTCCATGCCACTCCATTTGTTGAACCTATCTGAAATATACTAGACGAAAACATTAGTCCAACAAGAGATATGTTGACATTAATTACCAAAATAACCCAGGGAGCACTTGGGCTTTCAAGCGGTTATCATGCACTGCTCGGACGAACTGCCTTCGCCCGCTTGAATGCAGTCCCACACTATACCTATCTCAAGCTCAAAATGCTTGGACCTCGTTGTCGGTGTCAAAACCGGCAGATCTCGGGTAGGGGGTCCCGAACTATGTGTCTGAGGATCGATGGTAACAGGAGACTGGGACACGATATTTTTACTCAGGTTCAGGCCCTCTCGATCGAGGTAATACCCTACTTCCTGCTTGATTGATCTTGATGAATATGGGGTTACAAGACTTGATCTACCTCGCGATCGTAATGGCTAAACCCTAAAGTCTAGCCTATGTGATTGTTATGATTCTGTCGTCTCTATGGACTAAACCCTTCGGTTTATATATGCACTGGAGGGACCTAGGGTTGGTACATGACCATCTTGCAGAGGAAGGAAAGTATTACACCCGAACTCTAAAGTTGCTATTTTACACATATGGGAGTCCTATCCGGATACGGGAGATAGTCTTCATCAATAACTTCACGGCCCACCTGTCCGGCCCATAACGAGCGATCCGGCCACCTGAGGACCCCTTAATCCAGGACTCCCTCAGTAGCCCCTGAACCAGTCTTCGATGATGATGAGTTCGGCTCGCATACTGTCTTCGGCATTGCAAGGCGGGTTCCTCCTCCCGAACATATTGAAGCAATATTCCCTACACAAAGGTACTATGTCCGGCTCTGCATGGTTAGTACAACCCTTAGCCTCAAAGGCATGGTATCGAAAAATGGATAGTGTGTCTTTACTGAGAACTTTTCAACGAAGCGTCACGTCTGTTCCCTTTTAATATATCAAATTATTTTCTTGGCTCCAGTTTCGTGTTTCGAGGTATAGCCCCATTGGCACGTCTTGTCAAAATAGAGATCGTGTCCGCTTATTATGGGATCCTTATCAATGTGATGTGAGCATCTTAACCGCGCCTTACGCACAACCTCGTTGGGAATCGGCGAGGTTTACGGCTGGAGTGGGGGGCGTTTAGCATTCACCGCTTATAAAAGGATACCAATCCTTTCCATTAACCCCACGCCTTCCTCAAGCCCTAATTCTCCAATCACCCTAGCCCAAGCACCCACAGCTCTTGCGCCTACAATTTGCAACTCCTCCTCCACCACCTGCCTTCCCAGCAATGGCTGGATCTGGTTCTAAGGGCAAGTGGGAGGCTTCCGCGGTTATGGGGAAGACTGTGAAGAGCCTCCGGAGCGCGGGCTACTCGTTGACGATGTAGCGCACCGGGTCCCCGAAAAGGACCAAGTGATCCCCGTCCCTAAGGCGGGTGAGAGGGTTGTCTTCCTCTCGCACTTTATTCGGGGGCTGGGATTTCCTCTCCACCCCTTTGTACGAGGCCTCTTATTTTTCTATGGGCTAGATTTCCATGATCTAGCCCCGAACTCAATTCTCCACATATCCGCTTTTATAGTGGTATGAGAGGCGTTCCTCCGTGTCCCCTCACACTTCGGCCTATGGCTTAAAACCTTCAATTTGAAGCCGAAGGTGGTCGACGGGCAGCATGCGGAGTGCGAAGACGCCATGGTGAGCAAGCTCCCTAACGCCACCTGGCCAAAGGGGGCCTTTGTGGATACAAACAAGGTCTGGCAGCAGGAGTGGTTTTACATCACTGAGCCTTGCAAGGCCAATTGGGCGGCGGCGCCCGCATTCAGATCTGGACCCTAGGAGAGGCTAACCTCCTAGACCGATAAGAGTCCGAATTGGGGGTCCCACTTGGAGGTCTATCCCTCCAAAAACGCATCTCTGGCCTAATGGCCAAGGACACCCTCCTCACAAATGTGATTCAGGTAATGCTTGCACACCTTGTCCTTCCCTGCCAATGTCGGGACTCCTATCTATGGGAGTTCAATCCGGAAGGGCCCCGGTCCTTGAAGCTTCTCTTCGGCACTATGCACGAGGACATCTAGAAGCACCTCTTCAAGGCCCAGAAGGGGTGGCCCGAGGAGACCAAAGACAAGGGCTTCAGCAGTGTGCTAACTGCTTCAGAGGTAATTAAGATTTCTACCAAAAACACACTCCATCCATACTTCAGTTATAATAGGAGTTGGAGTTTTTGTGTTCTATCCAGGCCTGGACGAAAAAGGCAGAGCAGATCAAATGTCCAGCTCCCTTACCAGAAGACCCGGATATGCCTCAGCTGACGGCAATGTTGGTTCCGGCACCATATAAGGCGCCGGAGAAGAAGGCCAAGAAGAAGGTCAAGGAGGTCAAGAGTGACCCCCACCCTACAGGTCCCGCGGACACAAGGTCCGGGGAAACCGGCTCCTGCCTCTCCCCCAAAGAAGAAGAAGAAGAGGAGGAGGAGGAGGAAGATGAAGATGACTCCCCCATCCAGGTAAGGGGAAGAACAGAGCGGCCCCTGCTGATGTGGGCAAGGTGGCGCCCAGGAAGAAATTGAACCTACCGGACAGTTCAGACTCAACGTCCGAACACAACTTCCGAGTTCAGCCCAGGATTGAGCCCTTGGCCGAATAGTAAGTACTCGTATGATAGCTGCTTATGTTCGGTTAATTTCTACCATTTAGTATCTAATGTTATTTTGCTTTTATATAGTCCTCTGCATGACATCCATGTGGCTTCATTGTCATCGAGGAATTCTCTACCGTCTGGAGAGACGGAGAGTGATACGCCGCCATGATCCCCATCGCCCATTATCCAAGGGGACACCGAGGTGTCTTCCCTCCGGGCGTCTCCTGCACAAGGAGGTGGGAGCAGGGCAGACGAGAAGGCACCCGAGGATAATACCTCGACTGTCGTCGACCAGGGGGGAGCAATCCCCATTGCGATCGAAGACGGGGGGTGGCAAGAAATCCGGGCCCTCTCCGAACACCGTTCCGGAGTCTAGTGCGGCCCCGGAATTGGGAAGACAACAACCCCCTTAAATGGGGGGGGAGCAACTGATCCACAGGCGCCCGCCGTCAATCCAGAGGCGCCGAACACTCTGAAGGAAGCACTGCAAGGTGCCTCCATCATAGAGGAACATCGCACTCTTATGGGTGCGGTCATGGAGAAGATTCGGTCCGTTAAAGGCGGACTGAATGAAGCCTTCAATAGCCTATTGACAGGCTTTGAGGTATGCGATGTAATATTCCTACAAGAATTTTTTATTTTATGTTTATATATACAGTAGCCCCTGATGCTTTGTGTGATTCTGAACAAAACCAGACCAAGTATCCATGTTATAGCATATGATAGATCTGAAATGTGAACTTTGTATTTGAACATATTTCTCTAGTAGTGGCATCTGTCCAAGCCGCATAAGTTTCCGAGTTAAATCGGAAGCTTAAACTAGCTGACGAAGAGCTCGACCGTGTCACAAGCGTTTTGATGAAACGCAAGGTATGCGGATTTTGAAGGAATTGAAATTTTAACACACTAAATGTGCGAGCGTGAGCTTATTTGTATTATATGTTGTGTGGAACAGCTGACGCAGCTACAGTTGAGGCCCTTAAGGGCGAGCTTGCGAAGGCCCAGGAAGAGGTCAGGGCGAGCAACGCAGCCGCTGACAAAGCGATTGCCGACCTGAAGGCCGAACATGCCGTGCGATAGCAGCACGAGTCTCAGGTGGCCGAATTCGAGGATGGGCTACAAGATGCCATTCGCAAATGCGAGGCATTGGAGCAGATGACTTCAAAACAAGCATCTGAACTCACCGCGGCGGTTAATGCTGCCAACGAGGCGCAGAGTGAGTCGCGCAGTGCTCATGAAGAGATAAGACAAGCGCGTCAAATAGCAGCAGGTAAGACTTTTCTCTTGCAGAGAATCTTCGGAGGTCAGAGGTATCATGGGCTGACACGATTGTGGAGTTCTCCAGGCGTGTTTGCGGATCTCCTGAGGAGCATTGCCGACGCCACCCAATACTTCTGAGCCCAGGAGGGGAATAGCATGGAGAAGCTGCTCTAGTCGCAGTTTCTTGCGCCAAATCATCTGGTGCCCCTCAATGACCAAATGAAGCAGCTGGTCAAGCTGCACAACATGGTGGGTACGGCCATGAAGAACTTGATAGTCCGGCTATGGCCCGCTGATCCAATCCCAAGTTGTTACTTCGGATTGGTGAAGAAGCTCGTCGAAGCGGGTCCGTGGGTTAACGCTTTTAAGCGTTCGGCCTGCATAGAGTGTAATGCCCAGTATGTGGCTATGTACCCCATGTGTCGAGGCACGACTTAAGGACATAAACGCATACTAGAATGATCTCAAGTATGGTATCTTTGCACAACTCATGTAAAATCAGGGATGAAAGTGTAAAATGATAGTTGGCTTACACTCGCCGCGTCACACAATGAAATACATTAACGTTCATCATCCAAATAACATCAGAGTCCGACTACGGACGGAATCCAAATGAAATATACCATAAATAACACAAGCCCGGATCATCCTAGTAAGAGCCACTACTGATCATCGGGATAAGACACATAGTAACGCCCACGCTCTTCATCAAACTCCATGTACAGCTCTGAACCATCTCCTCTATAGATCTCAACAGTACCTGCATCTGGTGTGTGTGTGTGTGGGCGCTGCGGCGAGGCTCGGCCGCGAGAGGGGGAATAGAGGCGCTCGACTCAGGGCCAAGGCTTGCGTGTGTGTGCGAGCGCGGCTCGGGTCGTGCGCGCGGGTGCGTGTGTAGGTGCAGAGAGCACGAGCGTGGCTCGGCTCGGGCGCGTGGCCGCGGTGATGCGTGTGTGTGCGTGGGAGGTGATGTGGTGTGGCGAGGTGAGCAGCGGCAAGATGCACGAGAAAAACAACTACCGCGGGCACAAACACGACGAGGAACAAGGCAGACGAGCGGAACGGCGAGGAGCTGCAGGACGCCTACGCAGCTGGATCAACGACATAACAGAGTAGGAGAGGGGTTGGGGTATACCTAGTATACCTCTGACCCGAAGACGTGGCCGGGGACGCTGCAGGACGACGGTGGGGAGGCGACGATCTCTGGTGGCCTGCTGCTCTGCGGAGAAGACGATGGAGAGGAAGAAGAGGACGTCGGGGAACTCGTCCTCGAGCTCGGATCGGCGTCGAAACGGACTCGGGGAAGACGCCGCGGTGCTCATGATTGACAGAGAGGAAGCCGGCGACGCTCCTATGCCGGCGACGGGCTCTTGTTTGGGCCGGCCATGGTGGCTGCAGGGAGGAGATGGAGCGGGGTGGAGAGCTGGCGGCGGTGAAGGAGATTGGGATGGGGAAGAGGAAACCCTACGAGGGCGTGGGGGCTCGGTTTACTAGGGGCGCGGGCACGGCTGGCCGCCACCGTGGCCATGTGCTCGGCCCCTGCATCTTTTACCGTGAGAGCGAGGGGGACCGAGGAGGACAAAGGGGAAGGCGTTGGAGTCGCTGGCAGGCGGGTCCCTCATGGGCTTCCACGTGGGTTTTACCGCGGGAGAGAGCGCGGGCTGCGCTGAGGCTGCTGATGGGCCGCTGCGGGAGAGGAAGCGGGCCGAGGCCTGCTACGGAGGGCTGGCTGGGTCTGGCTCCTAGGTAGGCTGCGGCTGCGGGAGGCCCAGGTAAGCCCCTTCTGCTTATCCTTTTCAGTTTCTGTTTATTTAAATAAACAATTGACTAAAGAAAAGTATAGGGGGCTAGGAGAGGAGTTTGGGGAAAACAAAAATACCCCCAAGCTCCATTTGATAACATTACTTTAGGCATTTTTAAAGGCAGAAAAATAATACAAGTTTGAATAATATTCAAACTTGTGCCATTTTTTAACCCAACCAAAACAATTCCAAAATGGATGAAATTTGGCAGAGAGGTGTAGACATGGTGCAAGATTTTTAGGGAAAGAAAGAACATTAAAGGGGGCAGGGAAGAACTCCCTTGAAAATTTAAAGAAGGGAAAAGAGAGAAGGGGAAGAAGGGGTGCAAGCATGAAGGAGAGGGAGGGGTAGGTTAGCATGGGCATGGCTTGACACCAACACACACTACAACAACAAGGTGGCCTCACATCACAAACAAAAACAAGAAATGAAGCTAAGATGAAATGATGCCATGATGATGATGAAGCAATGCATGGATGCAAAAAAAATGATAATGCAAAACAAAAATGAAGCTCAAATGACAAGAACCCCCAAGGATAAGGACAAGGATCAAAATGAGAATTCCTTTATTGCCATAATTGGAAAGTATCACATATGGGGTGTTACAAACTCTCCTACACTACAAATAGATCTTGTCCTGAGATCTAGGACTGAAAGAAGGAAGGATACTCGGAACGAAGGTGATCTTCTCGTTCCCACGTAGCTTCTCGGTTGGTATGGTGTGACCACTTTACTTTCAAGAACTTGATGGACTTGTTGCGGGTCTTGCGCTCAGTTTCTTCAAGAATAGCAACGGTGTGCTCACGATAAGACAAGTCTTGTTGAAGATCGATCTCTTCGAATGGAATGGTGCGTTCAGGTGTCTTGAAGCACTTGCGGAGTTGAGACACGTGAAACACATCATGAACATTTGCAAAGTTGGAGGGAAGCTCGAGTTGGTAGGCTAGATCGCCTCTCTTGCCAAGAATCTCTAAAGGGCCCACGTATCTTGGAGCAAGCTTGCCCTTGATACCGAACCTCTGAGTGCCCTTCATGGGAGAAACATGGAGATAGACATGGTCTCCAATGTTGAAAGCCAAGTCCCGATGCTTGCTGTCATAGTAGCTCTTTTGACGCGATTGAGCGGCTTTGAGATTATCACGTATGACTTTGCACATTTCTTCGGCTTCTGAGATCAAATCATTTCCAAGAAGTTGATGTTCACCAGTCTCGGACCAGTTGAGAGGGGTACGGCACTTTTAGCCATGGAGGATTTCAAAAGGAGCTTTGCCGGCACTTGCTTGGAAGCTGTTGTTGTAGGATAATTCGGCAAACGGAAGGCAATCTTCCCATTTCATACCGAAGAAGATGACACAAGCTCTTAGCATATCTTCGAGGATCTGGTTCATTCTTTCGACTTGACCACTAGTCTGAGGGTGAAACACGGTGCTGAAGCGAATCTTTGTGCCCATGGCTGACTGAAAAGAATCCCAGAACTTGGAGGTGAACAAGCTTCCACGGTCTGAGGAGATCACTTGAGGAATGCCATGCAAGGAAACAATTCTGGAGGTGTACAGCTCTGTCAGCTGAGCTGCGTTGATGGATTCTTTGACGAGAAGAAAATGAGCTACTTTAGTTAGCTTGTCAATAACCACAAAGATAGCATCATTTCCCTTCTTTGACTTGGGAAACCCAGTGACGAAATCCATCTCAATGTGATCGAATTTCCACTCGGGAATAGGTAGAGGTTGAAGGAGACTGGCTGGACGTTGATGCTCTGCCTTCACTCTTCTGCAGACGTCACATTCATTCACAAATTGGGCAATCTCCCTTTTCATGCGAGTCCACCAATATGATTGCTTGAGGTCTTGGTACATCTTGGAACTTCCGGGATGAATCAAGAGGAGGGAGTCATGTGCTTGGTTCATTATAAGCTTCGTGACATCACCCTTGGGAACCACAATTATGTCCTCAAAGAACAAGGTGTCTTTCTCATCAACGTGATAGCACTTGCACTTGGGAGTACCCTTAGCAATACCATGTTTCACTTTATGCACCATAGCATCACTGAGTTAGGCCTCATGGATTTGATCTTCCAAGGTAGGAGCAACTTGAAGGTTTGCAAGAAAGCCTTGCGGAATGACTTGGAGGTTGAGCTTCTTGAATGATTCACAAAGTTCAGGCTGGAACGGTTTGAGAAGGAGACTATTGCAATACGCCTTTCTTCTCAAGGCATCTGCAATGACATTGGCCTTGCCAGGTGTATACTCAATGCTTGGATCGTACTTTTGAATCATCTCAACCCAATGAGTCTGGGGAAGGTTAAGGTTTGGCTGTGTGAAGATGTACTTCAAGCTCTTGTGATCGGTGAAGATGTCCACTTTTCTTCCCAACAGAAGGTGTCTCCATGTGATCAAGGCATGTACAACTGCTGCTAGCTCAAGATCATGTGTGGGGTAATTCTTCTCATTTGGTTTCAGCTGACGTGAAGTGTATGCCAGAATCTTCTTGTCTTGCATGAGAACACCACCAAGACCTTCCAATGGAGCATCACAAAAGACTTCATAAGGCTTGGACTCATCCGGAGGAGTAAGAACCGGAGCAGAAATGAGCTTCTCTTTGAGTGTTTTGAAAATGCCACATCATAATCAGGAGTCCAGGAGTACTTGACATTCTTCTACAACAGGTTGGAAAGAGGCTTGGCAATCTTAGAGAAGTTCTCAACGAACCTTCTGCAATAGCTAGCGAGACCAAGGAAGCTTCGGAGTTGCTTGACATTCTGTGGAGGTTCCTAGTTGACAATAGCTTCAACCTTCTCGGGGTTCACAGAAATGCCGTCGGTAGAGATAATATGGCCAAGATAAAGGACTTTATCCAGCCAGAATTCACATTTGGAGAACTTCGCATAGGACTTGTGTTCACGGAGCCTGTCAAGGACCAAACGGAGGTGCTTGGCATGGTCTTCTTCATTCTTGGAGAATACCAAGATATCATCCAGATAGACGAGAAGAAATTCGTTGGTGTAGGGGTTGAATATGAAGTGCATCATCCGAGAGAAAGTGGGTGGAGCATTTGCAAGGCCGAAAGACATGACCATGTATTCATAAGAGCAAAAACTCATTCTGAATGCGGTCTTTGGAATATCCTCTTCACGGATACGAATCTGATGGTAACCCATCCGAAGATCGAGCTTCGAGAACACCTTTGCTCCTTTGAGCTGCTCGAACAATTCATTGATATTGGGGAGCGGATACTTATCCTTTATTGTCTTCTTGTTCAATGGTCGGTAGTCAACGCAAAGGCGTTCCGTGCCATCCTTCTTCTTGACAAATAGAACACCACATCCCCAAGGAGAAGTACTAGGCCTGATTAGACCCATACGTTCTTGCTCATCGAGTTGTTTCTTCAGCTCCTTCAACTCATCAGGGGAAAGCTTGTACGGACGCCGACATGCTGGCTCGGTACAGGGCTCGAGTTCAATGACGAATTCAACTTGACGATGGGGAGGCATGCCTGGAAGCTCTTCAGGGAATACATACTCATATTCATTAACCACCGGAATCTGAGAAATGGCATTAATATCGCCCTTGTCATTGAGAGAGAAAAGCCTGATTGTGTTATCTCGAGAGGCGAAGATAATCACGTCTTCGTCAGGATGAGTAAGCTTGACTTCCTTATTTGCACAATCAATGTTTGCATCATGCTTGGAGAGCCAATCCATCCCAAGAATAAGATCAATGTCAGAGTTGCCGAGAATAACCGGAGAAACCAGAAAACTGTAATCACCCATATGAATAGATATATCCGGAGCAAACACACTAGAATACATTCGTTTTCCCGGAGAAATAATTGATAACTCCCTTGGTAAACTTTTGATGTCAACATTGTGCTTCGATGCAAAAGGTTGAGACATGAAAGAACATGATGCACCCGAATCAAACAAGACTTTAGCAGGTTTAAGGTTAACTGGAAGATTACCAAGTATCACATCTGAAGAATTCTCTGCTTGAGATGCATTCATCAGATTCACTCTTGCAACCTTGGGATTGTGCTTGACAATAGCATTGCTAACAGATGGAGGAGGCGAAAGGCGCCTTTGAGTACACTTGTTTGCATAGTGACCCTTCTGGCCACACTTGTTGCAAGTAACTTCTAAGAGAGGCCGGTGATAAGGACCACTTGATCTTGAAGCTTGAAACTGAGGCTTGGACTGATTGCTTGGGTTGGGTGGGTGGGAGAAACCACGGCCACCTAAGTGCTTGTTGTTGTTTGGAGGACGGAGCACTGGAGGAGGCGGTAGCCAGAACTTCTTCTGCTTGGCAACCACTTGAGAGGAAGAGGAGGAGTGAACAGCATCTCTGATCCTCTTTTTGGAAGCTTCACTCTTGAGCTGAGTTGCCTCTTGCTTGAGAGCCATATTGTAGGATTGGTCAAATTCATCCGGCTCGAACAAGGTGAGAGCTAGTTGGAGTTCATCTCTCAGACCACCACGGAACTGATAAATCTTGCTCTTGGCATCGGGGATGTCTTGCTTTGCATAACGGGCAAGATTCTGGAACTTGACATTGTATTGATAGACGGACATGGTGCCTTGATTCAGGTTGCAGAATTGCTCACGCATGCCTTCAATGACACTGGTTGGAATGTGGTGAGAGCGGAAATCTTTGCAGAAGTCAGTCCACGAGATCTCACGTTCACCTCTGGAATCTTTGTACTGTTGCCACCAATCAGCAGCTTGATCTTTGAGTTGGAAAGTGGCAAACTTGACATAATCCTCAGGTCTCACGTTACTGCATTCGAAGTGCTTTTTGATGTCTGTGATCCAGTCTTCAGCATCTAGCGGGTCCACACAGTAACTGAATGACTTCGGTTGGTTTGCTAGGAATTGGTTCAGTGTCGCAAAGTGACGTTGATTGAACAGATTGCCTTGGCCTTGGTTCCCATGATTGCCTTGATTTTCTTGGTTGGCTTGAAAGTTCTGCATCATCTGCATGAGCATCTGAGTGTTCTGGTTGGTTGCTTGCATAATCACTCTCCATGCCTCAGATGGAGGAGGAGGGGAAGGAGGACGCTCTTCTTCGCCCTCTTGGTTAGGGTTGGGAACCCTCTTAGGAGCCATCCTGAATGAGATGACAACTGTTAGCCATTGATGCAAAATAGATAAGTTGAATCAACGTCTAGAAATTTGCAACATAAGTCTTCACAAGAACATTCGAACAAAATGAACGAATGAACTCCACAGTTTAATGGTACAACAATCTTCTCGAGAAGCAACTTGGGAGAACAAAAGGTAAATAAAAACAACAAGGTGCAGATGGAACAAATACATGATAGAAGCTTCATCCCACATGTTCGTGCTGAATGCCCCATGGAATGTGTTACAAAGGGTGTTGCAATCCCCGGATCAGCATTGCCAAGGACCCTTTAAGATGCAACTCCCAATTGGAACAATGCCCATGAAACCTCTTCACTTGATGTTGAACCCCAAACCTTAAATCATGCACTCGTTGGAAGAATGCCTATGAGCTACTTGAAGAACCCACCTATTAATTCCCGAAGGTTTCCTGTTATGCAATCTGGTGTTGGGGATACAGGGGAAGCACCGCGCACTCAACTCTAATCCTACATCCAGCTGTGTCCATCCGTCAACACATAACCAGTCATCCTCGGAAACTGTTTACCTCGGACCTTCGAAATGCATCCGCTATACAAGCTGTGGCAATACTCCCAAACTATCTCCCCAGTACTGGGTGACGTCGGGGTTATCTCACCACTAACTGCATAGCAGAGTTTTCGATGTCGGCCGTCTTAAGTATTCTAGAACTACTGTGATACATTTGTGACGACAACACCTCGAAGCTGAACTCCCCGGGACACTGCCACAACCCCTAAATGACACGAGGCATCGAGAACAATGTTCTCGTCACAAAGATATCAGAACAATCCAAACAATACTCGCGTGATCCTAAATTTTTTTTTGTGAATTTATTAGAGTAGAGGAGATAGAACAACGTCAGGAGTCCTCACCAGAGCGATGAAGGGATTAGGAGTAAAAGAAATCCTACTCTCCAATATATATATAGGACTCAAAACATTTTTTGTGTGTGTGCCTAGACTCAACCGTCAACGATTTGATCAATCAGGGGGCTCCTAGGTCGGAGAAGGCACTGATACCAACTTGTAATGCTAGTATGCAGCTATGTCCCCCACGTGTCGAGGCACGACTTAAGGACATAAACGCATACTAGAATGATCTCAAGTATGGTATCTTTGCACAACTCATGTAAAATCAGGGATGAAAGTGTAAAATGATAGTTGGCTTACACTCACCACGTCACACAATGAAATACATTAATGTACATCATCCAAATAACATCAGAGTCTGACTACGGACGAAATCCAAATGAGAGATACCATAAATAACACAAGCACGGATCATCCTAGTAAGAGCCACTACTGATCGTCGGGATAAGACACATAGTAACTCCCTCGCTCTTCATCGAACTCCCAGTACAGCTCTGAACCATCTCCTGTATAGATTTCAATGGTACCTGCATCTGGTGTGTGTGTGTGTGGGTGCTGCGGCGAGGCTCGGTCACGAGAGGGGGAATAGAGGCGCTCGACTCAGGGCCAAGGCATGTGTGTGTGTGTGTGTGTGTGCGAGCGCGGCTCGAGTCGTGCACGCGGGTGCGTGTGCAGGTGCAGAGAGCACGAGCGCGGCTCGGCTCGGGTGCGTGGCCGCGGCGATGCGTGTGTGTGCGTGGGAGGTGCTGTGGTGTGGCGAGGTGAGCAGCGGCAAGACGCACGAGAAAAACAACTACCGCGGGCACAAACACGACGAGGAACAAGGCAGACGAGCGGAACGGCGAGGAGCTGCAGGACGCCTACGCAGCTGGATCAACGACATAACAGAGTAGGAGAGGGGTTGGGGTATACCTAGTATACCTCTGACTCGAAGACGTGGCCGGGGACGCTGCACGACGATGGTGGGGAGGCAACGATCTCCGGTGGATTGCTTCTCTACGGAGAATACGACGGGGAGGAAGAAGAGGACGTCGGGGAACTCGTCCTCGGGCTCAGATTGGCGTCAGAACGGACTCGGGGAAGACGCCGCGATGCTCGTGGTCGACGGAGAGGAAGCCGGCGACACTCCTATGCCGGTGACGGGCTCTTGTTTGGGCCGGCCATGGTGGCTGCAGGGAGGAGATGGAGCGGGGTGGAGAGCTATCGGCGGCGAAAGAGATTGGGATGGGGAAGAGGAAACCCTAGGAGGGCGCTGGGGCTCGGTTTAATAGGGGGCTCGGGCACGGCTGGCTCGCCACCGTGGCCATGTGCTCGGCCCCTGCATCTTTTACCGTGAGAGCGAGGGGGACCGAGGAGGACGAAGGGGAAGGCGCTGGAGTCGTTGGCAGGCGGGTCCCTCACGGGCTTCCACGTGGGTTTTACCACGGGAGAGAGCGTGGGCTGCGCTGAGGCTGCTGCTAGGCCGGTGCGGGAGAGGAAGCGGGCCGAGGCCTGCTGCAGAGGGCTGGCTGGGTCTGGCTCCCAGGTAGGCTGCGGCTGTGGGAGGCCCAGGTAAGCCCCTTCTGCTTATCCTTTTCAGTTTCTGTTTATTTAAATAAACAGTTGACTAAAGAAAAGTACAGGGGGCTAGGAGAGGAGTTTGGGAAAAACAAAAATACCCCCAAGCTCCTGGATTTATTCAACATTTGATAAAATTACTTTGGGCATTTTTAGAGGCAGAAAAATAATACAAGTTTGAATAATATTCAAACTTGTGCCATTTTTGAACCCAACCAAAACAATTCCAAAATGGATGAAATTTGGCAGAGAGGTGTAGACATGGTGCAAGATTTTTGGGGAAAGAAAGAACATTAAAGGGGACAGGGAAGAACTCCCTTGAAAATTTAAAGAAGGGAAAAGAGAGAAGGGGAAGAAGGGGTGCAAGCATGAAGGAGAGGGAGGGGTAGGTTAGCATGGGCATGGCTTGATACCAACACACACTACAACAACAAGGTGGCCTCACATCACAAACAAAAACAAGAAATGAAGCTAAGATGAAATGATGCCATGACATGATGAAGCAATGCATGGATGCAAAAAAAAGACAATGCAAAACAAAAATGAAGCTCAAATGACAAGAACCCCCAAGGATAAGGACAAGGATCAAAATGAGAATTGCTTTATTGCCATAATTGGTAAGTATCACATATGTGGTGTTACATAGAGGGTGCTTGGATGGCGTTTGCCCGCGTGTAGGTGCATTGGGCGAAGATGAAGGCCACGGAGATAGCAACTGCTGGCCTTCCAGAGGGCAAGGATCACCGCAAGCCAGAAAGGTATTTTGGCGACGTCCAAGAAGGAGCCCATCTTGTAGAGGACCAGTGCTCAAAGGATATAATCTTTGAATGATTGTATTCATATTATAAGGACTAAGCCTTTGTGCCGATATGTATAAATTTTGCGCTTCTATATTATAAGCGAATTGTTCCTCCTGTGCGTCTGTTTATTTAAATTTAAAAGTTTCCAGTCGTCGGCTTCAGCCCCCATGTAAATGTTATAGGGGTGTTCGGTGAGGCGCATTAATACTTTTTATCCAACGTCTTGGTCCATGTAGGAGGTGTTTGCGAAGCGAACCAGGCAATCAGACTATGCGGCTTTATGGCTTTCACTTAGCCATAGGAGCTTGACTAGTGGGGCTAAGTACTAGCCCCTGGTGTGCGTAGGGCTTCTGAACTATGGTACCTGTTTTACGCGGTTGGACGAAGACCAGCCCCTCGTATAACACGGAGTGGATCGCTATCGATCGTAGAATGACACTAGGTCACCGAATCGCTTTACCGGCTCTCGCTTCATCATGATAGTCAGTTTTTAGCTCTCTACTGAGGTACTTGACCAGACGAACCAGAAGTATAATCACAGTAATTCTCCCTTTACTACCTTAGCCGAACAATGCAGAACGCAAGGTGGTAAGCACAGGAGCCGGGCAACCCAACTATTGACCAAAGACATGAGTCAGAGCCGATGCATATAATGCAATATCCGGGATGCCGAACAATTCCCTATAGGAGTTCCGACTTTTGACGGTGTGCGAGGCCGAATACAACCCCTGGTATTAAGTCCAAGTATTAGGGCACACGCGGCAATCTGAATTGGGGAGAGAACACATGTGGTAATAAAATAAACTCCAGGAAAATTGGAACCAAACTGCTTCTTTTATATCACGTTTAATACGGCGAGCCGTGTGGTTACAGATAGTGTCGATAACATCATTGGGCATTTTACATGCCAACAGAAGAAAAGATCAAAAAATAAAAGAGGAGGGAAAAAGGTTTACACAGAGCCTGAATCTAAAAATAAATCTCAATACGGGGCCCTCCTGCACGTCTGCGCCATTTTTCTCCTTTGCGATATGTCCTTGAAAAGGAATTATGATGGCCGCCTGTAAAAAAAACATGATTCTCGAAAAAGAGTGTCATGCACAGCCGTAAACAATGTAGGTTCTTTTAAATGAACCTGAAAAAGAAAATGTATTTTAGAGTCCGAATAGGGTCGAGTCGAACTATGGACTATTTGTATGTAGTGTGCCCTCGGCGCCGCCCAAGGTATTTTAAGGGCATAATTGTGTACGCGAGGTATGTGTGCTACCACCTTATGGGGCAGTCGACAGGGGTGTAACTGCTAATCGAGCTCAGGTTCCTCTAAGCTCCCGCATGCAGGCCGGACACGTTTAGCCGTGTCTGTGGTCTTGACGACCGATGACCTTTCGGCTTGAATAGGCCGTTTTGGACATCGACTGCTAGGACCGCAGTGTCTTCCTCCATGCGGAGGGAGCGCTCCATATTTCTGTTGACCGTGATGACGCTGCGTGGTCTGGGCATTTTGAGCTTTAAGTAGGCATAATGCGGGACCGCATTAAAGCGGGCGAAGGTCGTTCTTCCGAGTAGTGCGTGATAGCCACTTCGGAACGAAGCAATGTCAAAGAACTCTTCACTTCGAAAGTTGTCAGGGGAGCCGAATACGACCTCCAATGTTAATGAGCCTGTGCAGCGGGCTTCTACACCTGGTATCACTCCTTTAAAGGTAGTGCTGCTGGGCTTTGACGGGTCTATCCCCATCTTTTGGATAGTGTCTTGGTATATCAGATTGACACTGCTGCCGCCGTCCATAAGGACTCGTGTAAGATGGTATCCGTCGATTATAGTATCGAGCACTAAGGTGGCCGAACCTCCGTGGTGGATACTAGTTGGACGATCCCTACGATCAAAGGTGATCGGACAAGCCGACCATGGGTTGAACTTGGGGGCGACAGGCTCGATGGCATAGACGTCCCTGAGTGCGCGCTTGCGCTCCCTCTTGGGGATATGGGTGACGTAGATCATATTCACGGTTTTTACCTCCGGTGGAAATTTCTTCTATCCCCCCGTGTTTGGCTAGCGAGGTCCATCCTCGTCTTTGCTTTGAGGTCCTTTCCCCTTGTGTTTGGCGTTTAGCTTGTTGGCCTGCTTAAAGACCCAACAGTTTCGGTTGGTATGATGTGCAGTTTTATCAGGGGTGCAATGGATCTGGCAAGGCTTGTCTAGTATTTTGTCCAAGCTAGATGGACTATCTATGTTGCCTTTGAATGGCTTCTTCCGTTGACCAGGCCTGGAGCCACTGAATCCGGTGTTCACCATCGTGTCATATGTGCTTCCAGTATTGTTTCGACGCTTGTTTTTATTGTGCCGTGGCTTGCCATTGCCATGCCTGACTTCAAAGGTGCCAGGGTCGCTGGTGCTGTTGCTGCTACGAGCCAGCCATCTATCCTCGCCCGCACAAAAGCGGGTCATGAGTGTAGTTAAGGCTGCCATTGTTCTCGGCTTCTCTTGGCCGAGGTGTCTAGCCAGCCATTCGTCCCGGACACTGTGTTTGAATGCAGCTAAGCCTCGGCGTCCGGACAGTCGACAATTTGGTTCTTTTTAGTTAAGAACCGATTCCAAAGCTTATGGGCTGACTCCTCGGGTTGCTAGATTATATGACTTAGATCATCAGCATCCGGGGGCTGGCCATAAGTCCCTTGAAAGTTGGCCCGAAAAGCATCCTCGAGTTCTTCCCAGCTTCCAATGGAATTCTCTGGGAGGCTATTTAACCAGTCTCGAGCTGTTCCTTTCAGCTTGAGAGGTAAATATTTGATAGCGTGGAGATCATCTCCACGAGCCATGTGGATGTGAAGAATAAAGTCTTCTATCAATACAGCAGGGTCCGTTGTTCCAACGTACGCCTTGATATTTACGGGTTTAAACCCTTCCGGAAATTTTTGATCCATCATCTCATCGGTGAAGCACATAGGGTGTGCGGCACCCTGTATTTTGCGATATCGTGGCGCAATTCGGATGGTATTGGTGTTCGGTGTTGGCTCCGAACTCGAATGTGATTGGTCTGCTTGGCTTGATAGCCATCATTCCGTGTGTGGGTACGTTCCCTTGATCCGTAGATTGATCTGGTCTTGCCAGCCTTTTATTCAGGTCCTAACGTAGATCGTACTTATGGCCCTGAGCCGATGTATCCTTTCCTTTATGGTGAGGAGGTGCGGGTTTGTGTACAATGTTGCTGGCAGCTTTGTCCCGTCCACGGGGTGGTTGGTCCGATTGATTGGACTAATTATACTTTGGCGGAATTGGCGATGGGGCCTCATCATCGAATTGGGGAATCAGCCTACGTTTGGGATAGCTCTTTATTTGGCCTTTATAGTCGTATCGTTCTTCAGCGTCTAGCACTTCGTTCCATATGTCATTGAGTGTATCCTGTTCGGCTCTAAGCCGCCGCTTCTGCTTCTTCAGGTTCCTTGCGGTGGCAATGAGTATTGTTGAAAACATTTCTGTTCGAGCGGTTCATCCGGGATGATGAAATCGTCGTCTCCCAGGCTGATGTCCTCCTCGGAGACAGGTTGATAATTGATGTCATCTACATCGCTATGATCGTCCAGCGGTTCTAGACTGTGTTCTCCATCCTCCCGTTCGTCGTGCTCTACCGCTGGCTCCACGGGGTCATCGGCGTGTTCCGGATCATCATTGTCTTTGGTGACAGTGTTACTCTCTTTCCCTTTACGGGATCGAGATCGACGCTTCTGACGCTGGCGTTTGGGAGGTTCATCGACAAGCTTGCCTTGTTCTGGATTGGTATCGTTGTCGCCCTCCTTCTCATTTGGTGTGTCCACCATGTATACATCATATGTAGAAGTAGCCATCCATCGCCCGGTTGCGGGCGGGTTTGTACTTAGTTTGGCTTCGGCATCATGGTCCATCCCATCGATGTCTTCGGAAGCGTAATCTAGTAGATTGGTTAAGTCCTCGACCATGGCTACCAAGTGGGTGGTGGGTGGGAAGTAAAATTCCCTGTCCTCAGCCCCCAGTTCAAATTGGGCATAATTCGGCTGGGAATTCTCTGTTAGGGAGAGATATTTTAGTAAGTCCAGTGCTTCGTCTAAGGGCGTGTGCCGTACATGTGTTCGGACATCTGCGAGGCTGAGTTCGGTGACAACCGCTCGATCGAGCCCAAAGGACGCAGATCCCGAGAGTTTGGAACTCGTAATCGGAGACGAGTCCGGAATTCCAGTGGCAGGGGGGATCCCACTCAAGGTTGGGTCCATGTGCGGCTTAAGCATCGCTAAGGCTGCGGTCTCCGTGGCGGGGTTGATCTTCCCGTCCTCGAATGAAGTGATCTGCTGCAGATCTATGACCAGTGCTGCGGCAGGTGGTATCTCCTGGACGAGGTCCGATGACAGATCTAAGTCGTGTTCATTGTGGTGGCATGGGTGCGAATCCGTCCAAGATCAAATCTCCATGTACGTCAGCAATGTAGTTTAGGCTTCCAAATCTGATATGATGACCAGGGGCGTAGCTGTCGACCTGCTCGAGTTGGCCTTCCGTGTTGGCACGAAGCACGAAGCCACCGAACACGAAAAGTTGGCCGGGAAGAAAAATTCCCTCGGCGATGGCGGCGTCGTTGATGACGAAGCAAGCCATTAATCCTTCAGCCGATGACACAGTGGAACTCTCAATGAAAGCAACAATGTCGGTGTCAAAACTGGCAGATCTCGGGTAGGAAGTCCCGAACTATGCGTCTGAGTATCGATGGCAACAGGAGATTGGGACACGATGTTTTTACCCAGGTTCAAGCCCTCTCGATCGAGGTAATACCCTACTTCCTGCTTGATTGATCTTGATGAATATGGGGTTACAAGAGTTGATCTACCTCAAGATCGTAATGGCTAAACCCTAAAGTCTAGCCTATGTGATTGTTACGATTATGTCGTCTCTACGGACTAAACCCTCGGGTTTATATATGCATCAGAGGGACCTAGGGTTGGTACATGACCATCTTGCAGAGGAAGGAAAGTATTATACCCGAACTCCATCCGGATACGAGAGATAGTCTTCGTCAATAATCTTCACGGCCCACCAGTTCGGCCCATAATGAGCGATCCGGCCACCTGAGGACCCCTTAATCCAGGACTCCCTCACTCGTGGCGTCATCACA
Source organism: Secale cereale (assembly GCA_902687465.1). Classification (NCBI taxonomy): domain Eukaryota; kingdom Viridiplantae; phylum Streptophyta; class Magnoliopsida; order Poales; family Poaceae; genus Secale; species Secale cereale. The sequence goes on from LR738711.1 coordinate 735,993,066, forward strand.
GTAAATGGGAATATAGAGCGCTCCCTCCGTACCGAGGAGCATACCGCGGTCCTAGCAACCGAAGTTCAAGGCGGCCTCATCAAGCCGAACACCTCATCGGTCGTCAAGACCCGAGACACTACTAAACATGTCCGACCCGCATTACAGCGGGGTAGCTCGCTGGAACCCGAGCTTGAGTAGTAGTTTAGCCTCCGCCAATTGCCCCATAAGGTTGTGGTATACGTACCTCGCGTACATAACTACGCCCTTAAATACCTTGGGCAGCGCCAGAGGCACACTACAGAACAGGTCCATAGTATGGTTTAACCGTATTCGGATCTCAAATATGTTTCCACTGTAGGTTCGTTACAGAACCTACCTGATCTACAGTCGTATGGCAAGGTTCCTCTTTTCAGCTGACGACCATCGGACTCCTCCCCTTCGAGGATGTATCACCAAGGAGAAATGGTGCAGACATGCAGCAATGCATCATTGGGGTTCTCAAACCATTTCATTTAGGCTCTGTGTAAACCTTTCCCTTGTATAAACTTCTGGCATGTAAAATGACCTCGATGTTTTTGGCATTATCTATAACAACACAACTCACCGTATTAGTCAGTGTATAAAGGAAACAGTTGATCACCACTTTTTTTGGCAGTCATTTTATTTTATTATCATCTGTGTTCCCTCCCTACCTTAGAGTGCCACACATGCTTCAATCCGGCCTTAACACCGTGGGTTGTATGCGGCCCAGCACACTTCAAGTCCGAACACCTATAGGGAACTTTTCGGTGTCCCGGATATTGCATTATATGCATCGACTCTGAATCATGTCTTGGGTCTATAGTTGGGTTGCCCGGCTCGTGTGTTTACCACCTTATGTTCCGCTTGTTCGGCTAAGGTAGTAAAGGGAGAACTAATGCGATTGTATTTCTGGTTCATCCGGTCAAGTACCTCAGTATAGAAAGCCAAAAATTGACTGTCATGATAGGCGAGAGCTGGTCAGCGATTCGGCGACTCAGTGCTATACTACAAATCGTTAGCGATTCACCCCATTTTACACGAGTGGCTAGTCTTCGTCCAGCCGCGTGGAAGAGGCACCGTAATCCGGATAGTCACACACGCACAAGGGGCTAGTAGCCCTACAGTAAAACTCCTATAGCAAAGTGAAAGTAATAAAGCCACATAGTCTGATTACCTGGTTCACCTCGCGGACACCTCCTTTACAGACCAACACGTTGGATAAAGTGTGGTCACGCGTCATGCCGAACACCCCTGTAGCATCTACGTGGGGGCTGAAGCCGACGACTGGTAACTTTAAGAAATACAACAATAAACGGCCGCACAGGAGGAAAAGTCGCTCGAATGAAAGGCGGAAACATAGATATATAACAACATGGGTTTATAACATAGTTTGTACAACCCGAATACATTCAATCAAATATTACATCCTTAGAACATTGGCCCTCTATAGCTCGGGCTCCTTCTAGGACATCATCGAAGTACCTCTCCGGCTTCCGATGATCTTTGCCTTCGGGCGGGCCTGCGGTTGCCACTTCGGTGGCCTTCATCTTTGCCCATTGAATTTTGACGCGGGCAAAGGCCATCCGGGCACCCTCTATGCACGACGAGCGCTTCACGGCAGCAATCCGCGGCCATGCATCGACAAGCCGCTTCACCAAACCGAAGTAGCTCCTAGGGATCGGCTCGGTTGGCCAGAGTTGGACTATTAGGTCCTTCATGCCCAAACCTGCCACGCCATACAGCTCCACCAACTACTTTAGCTGGTCATTCAGAGGCGTCGGGTGTTCCGGCGCGAGAAATTGCGACCAGAACAGCTTCTCGGTCGAGTTCCCCTCCTGGGCTCTGAAGAACTGTGCGGCATCGGCGGCACTCCTCGTAAGATCCGCAAACGCGCCTAGAGAACTCCACACTCGCGTGAGCAAAGCATACCTCTGACCTCCAAAGATTCTATACAAAAGAAAGGCCTTACCATCCGCTATCTGCCTCGCCTGGTGGATCTCTTCGCGAGCGCTCCGGGACTCGCTCCGTGCCTCTTTGGCATCATGAAGCGCCTTGGCAAGCACGGAGGACTGGGCCGAAGTCTACTACTCCAGGCAGCTTGTTCGGCCTCCAGTTCGGCAGCCACTTTGTCAGCGGCTGCCTTATTCGCATCCGCCTCCTTTTTGGCCTGGGCAAGGGCGCCTTTGAGGGTCTCGACCTCGGCGGCGCCAGCTATGATCATAATCAAAACATCTGACGAGTTAACCTCTCATTATACATATCATCTCCGATATGAGAATATTTTTTTAACACCATACACATACCTTGCGTTTCGTCGAGCCGCTTATTGATGCGGTCGAGTTCCTCATCGGCCACCTGAAGCTTCTGATTGAGTTCAGAAACTTCTACGACCTGGGCAGTTGCCACCAACATGGAGGCATGTTTCAATAACAGCACAATGTGTTAGACTCTCGAATACTATATGGATCCTCTATTCGGTTTCTTCCAAACCGAACAGAGCATCAGGGACTACTTTCCATACACAGGATTATTATTCTACATGAATAAAGTGTAATTTTGTTAGAACATTATGTCGCATACCTCAAAGCCCGTCAGTGGGCTATTGAAGGCTTCATTCAGTCTGCTCTTAGCAGACTGAATCTTCTCCATAACCGCACCCATCAGGGTGCGGTGTTCCGCCACAACGGAAGAGCTTTGCAGCGCTTCCTCCAGAGCGTTGGGCGCCTCCGGATTAGTGGAGGCTGCCGATGGAGCTGGTGCTCCTCCCCCCTCTTTCGTAGGGGTCGCTTATCTGATTCTGGAGCCGTACTAGCCGTCAGCATGGTTTTCGGCTGGAGCCCGGATTGCTTGGGCTCCCAGACGTCGGTCGTCATGGGGACCGCCTCCCCTTGGTTTTCAGCGAGTAAGGTGTTAACCTCGGGTGCTCTCTTGTCTGCCCCGCTCACCCCCTCTCAGGTAGGGGACATCCTCTGGGATGACACTTCGGTGTCCCCCATGTCGGTAGGCGAGGGGGCTCGTGACGGTGTCTCACTCTCTGGCATTTCGGCCGGCAGAGACTTCCCCTCCGATAATGGAGTATCGGGGAGCGCGCGGGAGGGCTAAAAGGCAACAAACAAGGTAACTTGCATAATGAAAGTAAACCAAAGTCAATAGTGAGTTTCCAAATACTTATGATTCGGCCAAGGGCTTCAACATGGGAGGTCTCCGGGGGACTACATCGGATCCTGAATCTGAATTGTCCGGGAGGTTCAGTTTCCACCTCCTGGGCGCCCCTCCTCCTGGTTTTTGGAGGCCACCCTCTTCTTCTTCCTCCTCTTATGGGGGGGGTGCTTTCCACATCCTCCTCCTCTTCCTCCTCGTCTCCCTCGTGGGAGGAGAGGGCTTCGGTCTCTCCGTACATAGTTTCCGAAGGACCCTTGGGGCGGGGGCCGCCCTTGGCCTCCTTGCCCTTCTTCTTCTTAGCCTTCTTCTCCGGCGCTTGATAGGGCGCCGGTACCAGCATCTCCATTAGCTGGGGTGTGGTCGGGCCCTTGAGCAGCGGTGCTGGACAGTTGATCCGCTCCGCCTTTGTCGTCCCGACCTGGAAGGAACACAAGAAATATAATTTCTATCATATCTGAAATATTGACGGGATAGGTCTTCGGCAAAATCATGCTTACCACCGAGGCCGGGTTCTCACTATCAAATCGTTCTTCTTCGGCCCCTTTTTATGAGCCTTGAAGAGCTGCTTCCACATGTCTTCGTGCGTGGTGCCAAAGAAGCGCTTCAGGGTTCGTGGCTCCTCCAAATTCAACTCCCATAGGGGGAGGCCCGGAGCTGGCAGGGAAGAGTGCGTCGGAAGACCATCACTTGAATCACGTCAGTGAGACTAGTCCTCTCAGCCAACATATAGGAGATGCGATTCTAAAGCATCTTCACCTCCGATTTGGACCCCCAATCAAGGCCCTTGGTGGTCCATGAGGTGAGTCTCACGGGGGGTCCGGATATGAAATTGGGCGTGGCTGCCTAGGTGGCTTCGCCGGGTTGGGTGATATAAAACCACTCCTGCTGCCATACCTTGACGGTTTTCACGAAAGCCCGTTTGGGCAAGGTGGCGTTGGGGAGCTTGTTTACCATAACTCCGCCGCAATCCGCATGTTGTCTGTCGACCACCTTCGGCTTCAGATTGAAGACCTTGAGCCACAGGCCGAAGTGTGGGGGATGCGGAGGAAAGCCTCGCACACGAGACACGACTATAAAAGCCGATATGTGTAGGAAGGAATTTGGGGCTAGATCGTAGAAATCTAGCCCATAGAAGAACAAAAGACCCAGGACAAAAGGGTGAGGGGAAATCCTAGCCCCCGAAGGAAATGGGGGATGAACATGACCCTCTCGTTGGGCTCTAGAGTAGGAATCACCTGGTCTTTGTCTGGATCCTATGTGCTATGTTTGCGGACAGATAGCCCGCGCTCCAGAGATCCTTCACCTCCTTTTCAGTGACGGCGGAGGCCTCCCACTTGCCCTTGGAGCCGTACCCGGCCATTGCTGGAGAAGGAGGCGATCGTGGAGGAGATTGGAGCTGCGGGCGCTGGAGCTAGAAGATTGGGAGACAGAGGCTAGAGGAAGGCATGAGGTAAAAGGAGGTGTCTTTATCCTTTTATAGATGGTGAAAATGCCAAACATCCCCCACTCAGGCCATAAAACTCTCCAGTTCCCAACAAGATCGTGATTGATGAGAATCTCGTAATGGGCAGGCACGATCTCGGTTTCGACAAGACGTGCCAATGGAGGCTATGCCTTGATACGTACCCATCGTATCTACTTTTCCAAATTCTTTTGCCCTTGTTTTGGACTCTAATTTGCATGATTTGAATGGAACCAACCCGGACTAATGCTGTTTTCAGCAGAATTACCTTGGCGTTATTTTTGCGCAAAAATAAAAGTTCTCGGAATGACCTGAAACTTCACGGAGAATATTTTCAAAATATATAAAAAAATTGATGAAAAGAACCACCAGAGGGGGACCACACCCTGGTCACAAGGGTGGGGGTGTGCCCCCTGGAGCTCCATCGACGTCAACTCCAGCTCCATATGATCACTTTCAAGGAGAAAAAAAACAGAGAGAAGATCCCATCGCATTTTACGATACGGAGCCGCCGCAACCTCCTGTTCTTCATCGAGAGACCTGATCTGGAGTCCGCTCGGGGCTCCGAAGAGTGGAGATCGCCGCCATCGTCATCATCAAACATCCTCCATCATGAATTTCATGATGCTCACCGCCGTGCATGAGTAATTCCATCGTAGGCTTGTTGGACGGTGATGGGTTGGATGAGATATATCATGTGATTGAGTTAGTTCTGTTAGGATTTGATCCCTAGTACCCACTATGTTCTGAGATTGATGTTGCTATGACTTTGCTAGGCTTAATGCTTGTCACAAGGGCCTAAGTGCCATGGTTTTAGATCTGAACCTATTATGTTTTCATAAATATATTTGTTATCTTGATCCTATCTTGCAAGTCAATAGTCACCTACTATGTGTTATGATCTGGCAACCCCGGAGTGACAATAACCGGGACACTTCCCGATGATGACCATAGTTTGAGGAGTTCATGTATTCACTAAGTGCTAATGCTATGGTCCGATACTCTATTAAAAGGAGACCTTAATATCCCTTAGTTTCCATTAGGACCCCGCTGCCACGGGAGGGTAGGATAAAAGATGTCATGCAAGTTCTTTTCCATAAGCACGTATGACTATATTCGGAATACATGCCTACATTACATTGATGAATTGGAGCTAGTTCTGTGTCACCCTAGGTTATAACTACTACATGATGAATATTATCCGACACCTATAATTACTGATCCATTGCCTACGAGTTCGTTCCATATTGATACACGCTTTGTTACTTTCGTTACTGCTACAGTCACCATCACTACAAACTGCTACTGTTACTTTTGCCACTGTTACTGTTACTTCCATACTACTTTGTGATAACCCACAAGTGTAGGGGATCGCAACAGTTTTCGAGGTTAAAGTATTCAACCCAAATTTATTGGTTCGACACATGGGGAGCCAAAGAATACTCTTAAGTATTAGCAGTTAAGTTGTCAATTTAACCACACCTGGAAACTTAGTATCTGTAGCAAGGTAATTTAGTAGCAAGGTAATATGGAAGTAACGGTAACGGCAATAAAAGTAATGGTAGTAGTTTTGTAGTGATTGTAACAGGGGCAACGGAAAAGTAAATAAGCAACAAGCAATATGTGAAAAGCTCGTAGGCATTGGATCGGTGATGGAGAATTATGTCCAATGTGATTCCTCATGTAATAGTTATAACATAGGGTGACACAAAACTAGCTCCAGTTCATCAATGCAATGTAGGCATGTATTCCGAATATAGTCATACGTGCTTATGGAAAAGAACTTGCATGACATCTTTTGTCCTAGCCTCCCGTGGCAGCGGGGTCCTAATGGAAACTAAGGGATATTAAGGCCTCCTTTTAATAGAGTACCAGACCAAAGCATTAACACATAGTGAATAAATGAACTCCTCAAACTACGGTCATCGCCGGGAGTGGTCCCGATTATTGTCACTTCGGGGTTGCCGGATCATAACACATAGTAGGTGACTATTGACTTGCAAGATAGGATCAAGAACACACATATATTCATGAAAACATAATAGGTTCAGATCTGAAATCGTGGCACTTGGGCCCTAGTGACAAGCATTAAGCGTGGCAAAGTCATAGCAACATCAGTCTTAGAACATAGTGGATACTAGGGATCAAACCCTAACAAAACTAACTCGATTACATGGTAAATCTCATCCAACCCATCACCGTCCAACAAGCCTACGATGGGATTACTCACGCACGGCGGTGAGCATCATGGAATTGGTGATGGAGGAAGGTTGATGATGACGATGGCGACGATCTCCACTCTCCGGAGCCCCGAACGGACTCCAGATCAGCCCTCCCGAGAGAGATTAGCGCTTGGCGGCGGCTCCGTATCGTAAAACGTGATAATTCCTTCTCTCTGATTTTTTTTCTCCCCGAAAGTGAATATATGGAGTCGGGGGAGACGTCGGTGAAGCAACAGGGGGCCCACGAAGAAGGGGCGCGCGCCTAGGGGGTGCGCGCCCCCCACCCTCGTGGACAGGGTGTGGCCCCCCTGGTCTGGTTCTTCCCGCAGATATTTTTTTATATATTCCAAAATAATTCTCCGTTGAATTTCAGGTCATTCCGATAACTTTTATTTCTGCACAAAAATAACACCTTGGCAGTTTTGCTGAAAACATCGTCAGTCCGGGTTAGTTCCATTCAAATCATGCAAGTTAGAGTCCAAAACAAGGGCAAAAGTGTTTGGAAAAGCAGATACGTTGGAGACGTATCAACTCCCCCAAGCTTAAACCTTTGCTTTTCCTCAAGCAATTTAGTTCATAAACTGAAAGTGATAAAGAAAAACTTTGACAAACTCTGTTTGCTCTTGTTGTAGTAAACATGTAAAGCCAGGATTCAAGTTTTCGGAAAAGATCATGAACTAACCACATTCACAATAACTTTCAGGTCTCATGTCTACTCATATCAATCGCATAATCAACTAGTGAGCAATAATAATAAACCTCGGATGACAACAGTTTATCAAAACAATCATAATATGATATAACAGGATGGTATCTCGCAAGCCCTTTCTGAGACCGCAAAACATAAATGCAGAGCACCTTTAAAGATCAAGGACTGACTAGACATTGTAATTCATGGTAAAACAGATCCAGTCACAATTATACTCAATGCAAATGATAGCGGTGCTCTCCAACTAGTGTTCTTTAATAAGAAGATGATGACTCAACATAAAAGTAAATAGATAGGCCCTTCGCAGAGGAAAGCAGGGATTAGTAGAGGTTCTAGAGCTCGATTTTTAAATAGAGATGAATAATATTTTGAGTGGTATACTCTCATTGTCAACATAGCAACCAAGAATCTCGATATCTTCCATGCTACACACATTATAGGCGGTTCCCAAACAGAATGGTAAAGTTTATACTCCCCCAACCACCAACAAGCACACTCCACGGCTAGCCTGAAACAACGGGTACCGTCCAAACTAGCAACAACCCTGGGGGAGTTTTGTTTAATTATTATGATTTGAGCATGTGTCAGGCCCAAGATGCGATTCTATCCCGATCTCGTGACACTCTCGTGATTGGGGCACAACCGTATTTCGGGCGCTTAGCAAGATGGATATCATTACATCGTACCATTACATATATACATGGGGATACAACAATTCATACAAGTCACATGAATACAACATCATCAATACAACACATCCGACTACGGATGAAAACATGAAAAGCACAACGACATCCATCTGCTATCCCAGGCTGCCGACCAGGAACCTAACCCAAGACTGACGAGGAAGAAGAAGAAAGAACTCCAGCACAAATAAGCATCGCTCTCACGTCAAGTCATCGGAAACATGCACCTGCAACTGTTGTTGTAGTATCTGTGAGCCACGAGGACTCAACAATCCCATAACCATGGGTATCAAGTCTAGCAAAGCTTTATGGGTAGGAAGAGGTTAAGTGGTGAGGTTGCAGCAGCGGCTAAGCATATATGGTGGCTAACTTACGAGTACAAGAATAAGATGAGCATCTACACAAACGGTCGCAAACTAGAAATGATCGCTAAAGATCCTGAACTACCTATGAGTCAAACATAACCCCACCGTGTTCTCTTCTCAAACTGAAAAGAGATGGTCGCGGTTACTCACGTGGTTGTGTGTTCTATCTCGGATCCTCTGTCAAGTTTTCTACAACCGGACATTAACAAATTCCAATCTGCCACATAACCACGGGCACAGCTTTCGAAAGATCATAACCCTACAGGGGTGTCCCAACTTAGCCCATCACAAGCTCTCACGATCAGCAGAGATAATAATAATATTACCCCTTATCTTAGGGACAATCCGATCAGGCTCGGAATCTCGGTGCACAAGATATTTCGACAATGGTAAAACAAGTCCAGCAAGACCTCCCGGCGTGCCAACACCCTGATAGTAGCCGCACGTATCTCATCTCAGGCCACGTCCAGATGAGCAGTACGTACGGCAATCGAAGACCCCAGATAACTGGGTGGCACCGCAAGTGGCTCTAGTTTCGGACCAACACCATCAGCATTGGGCCCCCTGTTATGTAGAAGAATCCTCGGGGACGCAACCCCCTATGCATATTAATTAATTAATTAAGTTTTTATTATGTTGGAAATTAAAACCAATGTTGGGCCTTGCTGGAGGAGTTTTATTCAAAGACAAACTGTCAAGGGGTCCCCATATACCCAACTGCGTTAGGGACGCAAAATCAAGGAACATAACACCGGTTTATCGGTTCTTAGGGCGGCATGAGTGGAACAAAACACCAAGCAAAAGGCCAAGCCTTCCACCCATTGCCAAGTATATATGTGTGTTATTATATATAAGATATATTGTGATATTCCCAAAACCAAGATCCCGCATGGAGCAATCTTCATCTTCACCTGCAACTAACAATGCTATAAGAGGGGCTGAGCAAGCGGGTAACATAGCCGAACAATAGTTTGCTGGGAAGGTGTCAAAGGTTAGAGGTTTTATGGCAACAAGGAGAGAGGCTGACAATAGATAGGTAACGTGACATATAGCGACAGCATCGAGACAACTAGCATAGCAATGGTAGTAAAGGTATCCAAGGTGATGGTCATCTTGCCTGAGATCCCGCAAGGAAGAAGAACGAGTCCATGAAGAAGACGAAGAAGAAGCCGCGAAAACGAACCACGTGTAGTCGAATGAATCCTCACGATCGCAACGGAAAATGAACTAGCGAGAAGAAGCACACAACATGGTAAACACACCACTCAAGAACATGACAAGAAGCTCAACCAAGTATGATGCAAGGCAAGTCTATATGATGCAATTCATGGGAAGTGATGAAGCACACAAGAACAACACAAACCAAGAGGTTTAAATGAGGCCGGAATCAACATATAACAATTCCGTTAAGTCCTCATATGCACATTTCAAAATTGGTCCTGATCTGAACAAACCTTAAGATAAAGTTTTTAAACAGCAAGTTAACATGCACCATGACGATCTACTCGAAATTCTAGTCAAGTTTCATATACAGTTTATTTAATTCGGAGCTACGGCCTAGAAGATATGAGCAAAACAAGACAGGCATGGCATATATGCAAGATGCATCCAAACAACAAGCAAACACACTCCAAACATGTAAACAACATGATATAATGCTTCTACATGCAAAAACACACAAGTTTCATATAGGACACGCTCAAAACGGAGCAACGGTTCAACACATACACATGAAACAAGATATAACAACAAGTTGTCCAAAATCAGCAACATGGCACTTTGGAGCAAGGTATACTTATGCTACAACACCCAAACATGATAACAAAAGGCATGGATGTCAAATAGACATGATACTCAACAAGCATGAACTCATAGTAAACCCAAAAACTTGCTGGAACAAAATTAAACTAGCATGGCAAGATACAAGAAGTTTACTGATTTCACAGACTTTGTGGAAAAAATAGAGCATGGCAGAAACAACGACAAGTAGGCATGTTTGCGAGCTAGTGCAACTCAACTCAGAGCATATCATGGCATAAGAAGATAACCAACAGCAAGAAGGCATGTTTATGAAGCTACTCATGGCAAGAACATGGTCATAGGATGCATAGATCACTAGAAATTCACATGGCAAAATTGAACTTGCTGATAAGAGGCTGACAGAAACATTTTATAGCAACTTGAGAGCAAGATTTAAATAAGCTACAGCAGGACATATATGAAACCAAGGGCATGGATGGATAGAGCATAACATGGACAACAAGACATGATCATATGACATACTAAAACATTCATGAATTTGAGTGGGGCATCAAGCAAACATGGCATCAGGTTAACAGTTTTCAGACTTGGCAGTTTTTAACAAGTCTCAGGAAATAACAACAGCGAGTAGGCCACTTTACAAGCTTGTTGCAAACACCACAAGGCATATTATGAAAAGTGGATTGCACCACAGCAAATATGGCATGATTGTGCTTCGAAAACATATTGATATGTTGCTCAAACAAAAATCACACATAAAGATACAAAAATGACAAATCAGCATCTCATAACAAGTTTCAGCACTTAATAGCCATATGCACTTTTGCAACAGAGATTAACATGGCAATTTGGCACCTAACATGAATGCTACAGCAACCAACATGTAGAGCACTTTACAATGAACATTTTGACATATCACACACTCCATTTGGACCAACATGCACAAAGTTATCACCTCACAAACATGCTATCATATTAGCAGTTATCAGCAGTCTAAAACATATAGCACTCTTACCACAATGATTAGGGCATCAACATGAACTCAAACAAGCATGCCACAGTACAACAATAAGAAGAGCATATCACAACGAACATTTGGACATATTATTCACTCAATTTGGATAAACACAAAAAAAGTTACAGCCACCCAAACATGCATATATGCTAATGATTTTCTCAGACTTAGCCATAAAAACACAGAAAAGGGGGGTGGGCGCAAAATAGCTAAAACGTGACCGGGGCGGGGTTTAGTGGAATCTCACCATGGGTCTAGCCCAGTTGAAGCAGAGGAGGCAGGCCGGCCAGACGGGGATGGGACAGCCTCGGCTGGGCCTTGGGGCGCGTTGGGCCTCAGGGAGGCTTCGGCCCACGCGGGGTCGTCGTCCTCCTGAGCGCTCCTGCTCGAGCGACGAGCAAGGCAGCGGCGTGGCTGGGAGTGGACCTCCGACGAGTAGGCGGCGAGGGCGGAGGGAGCAGATCCGGCGGCGGGGTCACGGGATCCGGCCGGTCGAGGCCCGGCGGCGAGGTCCCGGCGCGGTGGCGCGACTCAGCGGGGAGGTGCGGTGCGAGATTGTGGTGTGCTCCGGCGAGGCACATCGAGGTGGCGGGGACGGCGTGGAAGCGCGGGCCAGCGGCGGCGGGCGGCGGGGACGAGGGGCGCGCGGGGCTGCGCAGTGGCCGGTCGGGCCGAGCAGGCGAGCCACGCGGGTGGCGGCGCAGATGGCTCGGACCCAGATCGGGACACGGGCGGGCCTCCCGCGGGCTCGGGCGGGCCGGCGGCGGAGGCTGCGGTGCGGAGGCGATGGGCGACGTGACGCGCTCTGGTTGGCCGGGAGCGGCCACTGGGGTGAGGTGGTGCGACCCGATTGGTCCGGGCGACGTGGCTGGGCGGGGTGGACACGTTCGGAGGCGGAGTGGACATGTCCGGCGGTGCGAGGAGGAAGAATACTAGGTTTCATCCGTGAATTTGGATGGGGAGGGCTAATTTATAGGTAGAGGGAGCTAGGAGTGTCCAAATGAGGTGTTGTTTTCGCCCACACGATCACGATCCAACGACCGAGAGCATGGAGGTGGTTGGGATGGGCTAGCGGGCTGTTGTGGTGGGGTGGTTGGCCAAAAGAGAAAAGGCTTCCGGCAGTTAACGCGGCTAACCGTTGGGCTATCAAACGGACCCCGAATGCGACGAAATTTGGCAGGCGGTCTACCTATGCTATAATAAGACCACACGCCAAGTTTCACCCCATTCCGAGAACGTTTTCCGGCCACTCATAAAATAAATATTCGGAGGTGCCGCGGGCGCGTGCAAGTGTGTCTAGGCTCAGAGCGGACAACGGAAAGGACGAGCGGACTCGGACGGATGCAAGCTTTGAAAACATGAGGATGCAATGCACGTGATGACAAGGCAAAGATGCGACACGCAAGCAAATGACATGGCAACAGCGACGAATAACTGGCTCACACCTTGCGCACCGGTCTCGGGGTGTCACAACACTCCTCTACTAACAGGAGATCTCGTCCCGAGATCTTAGGAACGAGGCAGAAGAGGAAAAAGGAAGAACAAAGTTCTTCGAGGACAAAAGAGTGAAACCAAAGAACCTTGAGAGGTTGAGCCACTTTGAAAGAAAGGAAAAAATGCACCGGAGATGAACGAAGTTGCAAAGATTTCGTTAGACAAGAGGAACAAGGAATACGATGAGAATCAAGGAGGTTGAAAGGCACGAAACAAGAGCTGAAGGAACAAGAATGAATTCGAAACCATTCCGGTTAATAGTAGAAAGAAAGCAATTTGAACGAATGAATTTGGGTAGCACTCCAGCTGAAAATGGAAGGGATATGACATAACCTCGAGAAGATGGAATAATATTTGACGGGAGTAATAATACAATGCCTCCGGAACAATTTGAAAGAGTTGGGATGAAAATAACGGAGAAGAAGATGACAACTTTCACCATGAACGAATTTGAAAGAGCATCTTCAAGAGAAAGGCTTGAACAGAGTTGTTGAGAAAGTCAAGAACAAAAGTTTTAAGCTCTAAGTGGACTTATGGAAATCATCCCGAAACTTGAGGTGAATTTCTGTCACAACGACAAGATGGATTAGCTGAGAATGAAGAAATGCAAAACTCCACTTCAAAAGAATACGGAGAATTATTTGCATCTCGATACACAAAAGAATAATGCTTGCGCTTGATCCAAAAGAATTTGATGAACACCCAAAGAATGATTTAAAACATGAGGAACCACCACGAAGAACTCTGGTACAAAAGGATGATGAGATACAAATAAGGGATGGAAGAATAAGATTAAAGCCTTGCGCCGATTTAGATGGGGGTTCCGACGAGATGGCCGAGGAAAAACTTTCAACTCCGAAAAGAAAAGATGAAAGCACTTGGGACTATAACTTATTCATCAAGAATAAACTCCGAAGGAAGGAATTAATCAACTCCACAAAGAATAAAAAGAAATATGTTATGCTTATCCTCCACCAATTAAATTGATGAGAAGCAATGGATTTGCATACTACTTATTCGCGTTGAAGAAGATTAAGAGGGGATATAGCACGAAACTTGAGAAAGTCTTTGTGAACCACCGGTAGGATTGGAAAGAGAATTAATTGATATGATAGCACCGGAAAAGAACCCTTGAGCGAACCACCGTAAAAATTGAAGCCGAGTGAAGAAAAGGAACGAACCACCGGGAAGAAGTAAAATTGAGTCATGAAAGAGATCAAGCCACCGTGAAGAATTGAAAATGAGCGAAGAAAAAAGAAGGAATCACCGGAAGAATATAGCACTTGGGGAATTTAGATACAAGAGAACAAAGAGATCGCGAACTGATTAAAGAATACTTGAAGGAAGAACCGTACAGAATGTGAGACGAACGAAGAGGCATCAAAGAAGAATATTTGGAGGACGAAGTTGAAAACTGCGGACGAAGAAATCTTCTGAAATGATGACCTGCAGAGAATCAAGACATTAAAAATAACTCATGAAATGCTTCGGATGGGTAAGAAAAGATTTAACATGGTCAGAATAATTTGAGGGGATAGCGTTAAGCTTGAACGACGAATAGTCGAGAGAACGGACAAGATTTAGAGGAAAACACTTCTTCGGTCTGCAATTGTTGAGAATGACGACGAGGAACACCACCAAAATTGTAGAGATACTCCGGACGAATGAACAGAGGAAGATTGAACCAACGATGGAAAGAATTTGAAAAAGATCTTGGAGAAGGCATATGACTAATGGAATCCATACTTATGTCACATTGAAGAGAATTTTGGAACACTCCGGGAAATTAGAAGAGTCAGGCAAGATCCTGGGAAAAGACCTGTGGGTTATGAGCCCACCGAAGAGAAAACACCGTTGAAAAGGATTATTCGAGTGAGAAATGATGCACTGCAATGTTTGAAAGACTCGAATGAGGTGACAACCTCAAATAATTTAGAACACAAATGAATCTTCTGAGATATCTTTAGAGCTCCGGAACAATTAAATGGTGAGATGTGAACGAGCAAGGGGAAACATTTGAGCCGATGACATAATATAAACAACCCCGAAAAGTTGAATTGAATCCACCGGAAAAGAAAAGAGATGAAGAATGTCGAACGAGAGGAGAATTCACCGGTTGAAATAATTGATGAAAGGAATACAAAGACTTCACACGAGTAGGATGGATACTCAATTAGGACTCTAGTCCGAGAATAAAAAGGGTGGGCGGGTGGGAAAAGAAAACCACATCGGATGGGGAAACAATGTCGGTTGAGAACGAACTGAGGATTGAACTTGCAAAAGACGAGGAGGGCCGAATCCACATGACAAGAGATGCGCCAGATGAAAGAACTGAAAACGCAACAACGAAAACTAACCGCGTGATCCTAAAAAAATTTGAAGGGGAAGAGGAGCAATTCCAAAACACCTACGTCAAGATTCCTCACCAGAGCGACGAAGGGGCTGAGGAGTAAAAAGAATTCCTACTCTCCGATATAACTAGACTTCGAAAAAAATTGCTAGACTCGACAACAGCCAAGCTACGATCAATAAAGGGGGCTCCTATGGTCGGTCGAGGCTCTCATACCAACTTGTCAGGCCCAAGATGCGATTCTATCCCGATCACATGAAACTCTCGTGATTGGGGCACAACCGCATTTCGGGCGCTTAGCAAGATGGATATCATTACATCGTACCATTACATAAATACATGGGGATACAACAATTCATACAAGTCACATGAATACAACATCATCAATACAAGACATCCTACTATGGATGAAAACATGAAAAGCACAATGACATCCATCTGCTATCCCAGGCTGCCGACCAGGAACCTAAGCCAAGACTGACGAGGAAGAAGATGAAAGAACTCCAGCACAAATAAGCATCGCTCTCATGTCAAGTCATCGGAAACCTGCACCTGCAACTGTTGTTGTAGTATCTGTGAGCCACAAGGACTCAGCAATCCCATAACCATGGGTATCAAGACTAGCAAAGCTTTATGGGTAGGAAGAGTTTAAGTGGTGAGGTTGCAGCAGCGGCTAAGCATATATGGTGGCTAACTTACGAGTACAAGAATAAGATGAGCATCTACGCAAACGGTCGCAAACTAGAAATGATTGCTAAAGATACTGAACTACCTACGAGTCAAACATAACCCCACCGTGTTCTCTTCTCAAAGTGAAAAGAGACAGTCACGGTTACTCACGCGGTTGTGTGTTTTATCTCGGATCCTCTGTCAAGTTTTCTACAACCAGACATTAACAAATTCCAATCTTCCACATAACCGCGGGCACGGCTTTCGAAAGATCATAACCCTACAGGGGTGTCCCAACTTAGCCCATCACAAGCTCTCATGATCAGCAGAGATAATAATAATATTACCCCTTATCTTAGGGACAATCCGATCAGGCTCGGAATCCCGGTGCACAAGACATTTCGACAATGGTAAAATAAGTTTAGCAAGACCTCCCGGCGTGCCGACACCCTGATAGTAGCCGCGCGTATCTCGTCTCAGGCCACGTCCGGATGAGCAGTACGTACGGCAACCGAAGACCCCAGATAACTGGGCGGCACCGCAAGTGGCTCTAGTTTGGGACCAACACCATCAGCACTAGCCCCTCTGCTATGTAGAAGAATCCTCGAGGAGCGACCCCCTATGCAAATTAATTAATTAATTAAGTTTTTATTATGTTGCAAATTAAAACCAATGTTGGGCCTTGCTGGAGGAGTTTTATTCAAAGATGAACTGTCAAGGGGTCCCCATATACCCAACCGCGTTAGGGACGCAAAATCAAGGAACATAACACCGGTTTATCTGTTCTTAGGGCGGCATGAGTGGAACAAAACACCAAGCAAAAGGCCAAGCCTTCCACCCATTACCAAGTATATAGGTGTGTTATTATATATATAAGATATATTGTGATATTCCCAAAACCAAGATCCCACATGGAGCAATCTTCATCTTCACCTGCAACTAACAATGCTATAAGAGGGGCTGAGCAAGCGGGTAACATAGCCAAACAACGGTTTGCTGGGAAGTTGTCAAAGGTTAGTGTCGGAGTATTTGGATCGACACCTATGGGATCACAAGAATCCCTACTACGGTTGCGGGGCGCGGGGTTGAGATAAGAGCGGATCTAACAGTTAGCATACGGTTCCTTTACCCAGGTTCGGGCCGCAAAGATGCGTAAAACCCTACTCCTGCTTTGGTGGATTATATGTTCGTGTTCTTCAGCTAGTGAGGAGCTCCAAAAGCCAGGTCGTGAGGAGTTCTAAAAAGCCGAATCCTTCTCCTGGTCGCCTCGGGCCTCCTTTTATAGGAAAAAGGGGTTGCCACAGTGGCACACAGGAGGTGGAAAGGGTACTGTGATGCGAGGTTATCCCTCGAATTACAGGACTAGGCGCATTTAATGCGCTTAGCTTAGGTGTCATCGCTTTATCGGGGACGAGGGGACACGTCCGTCTTGTCCGTCGCCGCTCCTCCTTGTGTTGACACGCGCCCTGGCCAGCGGTGCCTGAGGTGCCATGTAGGCAGGCAGGCAGCTGAGGTGGTGCAACGGCGGGTCTCCACGAAGATCTGCATGTTGCCACGCAGGAGACTGCCCAGCTGGTTGGGTCGGCAGCTGCATGGGGCGGTGGAAGCGTAGTTGGCGCGGGCCTGATAGTGGCCCCGCGGATGTCCTCGGCAAGGGCCTTTCCGGGGGCCCCGACAAGGGTCTTGCCGTGGCGCCTGCTGTCATCCCCAGCAAGTCGCTTGCCGGAGGCCTTGTGTTCCTCCTTGGCTGGGATCCCGCCAAGGGTCGTCGTCCTCTCAGTGTGTGTATCTGTCCTTGAATGTCTTCACAAAGATCTGCATGCCACCACGGGGATATCTCCCAAATCCTTGCCCCATGGGGGCAGTGGACTCAAGGGTGATCCGCTCCGTAGGCGTGGGGTGAGCTGCCACGGCAAGGGTCTTGTCGGGGCTGCCAGGGCCGGCCCCGGCAAGGATCTTGCCAGGGCTGCTGAAACTGGCTCCCGCAAGGATCTTGCCGGGGGAAGCCGCTTCGTCCCTTTGCTATTTGTGGTCTTGTTTTTTGCGTTGCTCCAGTTCCATCGAGCTTCGGTCTTACCTTGGCTCACCTCCCCTGTCGTGCCTGGTGTGGTGGTACCCGTGGCTCAGACTGCTCGTGCACAGTCATAGGGGTACAAAAAGTGTACCCCTCTTTTTGTACTCCGACAGGAGCCCCCGGGCCTGGGCCACACATAAGCGCGATGCGTTGTTGGGCTAGGCCCGGAACGGTGCGCGGGCAGTCGGGGCGGTTCTCACCCTGGTCAGATTTTCCGCGCGCTGCGCCTCCCACGACCCGCGCGCAAGGCGCGGGGTGGAGGGGCGTGCGTGACGTGGGCGGCATGCGTGGGGCGGTTTCCGCAGGCATGCGTCACGTCGCTGTAAATGCGAAAGGAGGCGGCTCGCGTTTTCCCCCATAAAAAGGAATAACCGCGAGTGCACTGCTCACTTCCTCCATTTTCCTCGCGCCTCTTCCAATCTCAAAGCCGCTGTTCCCTCTCTTCCTTCCTTCCGAAGCCTCCGCCATCGCCTGCCGCTGTTGCTTCGCCATCCCCCTCCCTCAGCCCTCCAACCCAGCCGCCATGGCGTCCAAACCCGCCAAGGGCAAGGGGGTGGCCAAGGGCACCGGGCCTGTGGGGCCGTCGAAGGGCGCATTTACGGGGGACCGGACGAAGGCTGCTTTCTTCGTCCCGTCGACGGTCGACGTCCACGAGCTCTGGGCTGCCTTCAAACCCCTTTCGGGGGTGGAGACGGGGGGAGAACTTGGGTCATCCGGCGACGCGCGTCATTCCGGCTGCTTGCGCCCAACCTGGCCCAAATCGGTACCCCTTCTTCGTCGACTACTTTTCTTGCGGGTTGTGTCCCCCTTTCTCCGATTTCTTCTATGATGTCATGCACACCTTTGGCTTCCGCCTCTTGGATTTTACTCCGAACGCGATGGCGTGCATGGCTTTCTTCGCGCACCTTTGCGAGGGCTTCGTTGGGGTGCAGCCCAACACGGCGCTCTTCCGCAACTATTTCACCCCTCGGATCCAGCCGGGAGGCGCCGTCTCTGGATGCATCACCTGGATTCCAAGATCCAAGGGAGCGTACCCGGAGGGCGCCGTGAAGGAGAGGTGGGATGAATGGCACGACCGGTGGTGCTGGATCGAAGAAGACGAGCCGCCAACATTCTGCAAGGTCCGCCGGGTGCCGCCGGCCTGCGGCAGCGACTGGGGCGACGTCGACGCCGCCGACAGGAGGCTCACCGTCGCCACCACTAGGATCCACCGGCTCGCCCAGGCCGGGCTCACCCTTGAGATGATCGGGGCGGACTTCATTCGCCGTCGGATCGCCCCGTTGCACAAGAAGGGGAGCCCAGCCTGGCTCTTTAGGAACCCAGCTGACATCATGCGGCTCCGCCATGGCCTCGACCACAACCTCACAGTGATGGGACACGCCCATTTCTGCCAGCGGCTCTTCCAGCTTGATGTGGGTCGCGACGGCGAGGTCGAACGGACCGGCAAGGCCGCGAAGGTTGCTGCAAAGGCCGGCAAGGCCGTCAAGGGGCAGCTCTTCAAGCTGCCAGCGGGGGTGGTCCCGCTGTGCAACAATTCGCGCAAGTCCGAGATCGTCGCCATGATGCCAGAATGCAACACGCACGGCCCCATCCCGAGCTGGCAGGAGCCGGCGGACGAGGTCGTGCAGCAATTCTTCGACACTCTGGTCGAGGTGTGCGTCAAGCCTGATGCCGAGCGGTGGCTTGTCAGGGACACCACCCAGCAGGAGCTGGCCTACATCACCGCTAGGGCGAGGGAGGCACCGCTCGTCATGGAGGCCGGCAGCGCCGGAGGTGTGGAGGACAAGGATGCCGCAGCTGCGGAGGAGGAGGAGCTCGCCTAGTGGGCGATGGCCGCCGGAGAGGCTAGCAGCGCCGGCACCAGAGGTCCGCTGATCGAAGACGCGGCCGATGAGTCGTCGTCGGAGGAGGACGTGGCGACCGGCCCAGCGCCAGCCAGGGGAAGAGGGCGAGTCCTGCGGCGTGCCTATTCCGGCGAGCCAGTCCGGCCCGGCAAGACTGCGCAGCCTCAATTGGCCCTGGAGGGGTTCGGGCGCCACACGAGGGCCACGGCGGCGAGGAGGTCGACGAAGGCCGCCAAGAAGAAGAAGGCGGCCGCCCTTTTTCCGTCTAGGCGCGCACAAACTCCGCCCCCTTCTTCGCCTCCCCTGGCAGACATCGACTCGGATGTCGACGCGGAGTTCCCCTTCGTTCTCGGGCCTCTCAGCCCAAAGAGGAAGAGGAAAGCGGCGGAGGAGGAGGAGATGGACGACGAGTAAGTACTCCATTCCTTACTGCCATTTCCATCCTCCCGAACCACGCCACTCATCTTGATCTGTTCTTGCCTCTTCAGGGACACAGAGACGTTGGCCCAGAGCATAAAGAGGGCCAAGGCTTCGGCGAGCAGCCAGCCCCCGGCTAGGGCCTCAGGGACACCACTGGTGGTGTTGAGCAGCTCAGACGGCAGCCCCTGGCACAGCCCCCAGCGTAAGTTCATCATCCTCTTCTCGCTCGACATGCAGTAGGTGTTTGATGCTATGGTGCTGACCTTGTCGGCTTTGTAGGACGGGAGTAGCAGCAGGGGGAGCCGCAGGGGGCTATCCCCACCACACCACCCCCATCGACTACGCCGCCGCGAGGGGCGTCCCCGGCAAGGGCACCAAGCATGGAGCCCACACGCATGGAGGAAGAGGGGAACTTGTGCGCTGGTGGCTCTGCCACGGCGCCAGACACCGGCGGGGAGGGGACTTCTGCTTCACAGCCCGGCACTGGTGAGTCGCCTGTCTTCTGTCTTTGATTTTCCCTTATCCTTTTTCTTGGCTTCATCATCCCCATTGCTGCCTAGGCCCTCCTCCAACGAATATGGAGGACGTGGACGCCGTCATTGAGGAAGTTGCTGAGGAGGTCGCGGCGGAGGCCGACAAGATTGCCGCCGAGGAGGCCGCCAAGGACGTTGCCGGGGCCGCCAAGGATAAGGCCGCCAAGGATGCTGCCAAGGGTGCCGCCGAGGGTGCCGGCGGTGGGCCTGCCGGGGTGGCCGGCAAGGCCACAGCCGAGGAAGAGGCAATTGATGATCAGCCTTCTTCCTCCGCAACCTCGGGCCCCGGCAGGTATCTGAAGGTGGGCGACGACCTCTTCGTCCATCTCGCAGGGGCGTCAAGCTCCCGAGCGCCCGCCGGAGGGGAAGTCTTCGACAGCGAGCTGCTCGCCGCCACCGGGCTCGAGGTTGTTGATGAACCGGGCACCGGCGGCGACGGCTCTCCAGAAGGGCAGCTCTTTCGGGCCATGGGGGCCAATTTCTGGAAGCTCCAAGTGCTCTACCGCGCCCATCTGGACAAGGTTAAGTCCAGAACGGCAGCAGTGGACGAGGCGGAGGTGGACTTCCAGGCGCGCGTTGCCGAGGCGCAAACCTGGTTCCACCAGTCCCGCGAGGAGCAGAGGGCCTTCCAGGAAGAATTGGCCAAGCGTGATGCGGAGCTCATCATGAAGATGGCCGACATCGAGAAGGCCCAGGAAGAGGCAGCGAACTTGGCTGCCGCGGCGGAGGCCGCCCGGAACCAGCATCAAGCTGCCCTCGATTCCCAGGAAGAAAACCTCTCCGCACGTGAGGCGAAGCTTGCCGCAACGCTCCGTGGCAAGGATGAGGAGCTCGAGGTCCTTGTCGAGCGGCGGACTCGAGAGCTGGGGCAGAGGCACAAAGAGGCACTCGATTCCCAAGCTCTGGCCCATGCCGGCAAGGTGCAAGAGCTGGAGGTGGAGCAGGACGAGATGAAGGAGCAGGCCCTCAAGCTATCCGACAAGAAGAACAGGCTCAACCGCGCCCTGGCAGAGGCGCAGGGAGCGGTCATCAGCAGGACTGGGGAGCTCTCCGAGGCACAAGACTCCATCAGAGATCTCAAGCTGAGGCTGGAGAATCTCGAGAAGATGTTGTCGGAGAGCTCGGCTCGGGAGGAGGCCTTGACCAAGAGCCTGGAGGAGGAGAAGCAGATGCGGGCGGACGAGGGCGCCTCCCACCAAGAATACGTGGCGGGCGAGAACAGGTGGATCAGCCGGCTGGAGGACATCGCCGGCAGGGTTACCTCGCAGTTGGCCCTCATGGAGATGCCAAACGTGAGGTATGCCCCTGAGTGGAGCGGGTCCGTCAACGCCAAGCTGACCCTGTTCTTCGAGGGCGTCCTCGGCGCCTTGGCTGATCTTCACTCCAACAGAACGGCCACGCTCGCCGGGGAGGCCCGACGGCTTTGCCGGGGGGTCATGACCAAGGTCCTCACCAAGATGGTGTTCTGGAACCCCGCCCTCGACTTCGAAGCCGCGATGGACAGCTTGCCGGAGGATGCTGACCTCACGGTGCTCAAGGAGTGCATCAAGCCCGTCATCAGCCGCATTGACGAAATCAAGAGGGTGGAGGGCCAGTGCCGGGATTAGGCATCCCGTTCTTCTTCGCTGCTGCGGGTTCATGACCAAGACAAATTTTATCTTTAGTTAGAACCGCAGCGATGACATGATGTAATATAACTTTGAAATATCTTTAGAATCATGCATGTTATTTTCCTGTTTGCTGCTCCTTTGTATGTCCACCCTACGCTAGCTGGGTAGGCTTTCCGGCGCGAAAAACCCAAGGCGGCGTCTTGGGGACGGGTCCCCATTGGCCTGCCGGGCGAGCGTGCTGCCGGGTGAGCCACCTTGCCGCCCTTAACGCAGCCGCTCGAACTGTCGAGTTTGACTCGAGTCAGAGTCGAGAGCCTTGCCAATTGCGGAAGGCTACCCTACCGTTTCCAACGTAGCCGTTTGAACTGTTGAGCGGACTCGAAACAGAGCAAAGGCGTTGCCGATCGGGAAGGGCCCCATTTGCATGCAGGTTTCTTTTTACACAAAGAACGAGAGCTCCGAGGATAACAACTTTAAATAATAGGATAGAAGTATCCAAGGTTCGTTGTAACTTAGCTTCTATTTGTAGCCACTCGAGCGCAGATCTTCCGGCCTCCTTCCATCTCAAAGGGCCACGAAGACGAGAGAGCGTCGGGCCAACTGCTAGAGCCGATTCTCACAACTGCGCCCCCTACCTGGCGCGCCAAAGATGTCGGTGTATTGGGATCGACACCTATAGGATCACAAGAATCCCTACTATGGTTGCGGGGCGCGGGGTTGAGAGAAGATCGGATCTAACAGTTAGCACACGGTTCCTTTACCCAGGTTCGGGCCGCAAAGATGCGTAAAACCCTACTCCTGCTTTGGTGGATTATATGTTCGTGTTCTTCAGCTAGTGAGGAGCTCCAAAAGACGAGTCGTGAGGAGTTCTAAAAAGCCGAATCCTTCTCCTGGTCGCCTCGGGCCTCCTTTTATAGGAAAAAGGGGTTGCCACAGTGGCTCACAGGAGGTGGAAAGGGTACAGTGATGCGAGGTTATCCCTCGCATTACAGGACTAGGCACATTTAATGCGCTTAGCTTAGGTGTCCTCGCTTTATCGGGGACGAGGTGAGACGTCCGTCTTGTCCGTCGCCGCTCCTCCTTGTGTTGACACGCGCCCTGGCCAGCGGTGCATGAGGTGCCATGTAGGCAGGCAGGCAGGCTGAGGTGGCGCAACGGCGGGTCTCCACGAAGATCTACATGTTGCCATGCAGGAGCCTGCCTAGCTGGTTGGGTCGGCAGCTGCATGGTGTGGTGGAAGCGTACTTGGCGCGGGCCTGATAGTGGCCCCGTGGATGTCCTTGGCAAGGGCCTTGCCGGGGGCCCCGGCAAGGGTCTTACCGCGGCGCCTGCTGTCATCCCCGGCAAGGTGCTTGCCAGAGGCCTTGTGGTCCTCCTTGGCTGGGATCCCGCCAAGGGTCGTCGTCCTCTCAGTGTGTGTATCTGTCCTTGAATGTCTTCACAAAGATCTGCATGCCACCACAGGGATATCTCCCGAATCCTTGCCCCATGGGGGCAGTGGACTCAAGGGTGATCCGCTCCGTAGGCGTGGGGCGAGCTATTGCGGCAAGGGTCTTGCCGGGGCTGCCAGGGCCGGCCCCGGCAAGGATCTTGCCAGGGCTGCTGCAACTGGCTCCCGGCAAGGATCTTGCCGGGGGAAGCCGCTTCGTCCCTTTGCTCTTTGTGGTCTTGTTCTTGGCGTTGCTCCAGTTCCATCGAGCTTCGGTCTTACCTTAGCTCACCTCCCCTGCTGTGCTTGGTGTGGTCGTGCCCGTGGCTCAGACTGCCCGTGCACAGTCATAGGGGTACAAAAAGTGTACCCCTCTTTTTGTAAACCGACAGTTAGAGGTTTCATGACAACAAGGAGAGAGGCTGACAATAGATAGGTAACGTGACATATAGCGACAGCATCGAGACAACTAGGATAGCAATGGTAGTAAAGGTATCCATGGTGATGGTCATCTTGCATGAGATCCCGCAAGGAAGAAGAACGAGTCCATGAAGAAGACGAAGAAGAAGCCGCGAAGACGAACCACGTGTAGTCGAACGAATCCTCACGATCACGACGGGAAATGAACTAGCGAGAAGAAGCACACAACATGGTAAACACACCACTCAAGAACATGACAAGAAGCTCAACCAAGTATGATGCAAGACAATTCTATATGATGCAATTCATGGCAAGGGATGAAGCACACAAGAACAACACAAACCAACAAGTTTAAATGAGGCCGGAATCAACATATAACAATTCCGGTAAGTCCACATATGCACATTTCGAAATTGGTCCAGATTTGAACAAACCTTTAGTTAAAGTTGTTAAACAGCAAGTTAACATGCACCATGATGATCTACTCGAAATTCTAGTCAAGTTTCATATAAAGTTTATTTAATTCGGAGCTACGGCCTAGAAGATATGAGCAAAACAAGACACGCATGGCATATATGCAAGATGCATCCAAACAACAAGAAAACACACTCCAAACATGTAAACGACATGATATTATGCTTCTACATGCAAAAACACACAAGTTTCATATAGGACATGCTCAAAACGGAGCAACGGTTCAACACATACACATGAAACAAGATATAATAACAAGCTGTCCAAAATCAGCAACATGGCACTTTGGAGCAAGGTATATTTATGCTACAGCACCCAAACATGATAACAAAAGGCATGGATGTCAAATAGACATGATACTCAACAAGCATGAACTCAGAGCATAACAAAAAACTTGCTGGAACACAATTAAACTAGCATGGCTAGATACAAGAAGTTTACTGATTTCTCGGACTTAGTAAAAAAACAGAGCATGACAGAAACAACGACAAGTAGGCATGTTTGCGAGCTTGTGCAACTCAACTTAGAGCATATCAGGGCATAAGAAGATAACCAATAGCAAGAAGGCATGTATATGAAGCTACTCATGGCAAGAACATGGTCATGAGATGCATAGATCACTAGCAATTCACATGGCAAAATTGAACTTGTTGATAACAGGCTGACAGAAACATTTTATAGCAACTTGAGAGCAAGATTTAAACAAGCTACAGCAGGGCATATATGCAACCGAGGGCATGGATGGATAGAGCATAACATGGACAACAAGACATGATCATATGACATACTAAAACATTCATGAATTTGAGTGGGGCATCAAGCAAACATGGCATCAGGTTAATAGTTTTCAGACTTGGCAGTTTTTAACAAGTCTGAGGAAATAACAACAACAAGTAGGCCACTTTACAAGCTTGTTGCAAACACCACAAGGCATATCATGAAAACTGGATTGCACCACAGCAAAGATGGCATGATTGTGCTTCTAAAACATATTGACATGCTACTCAAACAAAAATCACACATAAAGATACAAAAATGACAAATCAGGATCTCATAACAAGTTTCGGCACTTAATAGCCACATGCACTTTTGCAACAGAGATTAACATGGCAATTTGGCACCTAACATGAATGCTACAGCAACCAACATGTAGAGCACTTCGCAATGAACATTTTGACATATCACACACTCCATTTGGTCCAACATGCACAAAGTTATCACCTCACAAACATGCTACAATATAACAGTTATCAGCAGTCTAAAACATATAGCACTCTTACCACAATGATTATGGCATCAAGATGAACTCAAACAAGCATGCCACAGTACAACAATAAGAAGAGCATATCACAACGAACATTTGGACATATTATTCACTCAATTTGGATAAACACAAAAAAAGTTACAGCCATCCAAACATGCATATATGCTGATGATTTTCTCAGACTTAGCCATAAAAACACAGAAAAGGGGGGTGAGCGCAAAATAGCTAAAACGTGACCGGGGCAATGTTTAGTGGAATCTCACCATGGGCCTGGCCCAGTTGAAGCAGAGGAGGCGGGCTGGCCAGACGGGGATGGGCCAGCCTCGGCTGGGCCTTGGGGCGCGCTGGGCCTGAGGGGGAGCTTCGGCCCACGCGGGGTCGTCGTCCTCCCGAGCGCTCCTGCTCGAGCAACGAACAAGGCGGCGGCGTGGCTGGGAGTGGACCTCCGACGAGGAGGCGGCGAGGGCGGAGGGGAGCAGATCCGGCGGCGGGGTCGCGGGATCCGGCCTGTCGAGGCCCGGCGGCGAGGTCCCGGTGCGGTGGCGCGGCTCGGTGGGGAGGTGCGGTGCGAGGCTGTGGCGTGCTCCGGCGAGGCACGTCGAGGTGGCGGGGACGGCGCGAAAGCGCTGGCCGGCGGCGGTGACGCGCCCGAGGGCGGCGGCGGGCGGCGGGGGCGAGGGGCGCGCGGGGCTGCGCAGTGGCCGGTCGGGGCGAGCAGGCGAGTCTCGCGGGTGGTGGCGCGGATGGCTCGGGCCCAGATCGGGACCCGGGCGGGCCGGCGGCGGAGGCTGCGGTGGGGAGGCGAGGGGCGACGTGGCGTGCTCCGGTTGGCCGGGAGCGGCCGCTGGGGTGAGGTGGCGTAACCCGATTGGTCCGGGCGACGTGGCTGGGCGGGGTGGACACGTCCGGAGGCGGAGTGGACATGTCCGACGGCGCGAGGAGGAAGAAGACTAGGTTTCATCCGTGAATTTGGACGGGGAGGGGCTAATTTATAGGTAGAGGGAGCTAGGAGTGTCCAAATGAGGTGTAGTTTTCGCCCACACGATCACGATCCAACGACTGAGTGCATGGAGGTGGTTGGGATGGGCTAGCGGGCTGTTGTGGTGGAGTGCTGGGCCAAAAGAGAAAAGGCTTCCGGGGGTTAACGCGGCTAACCGTTGGGCTATCAAACGGACCCCGAATGCGACGAAATTCGGCAGGCGGTCTACCTATGCTATAATAAGACCACACGCCAAGTTTCACCCCATTCCGAGAACATTTTCTGGCCACTCATAAAATAAATATTCAGATGTGCCGCGGGCGCGTGCAAGTGTGTCTGGGCTCAAAACGGACAACGGAAAGGATGAGCGGATTCGGACGGATGCAAGATTTGAAAACATGAGGATGCAATGCACGTAATGACAAGGCAAAGATGCGACACGCAAGCAAATGACATGGCAACGGCGACGAATAACTGGCTGACACCTTGCGCACCGGTCTCGGGGTGTCACATCATGGGACTGGGCATCCCGGTTACCAGCCATTTTCTCATGAATGATGAGCGGAGTCCACTCATTGTGAGAATAACCCACCTAGCATGGAAGATATAGACAGCCCTAGTTGAAACATGAGTTGTTCGATCATACAAAACATAATTTCATTTGAAGGTTTAAAGTTTGGCACATACAAATTTACTTGGAACGGCAGGTAGATACCGCTTATAGGAAGGTATGGTGGACTCATATGGGATAACTTTGGGGTTTATGGACGTGGATGCACAAGCAGTATTCCCACTTAGTACAGGTGAAGGCTAGAAAGAGACTGGGAAGCGACCAGCTAGAGAGCGACAACAATCATGAACATGCATTAAAATTAATCAACAATGAGTGCAAGCATGAGTAGGATATAAATCACCATGAACATATATATCGTGGAGGCTATGTTGATTTTGTTTCAACTACATGCGTGAACATGTGCCAAATCAAACCACTTGAATCGTTCAA
Source organism: Secale cereale (assembly GCA_902687465.1). Classification (NCBI taxonomy): domain Eukaryota; kingdom Viridiplantae; phylum Streptophyta; class Magnoliopsida; order Poales; family Poaceae; genus Secale; species Secale cereale. The sequence goes on from LR738711.1 coordinate 736,021,014, forward strand.
AGGAGGATACCACCCTATCATACCACATCACAACCATTTTAATATCATGTTGGCACGCAAGATAGACCATTATAAACTCTTAGCTAATTAAGCATGGCATGAGCAGCTATGATCTCTAATTGTCATTACAAGCATGTTTCATTCATAACAAGCTGAATCAGGAATGATGAACTATCATATTTACAAAAACAAGAGAGGTCGAGTTCATACCAGCTTTTCTCATCTCAATTAGGTCATCATATATCATCATTATTGCCTTTCACTCGCACGGCCGAACGGTGTCGATAATAATAATAGTGCACGTGCATTGGACTAAGATGGATCCTGCAAGCATTTAATACAAGAGAGAAGACAAAGTAATATGGCTCAAGGTTAAATCAACAATAAACCATATGAGAGCCACTAAACATTTTCATCATGGTCTTCTCCTCTTGACCCCCAAAGAAAATAAAAGAAACTATTTACACTGGAAAGCTCCCAACAAGCAAAAAGAAGAACGAGAAATATTTTTGGGTTTCTTTTAATTACTACTACTACAGGCATGAAAAGTAAACTAGCTAAAAGCTACAACTAATTTTTTCTTCTTAAGGTTTTTCTAACACCTAAGAAAAAGACTAAGAAAAGAATTGAAACTAGCATGGATAGTACAATGAAAGAGTGGGAGCACCGACTACTGGAATAAGTGTGTGAACATGAATGTAATGTCGGTGAGAAATACGTACTCCCCCAAGCTTAGGCTTTTGGACTAAGTTTGTCTATTGCCACAGATCAAAGCTACTCTCTCCGGTGGACGGAGGAGCGTCCTCTGGGTGCCACTGGTTGGCAATCTCATCTGGATCCCACCGATAAACCAACTGCCGGTAAGGGTCAAGTGGTGGCTCCGGCTCCGGCTCTGAAGCTTGTGCCTGGCTCCGGTACTTATAGACGGCATCTGGCAAAATGAGGTACGTGCCTGAAAATAGATCAAACACAGATGGTGCAGGCAAGGTAATGATCTCACAATATTTTCATCAAACCTCAATTTATACTTAAGCGACTTCGTCTTGTCTTTAATAATAAAATCATGTGCTATCATACTCTTATAATCTAAAAACACCGGGGTCAACAACTTTTCTTCCTTCTCATGAAGCCCAATAGGTATTCTAAAGTGTTCAGCATGGTGTGAAGCAAAGATGCCCCAAAAGATAGGACCCTTTGTACGGTTCAGGCTTAATCGTTTAGCAACAACAGCACCCAAGGTAAAAGTTGTGTCTCAAAACAAAGCATGGCGCAAAATGACAATGTCAGGGGCACTAAAATTCCCACTATTCCCGCAACCAATTAAACATCTACTAGCAAATATAGCAAAGTAGTGTAGAACAGGAAAATGTATACTAGTAATTCTTGCCCCTGAAACTTGCCTCGTTTCCCCTGCAGCTATCATATCAATAAACCCCTCAACATCTTTACGATGTGGCTCCTCAAGACTACCAGCAAAGGGTATCTTACATACTTGACAAAATTCATAGAACGACATCTCATTAACCTCATCATATAAACGAAACTCCACTGAAGGTGGTGTTTTCTTAGCATGAAAATGAAAGTTTTGCGTGAGAATATTAGTGAGCAAGACATACTGTTCACGCTGGTCGTGGAGGAAGTCGGTGAGGCCTGCATTCTCCGCCAAATAATAAATGTCTTCATAAATACCAGCGGCTTCCAAAAACTCATTGCAAGGCCATTCACACGGCGAACTTCCGCAGTGTGAGGAAGATTGTATTTGGGCTTCTTATTCTCTTCCTTCTGCTTATCCTTTGAACTTTGACTGGAAGAGCCTCTCAACAATCTCCTCATCCTTTTCCTCCTCTGAAAATTTCTGAAATTTTTAGAGCCTCAAGATAAACTTGAACCAAACTCAACAAGATTGATAGCAACTACTCCTACAAGTGCCTAGAGACTATATCATGCATTAGAACTACTTGGAACCACATAAATTTGACAAGCAAGCTCAAGAACAAGGTCACCTAAGCAACAAAAATTGGCAATAAATAAAGCACTACAACAAAAACTAATTGGACCAATGGAGGAATCACATACCAAGGAACAATCTCCCCAGACAGTTTTGTGAATGGAGCTTTGAGCAAGGAGATCGAAAATGGCAGCAAGATGAGCTAGAGCTCATGCTTGAGCTGGATAGTGATTTTTTTTGGGAGGAAGAAGGAGTGTGTGGGTGCAGGAATATGTGGAGGGGCGCGCCCAGGGGGTGGGCGCGCCCTGGACCCTCGTGGCCAGGTGCTGGCCCCCCCTGCTGTGTTCTCAGTGCCAAATATTCTCAAATATTCTGGAAAAAAATCATATTTCATTTTCGGGGCATTTGGAGAACTTTTATTTTCGGGGTATTTTTTATTGCACTGATAACTCTGGAAACAAACAGAAAATACTATATTTGCTATATTTAATCTCATTAACAGAAAGTAAAAGGAAGGTACAGAAAGTTGTGCTATCTAGATTCACCCAGCTCATGCTCATCAAAAAGGAATCCATTAACAAGGTTGATCAAGTCTTGTTAATAAACTCTTTCTGAATGACATGAAACCGTAGAATTTTCGAATAACACTAGGTTACCTCAACGGGGATATTCATGTCCCCAATAATAAGAATATCATATTTCTTCTTGATAGTAGGAAGAGGAAATTCAAAACCTCCAATAGTAATAGTTGAATTTTTTTCAATAGAATTGATACTATGGACCTGAGGTTGTTTCCTCGGAAAGTGTACCGTATGCTCATTACCATTGACATGAAAAGTGAGACTGCCTTTGTTGCAATCAATAACAGCCCCTGCAGTATTCAAAAAGGGTCTACCAAGGATAATAGATATACTATCGTCCTCGGGAATATCAAGGATAACAAAGTCCGTTAGAATAGTAACATTTGCAACCACAACAGGCACATCCTCACAAATACCGACATGTATAGCAGTTGATTTATCGGCCATTTGCAAAGATATTTCAGTACATGTCAGCTGACTCAAGTCAAGTCTACGATATAAAGAGAGAGGCATAACACTAACACCGGCTCCAAGATCACATAAGGCATTTTTAACATAGTTTCTTTTAATAGAGCAAGGTATAGTTGGTACTCCAGGATCTCCTAGTTTCTTAGGTATTCCACCCTTACAAGTGTAATTGGTAAGCATGGTGGAAATTTCAACTTCAGGTATCTTTCTTTTATTGGTAATAATATCTTTCATATACTTAGCATAAGGATTTGTTTTAAGCATATCAGTTAAACGCAGACGCAAAAAGATAGGTCTAATCATTTCAGCAAAGCGCTCAAAATCCTCATCATCCTTTTTCTTGGATGGTTTAGGAGGAAAAGGCATGGGTTTTTTAACCCATGTTTCTCTTTCCATATCGTGCTTCCTAGCAACAAAGTCTCTCTTATCATAACGTTTATGCTTTGATTGTGGGTTATCAAGATCAACAGCAGGTTCAATCTCTACACCATTATCATTGCTAGGTTGAGCATCATCATGAACATCATCAGTAACATTATCACTAGGTTCATGTTCATTACCAGATTGTGTCTCAGCATCAGAAACAGGGATATCATTGGGATTCTCAAGTGTGTCAGCTATAGGTTCACTAGAAGCATGCAAAGACCTATCATTTGTCTTTTTCTTCTTCTTAGAAGAACTAGGTGCATCTAAATTAGCTCTCTCAGAATGTTGCTCAATTCTCTTAGGGTGGCCTTCAGGATACAGAGGTTCCTGAGTCATTTTACCACCTCTAGTCATAACTCTAACAGCATTATCATTTTTTTACTATTTAATTCATTGAGCAAATCATTTTGTGCTTTAAGTACTTGTTCTACTTGAGTGGTAAGCATAGAAGCATGTTTACTAATGAGTTTCAATTCACCTTTAACTCTAGACATATAATCACTCAAGCGTTTAATCATATAAGCATTACGTTGCAATTGTCTACCAACATAAGCATTGGAGTTTTCTTATTTCACAATAAAATTGTCAAACTCATCTAAGCATTGGCTAGCAGACTTATAACGAGGAATATCACCTTCATCAAATCTATAAAGAGAATTTACCTTTACTACCTGTGTCGGGTTATCAAGACCATGTATTTCTTCAATAGGCGGTAAATTCTTAACATCTTCAGCTTTAATACCTTTCTCTTTCATATATTTCTTTGCCTCTTGCATATCTTCAGGACAGAGGAATAGAACACCCCTTTTCTTTGGAGTTTGCTTAGGGCTGGTTCAGGAAGTGTCCAATTATTTTCATTGGTCAACATATTATTCAATAGTAATTCAGCTTGATCAATGGTTCTTTCCTTGAAAACACAACCAGCACAACTATCCAGGTGGTCTCTCGAAGCATCGGTTAGTCCATTATAAAAGACATCAAGTATTTCATTTCTCTGAAGAGGATGATCAGGCAAAGCATTAAGTAATTGGAGAAGCCTCCCCCGAGCTTGTGGGAGACTCTCTTCTTCAATTTGCACAAAATTATATATTTCCCGTAAGGCAGCTTGTTTCTTATGAGCGGGGAAATATTTAGCAGAGAAGTAATAAATCATATCCTGGGGACTACGCACACAACCAGGATCAAGAGAATTAAACCAAGTCTTAGCATCACCCTTTAACGAGAACAGAAATAACTTAAGGATATAGTAATAACGAATCTTTTCCTCGTTGGTAAACAGGGTGCTTATATCATTCAGCTTAGTAAGATGTGCCACAACAGTTTCAGATTCATAGCCATGGAAAGGATTAGATTCAACCAAAGTAATTAACTCAGGATTAACAGAGAAATCATAATCCTTATCAGTAACAAAGATAGGTGAAGTAGCAAAAGCAGGGTCATATTCCATTCTAGCATTCAAAGACTTTTCTTTCAGCTTAGCTAATAATTTCTTAAGATCATATCTATCGTTGCAAGCAAGAAAGTCTATAGCAGTTTCTTCATCCTTAACATAACCCTCAGGAATAACAGGCAATTCATATCTAGGGGAGAATCTTCATCATCACTTTCATCAATATTATCAGTTTCAATATTTGCATTCTCCCCAACCTTAGCAATTTGTTCATTTAGAAATTCACCTAGTGGCACAGTATTATCAAGCATAGAAGTAGTTTCACCATACATAAGAAATGGAATCATCAAGAACATACGACATATCAGATTCAATAGCACGAGTAGGTGTCGCAAGTTTACTCATAACAGAGGGTGAATCAAGTGCAGAGCTAGATGGCAGTTCCTTACCTGCCCTCATACTTGAGGGATAAATCTTGGTTTTTGAGTCTTTCAAGTTCTTCATAGTGATCAACACATATAAATCCCAAGTGACTTAAAGAATATAGCTATGCTCCCCAGCAGCGGCGCCAGAAAATAGTCTTGATTATCCACAAGTGTAGGGGATCGCAACAGTTTTCGAGGGTAAAGTATTCAACCCAAATTTATTGATTCGACACAAGGGGAGCCAAAGAATACTCTTAAGTATTAGCAGTTGAGTTGTCAATTCAACCACACTTGGAAACTTAGTATCTGCAGCAAGGTAATATAGCAGCAAGGTAATACGGAAGTAACGATAACGGCAATAAAAGTAATGGTAGTAGTTTTGTAGTGATTGTAACAGGGACAATAGAAAAGTAAATAAGAAACAAGCAATATGTGAAAAGCTCGTAGGCATTGGATCGGTGATGGAGAATTATGTCGGATGCGTTTCCTCATGTAATAGTTATAACATAGGGTGACACAAAACTAGCTCCAGTTCATCAATGTAATGTAGGCATGTATTCTGAATATAGTCATACGTGCTTATGGAAAAGAACTTGCATGACATCTTTTGTCCTACCCTCCCGTGGCAGCGGGGTCCTAATGGAAACTAAGGGATATTAAGGCCTCCTTTTAATAGAGTACCGGACCAAAGCATTAACACATAGTGAATACATGAACTCCTCAAACTACGGTCATCGCCGGGAGTGGTCCCGATTATTGTCACTTTGGGGTTGCCGGATCATAACACATACTAGGTGACTATTGACTTGCAAGATAGGATCAAGAACACACATATATTCATGAATACATAATAGGTTCAGATCTGAAATCATGGCACTCGGGCCCTAGTGACAAGCATTAAGCATGGCAAAGCCATAGCAACATCAATCTTAGAACATAGTGGATACTAGGGATCAAGCCCTGACAAAACTAACTCAATTACATGGTAATCTCATCCAACCCATCACCGTCCAGCAAGCCTACGATGGGATTACTCACGCACGGCGGTGAGCATCATGGAATTGGTGATGGAGGAAGGTTGATGATGATGATGGCGACGATCTCCACTCTCCGGAGCCCCGAACGGACTCCAGATCAGACCTCCCGAGAGAGATTAGGGCTTGGCGGCGGCTCCGTATTGTAAAACATGATAATTCCTTCTCTCTGATTTTTTTTCTCCCCGAAAGTGAATATATGGAGTTAGGGGAGACGTCGGTGGAGCAACAGGGGGCCCACGAGGCAGGGGCGCACCCAGGGGCGCGCCCCCCCACCCTCGTGGACAGGGTGTGGCCCCCCTAGTCTGGTTCTTCCCGTAGATATTTTTATATATTCCAAAATAATTCTCCGTTGAATTTCAGGTCATTCGGAGAACTTTTATTTCTGCACAAAAATAACACCATGGCAGTTCTGCTGAAAACAGCGTCAGTCCGGGTTAGTTCCATTCAAATCATGCAAGTTAGAGTCCAAAACAAGGGCAAAAGTGTTTGGAAAAGTAGATATGTTGGAGACGTATCACATTGCCACTAAATACTTTGTTGCAGATATTAAGTTTCCAAGTGTGGTTGAATTGACAACTCAGCTGCTAAAACTTGAGAATATTCTTTGGCTCCCCTTGTGTCGAATCAATAAATTTGGGTTGAATATTCTACCCTCGAAAACTGTTGCGATCCTCTATATTTGTGGGTTATCAAGACCTTGATACGTCTCCATCGTATTTACTTTTCCAAGCTTTTTTCCCCTTGTTTTGGACTCTAATTTGCATGATTTGAATGGAACTAACCCGGACTGGCGTTGTTTTTAGCAGAATTGCCTTGGTGTTATTTTTGTGCAGAAATAAAAGTTCTCGGAATGACCTGAAACTTCACGGAGAATATTTTCAGAATGTATAAAAAATATTGATGGAAAGAATCACCGGAGGGGGCCCACACCCTGGCCACAAGGGTGAGGGCGCACCCCCCTAGGGCGCGCCCGCCTACCTTGTGGGCCCCCTGGAGCTCCACTGACATCAAGTCCAACTCCATATAATCTCTTTTGGGGAGAAAAAATCAGAGAGAAGATCACATTGCATTTTACGATACGGAGCCACCGCCACATCTTGTTCTTCATCGGGAAACCTGATCTGGAGTCCGTTCTGGGCTCCGGAGAGTGGAGATCGTTGTCGTCATCATGCTCAACCATCCTCCATCACCATTTTCATGATGCTCACCGCCGTGCGTGAGTAATTCCATCATAGGCTTTTTGGACAGTGATGGGTTTGATGATATTTAACATGTAATCGAGTTAGTTTTGTTAGGGTTTGATCCCTAGTACCCACTATGTTCTGAAATTGATGTTGTTATGACTTTGCTATTCTTAATGCTTGTCACTAGGGCCCGAGTGCCACGATTTGAGATCTGAACCTATTATGTTTTCATGAATATATTTATGTTCTTTATCCTATCTTGCAAGTCAATGTCACCTACTATGTGTTATTATCCGGCAACCCCGGAGTGATAATAACCGGGACACTTCCCGGTGATGACCATAGTTTGAGGAGTTCATGTATTCACTAAGTGCTAATGCTTTGGTCCGGTACTCTATTAAAAGGAGGCCCTAATATCCCTTAGTTTCCATTAGGACCCCGCTGCCACATGAGGGTAGGACAAAAGATGTCATGCAAGTTCTTTTCCATAAGCACATATGACTATTCAGAATACATGCCTACATTACATTGATGAATTGGAGCTAGTTCTGTGTCACCCTAGGTTATAACTACTACATGATGAATATTATCCGACACCTATCATTGCCGATCCATTGCCTACGAGTTCGTTCCATATTGATACTTGCTTTGTTACTTTCGTTACTGCTACTGTCACCATCACTACAAAATTGCTACTGTTACTTTTGCCACTATTACGGTTACTTCCATACTACTTTGCTACTAAATACTTTGTTGCAGATATTAAGTTTCCAAGTGTGGTTGAATTGACAACTCAGGTGCTAATACTTGAGAGTATCCTCTGGCTCCCCTTGTGTCGAATTAATAAATTTGGGTTGAATACTCTACCCTCGAAAATTGTTGTGATGCCCTATACTTGTGGGTTATCATGCCTCGAAACACGAAATGGGAGGCGTGAAAACGGTTTGAAATGTTAAAGGGTCAAGTGTGACGTTTCGCTGAAAAAAGTTGTCAGTAAAGACATTGTTCCTATTTTGACATCTTGCCTTCGTGGCTAAGGTTGTATTAATCATGCAGATCCGAACATAGTTCCTTTATGCAGGAAGCTAGCTTAAAATGTTCAAAAGAAGGAACCCGCCTTGCAATGCCGGAGATAATCTGCGTGCCGAACACATCGTCATCGAAGACTAGTTCAGGGGCTACAGAGGGAGTCCTGGACTAGGGGGTCCTCGGGTGTCCGAACTATTCGGTATGGGCCGGACTGATGGGTCGTGAAGATAAAGCAGAAGACTATCCCCCGTGTCTGGATAGGACAACTATGTCGTAGAATGGCAAGTTTGGTGTCCGGGTGTAATGTTTCCTTCCTCTGCAAGCTAACTCTGTACAACCCTAGGCCCCTCCGGTGTGTATATAAACCGGAGGGTTTAGTCCGTAGAGGCCATCAGAATAATCTCAGGCTGGACAGCTAGGGTTTAGCCAATATGATCTTGAGGTAGATCAACTCTTGTAACCCATTACCCATATACACATCGAATTCAATCGAGCAGGAAGAAGGGTTTTACCTCCTTTAAGAGGGACCAAACCTGGGTAAACATCGTGTCCTTGTTGTCCCTTGTTACCATTGATCCCCAGATACACAGCTTGGGACCCCCTACCCGAGATCTGCTGGTTTTGACACCGACAATGGGACAGCAAGAATACACCAGACACATGCAAGAGACCTACGAGGGTCGGAGCACTCGCCGGAGACGAGGTCCGACGGCGACAGTTACGGGCCCACATGGCGGACATGCTTAGAACATGCAAAAGAGGGTAAGAAGGGCATGGGGAGGTTCTCGAGCTCACCATGAACACGCTCACGCATTCGGATCGATGAGAGAAGGACGGAGTCGACCATGGCAGTGGTCGAGCACGTGCAGCGGCGGGAGTCGCGGACGAGAAAGAAGATACAAGGACTTGGCGTTCCGTCCATCGTAGTCAATGTCATGGATGAAGATGACGAGTGGAAGAAGAAGGACACAGTCGCAGCGCCTGGATCCGACAGAGAGCATGCCGGCGACGAGGACGCGCTCCCAGATGCGATCGATACATGACTACGGTGGCAGATCTGGTGGGGAATCTCACCTGGCGGCAGCGGCAGATAGGAGAGGAAAACCCTAGGGAGTTGGTGGACATGGAGATGTGGCTTAAAAGGGGCTAGGGCGATGGGACGGAGCAATGACGTGCTCGGCCGTGGCCATGTGCACGAGAGTGGGGGGGCGAAGGAGGAAGAAAGGTGGGTGCACTTTGTACTACAAAAAAAGACACGTCTGTGACATTTTGGCTCAAACGATTTTTTTCCTGACATGCTTATGACACTTATATGACGATAATTGTGACAAAACCCGATATGATCATAGATGTAGTTGGCTCCTACTTCTATGAAAAAACATGACAGAAAATGGGCTTTTCGTCATGGGCGGGCCTGATGACCCACAAGTATATGGGGTCAATTGTAGCTCTTTTCGATAATTAAGAGTGTCGAACCCAACGAGGAGCAGAATGAAATGACAAGTGGTTTTCAGTAAGGTAATGTCTGCAAGTGCTGAAATTGTAAGTAATAGAGTAGTTTGGTAGTAAGATAATTTGTAACGAGAAAGTAAAGATAATGGTAACAAAAGTGCAGCAAGGTAGCCCAATCCGTTTGAGGCAAATGAAAGGCCAAAATGATATCTTACAGCAAGCAAAGCGTTCTTGAGGGTACACGGGAATTTCATCTAGTCACTTTCACCATGTTGATTCGATTCGTGTTCGCTACTTTGATAATTTGGTATGTGGGTGGACCGGTGCTTAGGTGTTGTTCTTACTTGAAAAAGCCTCCTACATATGATTAACCCCCTCACAAGCATCCACAACTACGATAAAAGTATTAAGAATAAATTCTAACCATAGCATTAAACTCTTGGATCCTATCGATCTCTTACGGAATAGTGCACAAACTAGGGTTTACGATTTTGTCACTCTTGCAACCCATCATCCAATAACTACTCCACAATGCATTCCCTCGGGCCCAAATATGGTGAAGTGTCATGTAGTCGACGTTCACATGACACCACTAAGGGAATCACAACATACATACTATCAAAATATTGAACACATATCAAGTTCACATGATTACTTGCAACATGATTTCTCCCGTGACCTCAAGAACAAAAATAACTACTCACAAATGATAATCATGCTCAAGATCAGAGGGGTATTAAATAGCATATTGGATCTGAACATATAGTCTTCCACCAAATAAACCATATAGTAATCAACTACAAGATGTAATCAACACTACTAGTCACCCACAAGCACCAATCTATAGTTCCGGTACTAAGATTGAACACGAGAGATGAACTAGAGTTTGAGAGGAGATGGTGCTATTGAAGATGTTGATGGAGATTGCCCTTCCCAAGATGGTATAGTTGTTGGTTATGATGAGGACGATGATTTCCCCCTTCGTGAGGGAAGTTCCCCCGGTGGAATCGCTTCGCCGGAGGGCAAAAGTGCTCCTGCCCAAGTTCCACCTCGAGACGGCGGTGCTCCATCCCGAAAGTCCTCTCTTTATTTATTTTTCTAGGTCAATATGACTTATATACCAGAAGATGGGCACCGGAGGTGGCCCTGGGTGAGCCCAACCCACAAGGGCGGGCCTGGGCTCCCTAGCGCGCCTAGGTCAGTTGTGCCCACCTGGTGGGCCCCCTCTAGTACTTATTGGCTCCAATATTCCTCAAATATTCCATAAAATTTCTCCGTAAAGTTTCAGCTTGTTTGGAGTTGTGTAGAATAGGTGGCCTGGCGTAGCTTTTCCTGGTCTAGATTTCCAGCTGCCGGAATTCTCCCTCTTTGTGTGTACCTTGCATATTATGAGAGAAAAGGCATTAGAATTACTCCAAAAAGCATTATTATGCATAAAAACATCATAAATAATAGTAGGAAAACATGATGCAAAATGAACGTATCAACTTTCCCAAGCTTAGACCTCGCTTGTCCTCAAGCGAAAACTGAAATCGGAAAACATGTCCACATGCTTAGAGAGATAGAGGTGTCGATAAAAACAAAATACGGACATATAAGCATCATGTTGATTATTATAACAACAACAAACTTAAACATACACTAGTACGCGTCGGTGCTATACAAACGGGTTTTAACCCCTTTCCGCGACGGCATTTGGAACCGTCGCCAAGTGAGTGTGGGCAATAGGGAGTCCTTCCCACACGACCCAGAAACCATCGGGGATAGGGAGCCTCGATGCATACAGTTATCCCTCTAGAATTGTTTCTGATATCTTGAATATCCCAAATGCTTCATCCTTTCTACTCGTTTGTCCTCGCATTGTCATCGCAGTCGGAGTTTTGTGGTTTTACCAAAATCTAGGTAGATTCCAGGCAGGGCAGTTTTCCAGGCAGATTCCAAACACGGGAGTTTTACGATGACTGGCACATCACAAACAGTTCATGATTATAAGCCGACAATCACACACATTTAGTCTTCCCGCACCATATGTGATAGTGTCTAACATCACACATGCTTTGCAAACGGCAACTGTGTGCATGCTTGCACACGTTTCCTCTCTGTGAACCGTCTCGGATTATGGTGTATATCGCAAACATTTGTGTTTTACCAACCGTGTGTGCCGTAATGACCCGCACAACGTAATTTCACCCTATTTAATTGCTACTATTTAAAATTGTACCTAATTTAAACTTGAAAGTAAGCTATAGATTTATTCATATCCATCGGGTTCAAACAACCAATGCATTATTCAATTCATAGGTACATATGTTTAAGAATTACGTAAGCACCAAATAAAGAATGATGTACGAGGGTTCTATACTTGTACTATTACAGATGGTAAAGAAAGAGGTGACAGACATTCCAGTTGATGAACAAGGTGAAGCGGAATGGCCCTATTGTGCTCTCCTGGATGCAGAAGGCATGCAAGACTCTAGGCCAACCCCTTGTGATGGTCGGCCGCCAATCATGTAGTTTGAGAGGTAATCTTGAGTAAACTACTTCAGGATCCACTGCAAAAGAAAAAAGATTCAGATCTTATCATCTAACACAACTCATTACTCACAGTAAAAAGAAGGCTACAGGGTTCTTACTTAAAGATTCAGATATTGTCATCTAACACAACTCATTACGGGTAGTAAAAAAAGGCTACAGGGTTCTTACTTATCATCCTGCAGTTCACTGTTGTCTTGCATAAAGTGTTAACAAATAGTGTGATTGACATCTTTTGACCATTTTAATAACAATCTTTATCAGCTTCCTCACTTGATGCTGGTTCATGAATATCTCATTGCCCCATACGCAGAAAGGGTCGAAGTGTGAATCTTTGGCAATGATATATGTACCTAAAAGCACCAAGTTAATATTAGAAGCTAAACAACAATTGAAAAATGATGTAGTACAACACTCCATCCATCCCATTATATAAGATTTTATTACATGTATATCTAGACTCCCTAGACATCATCGAAACATTAAGGTAACACTCTTCCTTGTTGCTATGTAGCCTCGGATTGCATATTTAGTCATTCATTACAATGCATGTTGCTAAATAACAATTGAAAAACGAAAAGGCATGTTAACTGCAATATCCTTAACAGCAACCAAATATCGTAATTCATAGTGGTATTGTTGAAACTGTTATTGATGAAATTGAATTGCACGGCAAATAGTTGCACATATAGAGCATCACATTGTGAAGAACTGAAATAAACAAGTCATAAGGACATCTCTAGGCGATCCTTAAAAAGTCAAAGGGCTAAAACCTCCATAAGAGCACATATATACTACAGCAATTTTTGGCCTTTTCTAGTCGATCCCCTAAACTTAAGGTTGTAAACTTTAATTTGATCAAGTCCAAAGCAGGTTCAATCGAAAGTAGCATGCATTCAGACATAGAAATAGATAATTTTGCATAACCGAACATAAAACATAAATTTAAACTAAGCTAAACTACTTTTGGTCAAAGTAGAGGTCGAGCCAATCCTTCCTCGTCATGTACGGCGTCCCGCGAGCTGGGTGCGGGCCAGTACCATCGCCGGGGTCATTGGGGAAGGCACTCCTCCACTCGTCGATGTTGATCTCCTCGTCCTCGGCGCCAACCTCGATGCCCTTCGTGCCGCCGTCGCCGCCGCCTTCGACCTCGTCATCAGAGGAGAGCGTGATAACCTCGCCGCCCTTTGCGCCTCCGTCCTCGCCGCCTTTGACCTCATCATCAGAGGAGAGCGTGATAACCTCGCCGCCCTCCGCGCCGGCAAAGATCGCCCGCTCCGCCTCCATGAGCTCCGGGTGCTGGCGGCGGAGCTCTTGCATGTAGGCCTCGTCGGCGGCCTCGGCCTCGAGGCGCTCCCACGCCTCGCGGTCCTCCCGCACCATAGCCGAGCTCACCACGCCTGGCTCTGGCAGAACAAGGTGGACAAGACGTGTACTGAAGAGGAAATTGAGCCTAGCCACCGTGTCGTGGTAGCGGACCTGCCAGCGGTCGTACTCCATGGCTGCGAGCTCGACCGTGTGGAAGCTACCGAGCCACAGATGGGTGTGGGTCTCTCGATTTGTAATCTCGGCGACCCACGTTCCCCACCGCCATTGCCGGACCCCGAGGTAGGACTTCTTCGGCTGCCGGGTCTGAGGGTGGACGGGGAAGTCCTCGAACCGACGTAGGGGCACAGCGGTGGGCGGATCGGGGGACCGGCGGCGGCGGATTGGGCCCGCGGAGGACGACGAGGACACCTCGGTGGCCACCTCATCGGCATCGGGCGAAAAGGCCGCGATAAACCTCTTTTTGGCCATTGGCTCCTCGAGCTCCCCGGCACACAGGCAGAGGTTCAGGATGGAGGCGCCGGCGATGGCGGTGACCTAGCAATGGTTTCGAGGGTTGTGTGTGTCTGTGTGAGCGGAGGTTTTGGGGTGTGTGTGGAGGGGGTGGCAAGGTTGTGTTTGAGGAAATACTGCAGCAACTGAAAATTTTACTAGGCGAGAGTAACAAGGCGGGCCTACTGAAAATTTGGATCAAGGGCGAGCAGATATTTTTGAGATTGCGAGGGATGCACAGGCGGGAGTAAAATGCCGGGGCTACTGAAAATTTGAATCAAGGGACTGAAGTAGAGCGGGAGTAACAGACATCGCACACGGTCCGCACATACTAATCGTGTGCTATCAAACATTAAAACCTTCGAGGCGGTAGATATTTTCGAGATTGCGAGGGATGCAGAGGCGGGAGCTTTTGGGGAGTGAGCTAGTGTGCTTGACACGCCAGCTCTGGACTGTAGCCGACGCACCTTCTCGCGTACTATACACCGACGGTGCTCCAAGATATTTTGTACTACATCTCACCCGGTTGGTGATAATAAACTGTGTGGGATCTACTTGATTTGAAATACAAAATGGGGTCACAGCGGCAATGGACGTTGTTTGAATTGCTAGACCATTTATCTGCAGTGAACATGCAACTATATGTGTGTCGTAAAAGATTTGGAATTATACACGGTTCATTTGGACATTTTATACATTAAACTGGTTTTCTAGCCATTTCACGCGCACAATTCAAAATTAAACTACATGCACATTCTAGGTCCCATGCAAGAGATCGAAATGAATTTCAAACACCAGGGCATTGTTGATTGCCGGCAAAATGTTGAGATACCTAGTTTTAAAATTCTAGTAAATCCAAAACTCCTCTCAAATTCATGAAATTTGGCATGCTATCATGGAGCGGCATCAACATGCCGTGGTGAAAATTTTGTCCCATTTGGGGCAGGTTTGGGTATAAGATTCTCACAAACCAGAGCTTCTCACAACAAGCATGATGGTTTTGATAGGGAACGTACCACCTTTGGGGACGGGACGATATCTGTTCCCTCTTATTGCTTTCAAAAAAATTATAGTATCAACATAGAACAAGAGGAGTGTTGTGTTTAATCTTGGAATTTTTCGGGGTTCATTTGGCCTTTTTTATACATTAACTGGGTTTTCTAGGCATTTTATGTGCATAATTCAAATTTGAACTACAAGCACATGCTCCAATGCACCAAAGTTGGTTGAAAAATAACATGTCCGTCCTTGGGTGAATTTATAGGTCCCATGCAAGACATGGGAATGAAATTCAAACACCAGGGCACTGTGGATTGCCGGCAAAACATTGAGATGCCTGGGTTTTAAATTCTAGTAAATCCAAAACTCGTCTGAAATTCATGAAACTTGGCATGCTATCATGGAGCAGCATCAACATAATTTTTCAATTTTAGGGGCATTTAGCTCTAAAAAATCAGTAAATGCATGAAAAATACCAAATGAACTCGGAAAGGGTTGATAATTGATTATGTGGATTTGAATGGTGCATTTTTAACACACAAAAAGTCTAGACTTCAAATAAGTTCAAAAAATGAAATGCCATTGTAACAGATGAGTTTTCGTCCGAAACCCTGATACTTCAAAAGAGATAGTCCATTTTGTACACGAAGTGCACCAGTTTTTGTCGTAACCCTATCTACTTATTTGCACATGCTATGTGGGTGAAATGATGATACCATGCCAACTTTCAACCTTTTCAGAGTTCATTTGAAGTGTTTTTCAATTTCAGGGGCATTTAGCTCTAAAAAAATTCAGAAAATGCATGACCAAATGAACTCGGAAAGGGTTGATAATTGATGACATGGATTTGAATGGTGCATTTTGAACACACAAAAAGTCTGGACTTCAAATAAGTTCATAAAAATAAAATGCCTTTGTAACAGATGAGTTTTCGTCCAAAGCCCTCATACTTCGAAAGAGATTGTCCATTTTGTACACGAAGTGCATCCAGTTTTTGTCGTAAGCCCGTAACCCTCTCTACTTTTTTGCACATGCCATGTGGGTGAAATGATGATACCATGCCAACTTTCAACCTTTTCAGAGTTCATTTGAAGTGTTTTTCAATTTCAGGGTCATTTAGCTCTAAAAAATATAGAGTAAATGCATGAAAAATACCAAATGAACTCACAAAGGGTTGATAATTGATGATGCGGAATTGAATGATGCATTTTGAACACACAAAAAGTCTGGACTTCAAATAAGTTCCAAAAAAATGAAATGCCTATGTAACAGATGAGTTTTCGTCCGAAACCCTCATACTTCGAAAGAGATTGTCCATTTTGTACATGAAGTGCATCTAGTTTTTGCCGTAACCCTCTCTACTTTTTTGCACGTGCTATGTGGGTGAAATGATGATACCATGCCAACTTTCAACCTTTTCAGAGTTCATTTGAAGTGTTTTTCAATTTCACAGGCATTTAGCTCTAAAAAATTCAGTAAATGCATGAACATGCCAAATGAACTCAAAAAGGGTTGATAATTGATGATGTGGATTTGAATGGTGTATTTTGAACACACAAAAAGTTTGGACTTCAAATAAGTTCAAAAAATTGAAATGCCTTTGTAACAGATGAGTTTTCGTCCGAAACCATGATACTTCGGAAGAGATTGTCCATTTTGTACACGAAGTGCATCCAGCTTTTGTTGTATATGTCTCTACTTATTTTTACAAGCTATGTGGGTGAAATGATGATACCATGCCAACTTTCAACCTTTTCAGAGTTCATTTGAAAAGTTTTTCAATTTCAGGGGCATTTAGCTCTAAAACAATTCAGAAAATGCATGAAAAATACCTAATGAACTCTGAAAGGGTTGATAATTGATGACGTGGATTTGAATGGTGCATTTTGATCAGACAAAAAGTCTGGACTTCAAATAAGTTCAAAAAAATGAAATTCCTTTGTAGCAGATGAGTTTTCGTCCAAAACCCTCATACTTCGAAAAAGATTGTCCATTTTGTACACGAAGTGCATCCAGTTTTTGCCGTAACCCTCTCTACTTTTTTGCACATGCTATGTGGGTGAAATGATGATACCATGCCAACTTTCAACCTTTTCAGAGTTCATTTGAAGTGTTTTTCAATTTCAGGGTCATTTAGCTCTAAAAAATTGAGTAAATGCATGAAAAATACCAAATGAACTCAGAAAGGGTTGATAATTGATGATGTGGATTTGAATGATGAATTTTGAACACACAAAAGTCTGGACTTCAAATAAGTTCAAAAAAATGAAATGCCTTTGTAACAGATAAGTTTTCGTCCCGAACCCTCATACTTCGAAAGAGACTGGCCATTTTGTACACGAAGTGCATCCAGTTTTTGCCGTAACCCTCTCTACTTTTTGCACATGCTACGTAAGTGAAATGATGATACCATGCCAACTTTCAACCTTTTCAGAGTTCATTTGAAGTGTTTTCAAATTTCAAGATCATTTTTCGGGGTTCGTTTGGACATTTTTATGCATTAACTGAGTTTTCAATGCATTTATGTGCATAATTCAAATTTGAACTACATGCACATGCTCCAATGCATATAAATTGGTTGAAAAGATCAAATATGTGTCCTTGGGTGCATGCTTAGGCCCCATGCAAGAAATGAGAATGAATTTCAAACACCAGGGCACCGTTGATTGCCGGCAAAACATTGAGATGCCTGGTTTTTAAATTCTAGTAAATCCAAAACTCGTCTGAAATTCATGAAACTTGGCATGCTATCATGGAATGGCACCCGACATGCTGTGGCATTTTTCGTGTCCATTTTGAGAGAAGGCGCACTCGAATAATGAGAGCCAACAAAGGCATTTAGAAAAAATAGCTACCGCTTTAATATCTCAAACGTGTGTAGAATTCATACCATGTGCATTCTGTTAACCATTCACGTGACGCCACATGTCTTGGTTTTAGTGGTTGTAGGTGGTGAGGTGCGGACAGCTGCTTGACCTTGACTGAACGGGAGCCGTGCGAGCGCAGTCCGGTGCGCAGGCTGACCGAGAGGCATGCAAGCTGTCCTCTAATGCGCAGGCTCATCGAGAAGCGTGCGAGCTGTACGCTGCGCAGGCTCACTGGGAAGCGAGCCCTTTGACTTCCATGGTCGCCCGCCTTCCTCTCCATTAATGGCGCCCGAGCCGCTATTTAATACGGGTGGCCTTACTGTTCGCCTCCCATTCCCTCCCTCCCACAAACCTCCACCAACACCATGGCGCAGAACGATCATATGCCACTAGTCTTCAAGTTTGGTGAAGTCGACTCCGAGCCGGATTAGATAGAAAATAAGGAGGAATGGGGCATCATGGACATGGCCCAGAACGAGCTGGCCACGGCGGTTGCTGCCCCCGCTCCTGTCCCAAATCCCATCCCCGCGCCCGTGCCAGCGACCATCCCCGTACCATTGACGGGCTGGTCGCCGAGCACTATCGCAGAGCTGGAAGCCGCGGGCGTCAGCGAGGTCTCTGCGGACCCGTGCGAGGTCATGGACATGCCAGCGCTAACGCCCATGCCCGTGCGCGCTCATCCACCCACTGTGGTGCCGACCCCCATGCATTTGGTTGCACCCGCCGTGCCCATGCCCGTGCCCATGCGCCCCCC
>LR738711.1:736040042-736139921 GCA_902687465.1 Secale cereale
GGACGCTACCGTCGACCGCTACCTCTCAGCGGCGCCAATTGCCGTCCTCCCCCCCCCCCACGCCCGTCAATCGCGCGATGACATGATGTTTGATTTATAAGTGAGGAACATTTTGTGCTGCCTTGAAGACTTCAACAACAGCGTCCCGGAGGACAACAACGATAATGACGGCACGGCACGCCACCTCCGCCATCGCCGGAAATAGTTTTTTTGGGGTTTAATACTGTATCTTGAATTCTCGATCATATGAATATAAATTTGCAGTCTGACTGAATGAAAGATATGGTTTGAATGAACTTGCATTTCTCTCTCTTAATGTACAGACTTATCAAACGATTTTCTTTTGAAAAAAACGTCAATGGTTTTCAAATATAAAACACTCATCGCAAACATTTTAGTTAGAACACCCCGATGCAATCGACAGCTTCCCCAAGAAGCCAAGGGAAAATGTACCGAGCAGGATTTCTGCACCCCTTCAACACACACGGTTGTTTTGCATGACCCGTGTGCAACCACGTACAAACAATTGGGTAAGATTTGCATATCTGCCATTTTGGGTATGTTGCCATTTGTCAAGCTGGAAAGATTGACATTTGTTAACTAGTAACATTGCCATTTTTCAACCTTGTAACACTGTGATTTGTCAAAATATGCAGCTAAAAGTCACTAGCACTATCTAATTTTTGCGACTAAAATCACTAGCACTGTTCATATGGACACCAATACAAAGTGGCATTGTACTTTTTTTTGTCATCCAAATATAAAATTAATATATGTGCCGCCATGCGACCCGTGTGACGTGCGAGCATGCGTGAGTTGATGGGACGCATATGCAAATGTACCATTCATTACATACAACAAGTCATCAACACACAACAACAACGAGGATACATGTTGGATTATAGATTATTTCCAACAAAACATTCTAGTAAAGTAAAGTTTTTCTCACACAACAAATAACAAAGTGATGAAATGAACTTCGGCTCAACCAATCCTTGGTGTTGGAAATGCTTGCTTTGAACCATAACTGATTCTCTAGGAAGGGCCAGCTATTGTCAATCTCGAGACCAACGCAGGACTAATCATTCAGGCTGAAGCGGCCTATATCAGTACGCATATTGTGATAGCCAGGGTAGGGAACCATAGCAATGTCCAAGATATAGATACAATTGCTTCTCATAAATGGTAGTAATGTTGTGTCAACATTAGCTGGATTGCTGATACGCCTCCAACGTATCTACTTTATCAAACCCTTTTGCCCTTGTTTTGGACTCTAACTTGCATGATTTGAATGGAACTAACCTGGACTGACGCTGTTTTCAGCAGAACTGCCATGGTGTTGTTTTTGTGCAGAAATAAAAAGTTCTCGGAATCGCCTGAAAATCAACGGAGAATTATTTCATAACATATAAAAAATATCTGCAAGAAGATCTGCACCGGGGGGCCCACACCCTATCCTCGAGGGTGGGGGGCGCGCCCCCCTTCCCAGGGCGAGCCCCCGTGCCTCGAGGCCCCCCCGATGCTCCACCGACGTATCCCCGAGTCCTATATATTCTGTTTCATGGAGAAGAAATCAAGGAGAAAGAATTATTGCATTTTACGAGACGGAGCCGCCGCCAAGCCCTAATCTCTCTCGGGAGGGCTGATCTGGAGTCCGTTCGGGGCTCCGGAGAGTGAAGATCGTCGCCATCGTCATCATCAACCTTCCTCCATCACCAATTCCATGATGCTCACCGCCGTGTGTGATTAATTCCATCGTAGGCTTGTTGGACGGTGATGGGTTGGATGGGATCTATCATGTAATCGAGTTAGTTTTGTTAGGGTTTGATCCCTAGTATCCACTATGTTCTGAGATTGATGTTGCTATGACTTTGCTATGCTTAATGCTTGTCACTAGGGCCCGAGTGCCATGATTTCAGATCTGAACCTATTATGTTTTCATGAATGTATGTGTGTTCTTGATCCTATCTTGCAAGTCTATAGTCACCTACTATGTGTTATGATCCGGCAACCCCGAAGTGACAATAATCGGGACCACTCCCGGTGATGACCATAGTTTGAGGAGTTCATGTATTCACTATGTGTTAATGCTTTGGTCTGGTACTCTATTAAAAGGAGGCCTTAATATCCCTTAGTTTCCAATAGGACCCGCTACCACGGGAGGGTAGGACAGAAGATGCCATGCAAGTTCTTTTCCATAAGCACGTATGACTATATTCGGAATACATGCCTACATTGCATTGATGAACTGGAGTTAGTTCTGTGTCACCCTAGGTTATAACTTCTACATGATGAATTGCATCCGACGTAATTTCCCATCATCGATCCAATGCCTACGAGCTTTACCTATATTGCTAGTTGCTATTTACTTTTCCGTTGCTATTATCACAAAAACTACAAAAACATTATCTTTACTTTTACTGCTGCTACCGCCACTATCATATTACTGTGCTACTAAACTATCTTGCTGCAGATACTAAGTTTCCAGGTGTGGTTGAATTGACAACTCAACTGCTAATACTTAAGAGTATTCTTTGGCTCCCCTTGTGTCGAATCAACAAATTTGGGTTTAATACTTTACCCTCGAAAGTTGTTGCGATCCCCTACACTTGTGGGTTATCAAGACTATTTTCTGGCGCCGTTGCCGGGGAGCATAGCTCTATTCTTTAAGTCACTTGGGATTTATATCTGCTCATCACTATGAAGAATTTGAAGGACTCAAAAACCAAGATCTTACCCTCAACTACGAGGGGAGGTAAGGAACTGCCATCTAGCTCTGCACTAGATTCTCCTTCTGTTGTGAGTAAACTTGCGACACCTACTCCTGCTATTGAATCTGATATGTCGTATGTTCTTGATGATGCTACTTCTGCTATGTATGATGAAACTACCTCTATGCCTGATATTGTGCCACTAGGTGAATTTCTAGATGAACAAATTGCTAAGGTTAGGGAGAGTGCAAATGTTGATGATATTTATGAAAGTGATGATGAAACTACTCCCAATAGATATGAATTTCTTGTTGTGCCTGAGGGTTATGTTATGGATGAAGAAACTGCTAGAGACTTTCTTGCTTGCAATGATAGATATGATCTTAAGAAATTATTAGCTAAGCTGAAAGAAAAGTCCTTGAATGCTAGAACGAAACATGACCCTACTTTTGCTACTTCACCTATATGTGTCACTGATAAGGATTATAAATTCTTTGTTGATCCTGAGTTAATTACTTTGGTTGAATCTGATCCTTTCCATGGCTATGAGTCTGAAACTATTGTGGCACATCTTACCAAGTTGAATGATATAGCTACAATGTTTACCAATGATGAAAAGATTCGCTACTACTACATCCTTAAGCTATTTCCGTTCTCGTTAAAGGGTGATGCTAAGACTTGGTTTAATTCTCTTGATCCTGGTTGTGTGCGTAGTCCCCAGGATATGATGTATTACTTCTCTGCTAAATATTTTCCCGCTCATATGAAACGAGCTGCCTTACGGGAAATATATTACTTTGCTCAAACTGAAGAAGAGAGTCTCCCACAAGCTTGGGGGAGGCTTCTCCAGTTACTTAATGCTTTGCCTGATCATCCTCTTGAGATGCACGATATACTTGATGTCTTTTATAATGGACTAACCGATGCGTCTAGAGACCACCTGGATAGTTGTGTTGGTTGTGTTTTCAGGGAAAGTACAGTGGAGCAAGCTGAATTACTATTGAATAATATGTTAGCCAATGAAAATAATTGGACACTTCCTGAACCAGCCCCTAAGCCAACTCCGAATAAAAGAGGTGTTCTATTTCTTAGTCCAGAGGATATGCAAGAGGCAAAGAAATCCATGAAAGAAAAAGGTATTAAAGCTGAAGATGTTAAGAATTTACCGCCTATTGAAGAAATACATGGTCTTGACAACCCGACACAGGTAGTAAAGGTAAATTCTCTTTATAGATTTGATGAAAGTGATATTCCTCATTATAAGTCTGCTAGCCAATGCTTAGATGAGTTTGACAATTTTATTGTGAAACAAGAAAACTTCAATGCTTATGTTGGTAGACAACTACAACACAATGCTTATATGATTGAACGCTTGAGTGATTATCTGTCTAGTGCTAAAGATGAACTGAAACTCATTAGTAAACATGCTTCCATGGTCACCACTCAAGTAGAACAAGTACTTAAGGCTCATAATGATTTGCTTAATGAATTAAATAGTAACAATAATGATAATGCTGTTAGAGTTGTAACTAGAGGTGGTAGAATGACTCAGGATCCTCTGTATCCTGAAGGCCACCCTAAGAGAATTGTCGGTGTACTAAGGTAGGGGTCCCTCAGTACCCCAACTTGTGCACGGGCAGTAGCAGCTTCCCGTAGCAGGGCCTACCACGTGCTTGCCGGAGACCTTCCTGCTCCATATAAAACCATTCAAAAACAAAGTATACAAGCCAGAAGATCAAGTCCCCGGCAAGTGGAGCTTGCCGGGAAGGCCGTCCCAGGCTCAAGATTACCTCACTAGCACAAGACCCTGGCAAGAGGGGCTTGCCAGGAAGACTAGAAGATCACATTTCAGAAGACATGCCTCGGCGCGACGTGCGCCCCGGCAGGGCCCGGGGAGCGACAAGCTTCAGAGCCCGACGAGCTCCCGGGCCCGGCAAGGTCGAGACCCCGGCAAGGTGCTTGCCGGGGAGAGTTACATTGTGCGCCCGCTCTCCAGCTCATCGAACCACGCGTCGCCCTGGGGCCACTCCAGGGACGCGTGGCGGATGGCTGTGCAGCCTGGGGGGCACGGTGGCACTCCATGGTGATAAAGCCATCGCCGTGGCAAACGGAGACGAAAGGGCGGGCGCTTTTGGGGTCGACGGCGACGGGCATTAAATGCTCTTGTCCCCCACTGTCAAAGTAGGTGATGAGCACTGTTCACGCACTGTTCATCCACTGTTCCCGCACTGTTACAACTACCACCACTATTACATTTTTACCCTTTCTCCTACGTTGACACCTGTCGGTGACCCCTTGCACTATAAAAGGAGGCCCATGCACAACGTAGGGGGGGTTCGGAACTCAGATTGCTCATTCGCTCGGTGTAGCTAGTTCTTCAAGCTCCCGAGCTCCAACACTCAATACAATCAAGCAGGAGTAGGGTTTTTGAAAGTGCAACTAATCCCCGGGTGGTTTTGGTAATTAATAACAACATATATATCATTGAACTAATATTCTCTTGAGAATCATTTCAGAAAAGTTCGATGATATGGGTATGGAAATGTCTGAAGAAGTGGACCCCTCAAAATGCTAAGACAAGCATTGGCAAAAGCTCAAGACTCCATTTTTGGTTTAGTGATCAAAGATCACATTGAGTCCATAGGAAAAGCCAATACTATTAAAAGGGGATGAGGTTGTGTTGATGATCTTGTTGCTCAAGTGCTTGGTGATCTAGCTCCCTCAACTATCAGCACTCTTCACTTTACAACACACTCATAAGTAATCTCGGACAAACCGATTCTGCAAACTCAGTCCCACCGAGATGAACCACTTCAGTTATTTCCCCAAACCCTAACTTCTCGGTCCATCCGATTCTGAGTCTCGGTCTCACCGAAAATGTTCTGCCAACCTTCTGTAACCAAATGACAGCATTTCGGAATATCCGAGTTGTTGTTTTCGGTCACACCGAGATGGCAAACCCTAACCTTTGACTCACTTCGGACACACCGAGATGGTATTTTCGGTCCCACCGAAAATCCCAACGTTCACTATATTTGAACTTTCGGTCTGACCGAGTTTTCACTTCGGTCTCACCGAGATTGGTCAAATGTGTGTGTAACGGTTGGATTTTGTGTGGAGGCTATATATACCCCTCCACCCCCTCTTCACTCGTGAGGAGAGCCATCAGAAAGTACCACCACTTCTACCACACACTTTCTGAGAAGTGAACCACCTACCCTTGTGTTGAGATCAAGCCATTCCATTCCTACCATATGAAACTTGATTTCTAGTCTTCTCAAGTTGCTTTCCACTCAAATCTTTCTTCCACCACAGCCATATCAGTGAGGAGAGTTGAGTGTTGGGGAGATTATCATTTGAAGCACAAGAGCAAGGAGTTCATCATCATCAACACCGTCTATTACCTTTTGGGGGGTGGTGCCTCCTAGATTGGTTAGGTGTCGCTTGGGAGCCTCCGTCTTGAGATGTGGAGTTGAACCAAGAAGTTTGTAAGGGCAAGGAGATCGCCTACTTCGTGAAGATCTACCCCGAGTAAGGCTAGTCCTCCGTGGGCGTAGGCCGTGATGGAATAGACAAGGTTGCTTCTTCGTGGACCCTTCGTGGGTGGAGCCCTCCGTGGACTCGCGCAGCCGTTACCCTCCGTGGGTTGAAGTCTCCATCAACGTGGATGTACGATAGCACCACCTATCGGAACCACGACAAAAATCTCCGTGTCACCAAACTGCGTTTGATCTTCTCCACCTCCTTTTTACATGTGCAATTTACTTTCCGCTGCATATACTCTAGAATTGCATGTGTAGGGTGTTACTTGAATTTGTCTTAATTGTGAAACTGCCAAAAACATTGCATGATCTAAAGGCAGATTTTTTATATTGTCAAGTAGTCTAATCACCCCCCCTCTAGACCTACTTTCGATCCTACAAGTGGTATCAGAGCTTTGGTCTCCATTGCCTTGGTTTCCATTGCATTGGACTCCATAAGCTTGGTTTCACAACCTAGGAGAGTATGGCGTCTAGTGAGGGTAATTATCGTAGAGGTCCTTACTTTGATGGTACAAATTTTGCTAGTTGGAAGCATAAAATGAAAATGCATATTCTTGGTCATAACCCAGCCGCATGGGGCATTATTTGTGTTGGCATGCAAGGTGATTTCTTTGAAGAAGGAAAAGTTCCGGATCGCGAAGCTACACCCGAAGAGTTGAAGATGTTGCAAAACAATGCTCAAGCTTGTGACATTCTCTTCAATGCTTTGTGTCCCGAAGAGTTCAACAAAATCAGTCGTCTTGAGAATGCTAAAGAGATTTGGGACACTTTGGTTGAAATGCACGAAGGTACTGAATCTGTGAAGGAATCAAAGCTAGATATTCTTCAAGGTCAGCTTGACAAGTTCAAGATGAAGGATGGTGAAGGAGTCGCTGAAATGTACTCTAGGCTTGCTCTCATCACAAATGAGATTGCAGGCTTAGGAAGCGAAGAAATGACTGACCGATTCATCATTAAGAAGATTCTCAGAGCTTTGGATGGAAAGTATGACACCGTGTGCACTTTGATCCAAATGATGCCAAACTACAAGACTCTCAAGCCAACTGAAGTCATTGGAAGAATTGTTGCTCATGAGATGACACTTAAGGATAAGGAAGAGCTTCACAACAAGTCGAGTGGTGCTTACAAAGCTACAAGTGATGCTCCTACTACCTCAAGTGACAAGCTAATTTCCAATGAAGAGATAAGCCTAATGGTCAAGAACTTCAACAAGTTCTACAAGAATAGAGGCAAAGAAAGAAGCTCAAAGTCTAGATCATATGATGAAAAGAGATCTTCTAGTCGTGATCGAAACTGCTACAATTGTGGAAGACCCGGACACTTCTCAAATGAGTGTACGGCTCCCCACAAGAGAAGAGAAGAATCTCCAAGAAGAAAAGCAAGAGATGAGTCACCTCGGAGAGAGAGAAGGAGTAGAGATGATCGTTATGAACGAAGACCCTCTCGGAGAAGCAAGGATTCGGAGAGGAAAGACAAGTCATCAAGGAGCTACACAAGAAGAAGACATCAAGCTCATGTTGGTGAATGGGTCTCCGGCTCCGACTCTGACAATCAATCCGATGGAAGCTATCACTCCGACTCCGACTATAGTCAAGATGAAGGTGTTGCCGGACTTGCACTAGTATCCTCCAACTCCAACTCCTACGACTTATTTGATTCACCAAATGAGGGAATTGGAAGATGCTTCATGGCTAAAGGTCCCAAGGTAACTCACCCTGAATTCATTGACTTTGATAGTGATGAGGATGACTTGCTTGGTGAAGATGAGCTCTTGCATGATAAATCTAGTGAGCTTAGTAATGATGAAAATGCTAGTAGTCTTTATAGTCGAGAAGAGTCGAATGACAATGCTATGAAGGAGATTGAGCGTCTAACTAAAGAACTAAACACTCTTAAGTTAGCTCATGAAACAACTCAAGAAGATCATAGAGAGCTCCTAAGATCTCATGAGAAGCTACGCTTCGAGAAGCTCACCCTAGAGCAAGAACATGAGTTTCTAAAAGCGATCAATGATGATCTTCGAAAGAAGAGTTCTTCATATCTTGCCAAACGACTTCTCTTGTCTAATTTCTTGCCACCTATTAAGACTAAGCATGACAAGCATAAGAAAAATTCTTCCTCTAGTAGTAACAATAACAATGTCAAATCCAATATTGTTGCTTCTAGTAGTTCTCTTGATTCCACTAACAATGTTTCAAGCCAAGTTACACTTGAGCAAGAAAATAGCTTATTGAAGGAAATCATAGAGAAAGGTGTCTACAAAAGTCTTGCCGGAAGCAAGAACTTTGAGGAGATTGTTCGCAAACAAGGAAGACACCGGAAGAATCAAGGAATTGGTTTTGAGCGAAAGTTCAACGCCGAAGGTGTTGAGTGGGAAGAAGGTCAATACCCTACTCCACAGTTTGTCTCACAAAAGGAGAAGTATGATCCTACTTCTTCCAATGTGGAACAAGCTCAAGATGACCTTCCACCACAAGACCACAAGCTAAAGGCCAAGGACAAGCTTCAAGAAGAAATTGATGCATTCATTGAAGCACCTCAAGCCATGGTCAAGTGGGTTCCCAAGGACACATCAAGTTCTACTTCGTCAAGCTCAACTACAACACCAAGGATTCCCATCAAGATGATGTGCATCCCAAAGAAGAAGAACTAGTAGGTTCTTGAGGGTGACTCCGCCAACAAACTTCACTCATATTCTTTTTGGCAAGAACTTGTGCAATCAACTTCCACATCATGCACTCGTTCATGGAGTCACAAACCCTCTTGTTGGTAAGTCAAGGGACAAGGTAATCATTGTTTTCATGGACATCATCTTTTGTGTACTTCACTCTATGTCTATGGATATTCTTGTTTGTTCCTTGTGGGACTAACCCATGTAGGTATTGAAAGTGCCCTAATTCAAAGGATTGCTCCTAACTCATGATGATCTACATCAACATTGAGCATCCACATCTTCAACATCTACATGAAGTCTTCTACGACAACCCAAGGTTAGTTTGACCCTTTAAAAGGGGTTCTCACATCTAGGGGGAGCTTTACTCAAAAAATTGGGCTAAAGCATCTCCAAATGATGTGAACACATAAATGCTTTATGTAAAAGTGGTAACCCCACTTGTGCTTAAACGATGAGTATGACCTATGATCAAATGTTCTCATTTGGCTCCTAAGTCAATATACTCATATATAGATGACCTAGTCATCGACAAATTGTGTGCTAGTAGCTAGAGTAATTGGTTGTGCATGTTTGACACATATTTCAGTTGCTATCTTATTGTGTGAGCATGTTGAATGCATGATTTTATTCATTCAAGGACATACATTTGTTGTTTTGATTGTTTTGGTTTCTTTTTCTGGCCAAATGGATGGACAAGATTGCCTAAGCACCTTTCCCTAGCTATCTATGCTTTCTTGTCTCAAAACTCTATTCATGCTCATATCACAACTTTGAACAAGTCTTTTTCGGACAGTCCGAGTGAGGAGCACTCGGAACCACCGATTCGTCTAAGGCTGACTTCCAAAACCTTCTAAGTCCATTTCGGTCTGACCGGTTTCTCAATATCGGTCCAACCGAAATGCTTAGACTGATCTAGGTTTCATCTCGGTGAAACCGAGTTCAAACTCTCGGTCTGACCGATATGTGTAACTGCATAGCAGATATACATCTCGGTGACACCGAGTTTTTCAACTCGGTCCCACCGACAGCACGGGGTTATATATACCTGAGGGGCTACGCGTGATTTCTTTCTTCAAACCGTTCGCCCCCAAGACCCCTGCTGCCGCCGCCCTGGTCTACGGATCGTCGCCTTCGTCACCTGTGCGCCCTCGCCGTAGGTCTCCGCCGCCGTCAACGGTAATCATCTCCACCGTTGCCGCCGTAGAGGGACACCACCAAGTTAGGGTGTGTCCCGACCCCTTTTCGTGCTCCACTGCTGATTCTACGATAGGCTGCCATGATTCAATCCATGTTTGATATGTTCCCCACACAATAGTTCAGATCGTCTAGTTTCGAGGAAAATTCTTAGGTTTAGGTTTCCACGGAATGCATCTCGGTGAAGCCGATTTTGAAAATCGGAATGACCGATTTGGCCTCTGGCCATTGCACTGCATAGTTCGGTTTAACCGAGTTGTGCCAATCGGAACGACCGAAAAGAAGTTTCAGTGAAACCCTAAGTTTTCGGTAGGACCGAAACCCATTTCGGTCTGACCGAAAGTGGTGTGTAGGTTTCTGTTGAGCACTTCGGTTGCACCGAAACCTGAAATCGGTTTGACCGAAATACATTCTGTGAAAACTCAAAACTAAGTTTTTAACTCATTTTAAAAAAAAAAAACTTCTGCAGTTGTGATAACTCTTCTACTCTGCCTATACCTTATCTTTTCACAGGTTTTTCAGCCATGTCAGATGTCAGTGACAGCCAGAACAGGTCTGAATCACCGTTTGCTGAAATTCCAGAGGCAGATACAAGTCCTGCAAGCAGCTCTAGTGATGATGGTGAGAGGAGCACCCCTAGTGGTCTGCCTCCTGCAGCTACGAGAACCAGGAAGAAGAGAACCTCTGATGATGAGGACTCCGACTTTGTTGCTGAGGAAGTTACCTCCAAGCCCAAGAGGAATGTGGTTGCCAAAGAGCACCAAGGGCAGCAGCCAAGGAAAGGTACAAGCAAGGTAAAGCAGTCAGCAGTTGCTAAGAAGCTCAACTTGGAAGAGCCTGCTCCAAGCAAGGTGAAGAAGACTTCCAAAAGGAAGAGGGTTGTTTATGCTGAACCTCAAGTTGATGCTGAAGAAGAAGAAGAAGAAGCACCCCAGCCTCCTCCTCAGAAAGCTAAGTTCATGGGTGATGCTATTCGGGCTCAAGCCTCCTCTAAGCCCAAGAAGCCTGCTCCTTCCAAAGCAGCTCCAGCCAAGCCCAAGAGAACAACCAGAAGCATTCCAGCTTCTGAGAAGAACAAAGGTGAGATGCCATAGTCTGAATCAGATGAAGAGCATGTGTTGCTCAAGCTCCGTCCCAAGTTGCCACTCCACAATGATGCTCATCCTCAAGCTGAGGACATGAAGGCAAGGAAGGACAAAGGTCTCAGGCTATGGAGACAGTCTGATCCATATGCCGTAAGGAGAAGGACTGCTGTGGACCCCAGATTCCACACCAGAGAGCAGCAGGATTTCTATGAGACCGTGCTAATGGATAAGAAGCCCATTGTTGCTGACACCAGGTATGTTGACTGGGAGTACATTGACAGTGAAGAGCACCGGGACTTCTTTCCCCATGTGCATGAGAGCTTTACTGCATGTGGAGTTGCTGACTTTGTGGGTCAAGAGCTGACAGCCTGGAATGACGAGATGATCATGCAGTTCTATGCCACAGCCCACTTCTATCCTGATGGCAAGATCACCTGGATGACTGAAGGTCAACGGTTTTCTTCGTCTGTTGAAGAATGGGCAGAACTTCTGAACGCTCCAGTGCAGAGAGAGGACGACATTGATGTCTATGGGATTCCTAAGAAGAGTCATGATTCCATGAAGAATATGTACAAGGAGATCCCGGCTGCTGATTTAGAGGGATGGAAGCTTGGCTCAGTGTATTATCTCCAGGCAGGTCTGACCACCACTAACACTATTCTGAGGCATACTTTGATGCCTAAGTCAGGTGACCACCGGATGATACGAGGCTATTCTATCAACATGCTGCACATTCTCGATGAGAAGGCACCTTTTAAGGTGATGGACTTGATGGTAGAGACCATTAAGAGGACTGCAGCTGACCAGAAGAGGTCATGTGGGTTTGCACCGCAGATACAGATGCTCATCAACGCCAAGTTTGGCACGGGCAAATTCATGTTGGATAGGAAGCACTTGCCACTGCAGCCAGAGCATGAGGACAACGTAGTTGTGATGGATGAAGAGGATCCCACCTCAGTTGAAGGGCAAGCCAAAATTGAAGCTGCGAAGAAAGCTAAAGCTGACAAAGAGGCAGCAGCAGCAGCAGCTAAGCCAAAGAGCTTTGGAGAACAAATTCTTGAAGCTACCCAGAGGATTGAACAACGCCTGGCCAGCATTGAGCAATCTCAGGAGAGCCTTGAGAGGATTGTCGAGGACAAGATCCACGCTCTGGACGTGAAGCTGACTGAGATTCAGGTGTCTCTCAACAAGCTTGAGGCAGACATGGAGGAGACTAGGCAGGAGAGAGCAGAGCTTATGCAGGATGATCTAGTCCAGGACTCTCATCGCCAGACTGCTCAGATTCCCAGAGGATCCAGATCTGCAGCTATCCCAGTGACAGACTCCAGGGCTACCACTTCAGCACCAGCTACAGCTCCAGCAGTTCCTTCAGCTCCAGCATCCACTCCTCCACCGCAGACATCAGCAGAGGTCTTCGCAGATGCAGCTATCTCTACACCGACATCTACCCAGACGGGAGCCGCCAGCAGAGCCCGCAGTGACGTTTAGCTCTATACCTTTTCGAACTTTTTGGTAACTTGTTGCCAAAGGGGGAGAAATTGTTATAGATCATAGGGCTTCGAGAGAGAGAGTGCTCTTTCGTCTTTTCGTTCTTTTGCCGGTTTTCCTTGAGATACATTGGTTTCTTTTGGTTCCAGATACTTTATGTGTGCTTGCTACTACGTTTGATGCTACCTTAATGAGGGCTTAGTCATACTATGCCTTAATGTGTGCTTATTGCTTATCATATGCTATTTCTTATTGTATGGCTATTTACTCTTGTCTTGGTGATTGGGTGCATGTTATTCATTCTTATCATTTTGTGCGCTCCACCAAGATGTATGTGACATTGAAGAGTGACCCATAATCCTAATCGATTGTGCATTTGCATTCAAACGCAAATTTTAAATAATGCACAAATTTAGGGGGAGCTCTTGTTTATCACATACTTCTCAAAGCGACGATATTATTCTTTGATTATATCCTTTGTCGAAGCTTTGATCTATATGTTGTCATCAATTACCAAAAAGGGGGAGATTGAAAGTGCAACTAATCCCCGGGTGGTTTTGGTAATTAATAACAACATATATATCATTGAACTAATATTCTCTTGAGAATCATTTCAGAAAAGTTCGATGATATGGGTATGGAAATGTCTGAAGAAGTGGACCCCTCAAAATGCTAAGACAAGCATTGGCAAAAGCTCAAGACTCCATTTTTGGTTTAGTGATCAAAGATCACATTGAGTCCATAGGAAAAGCCAATACTATTAAAAGGGGATGAGGTTGTGTTGATGATCTTGTTGCTCAAGTGCTTGGTGATCTAGCTCCCTCAACTATCAGCACTCTTCACTTTACAACACACTCATAAGTAATCTCGGACAAACCGATTCTGCAAACTCAGTCCCACCGAGATGAACCACTTCAGTTATTTCCCCAAACCCTAACTTCTCGGTCCATCCGATTCTGAGTCTCGGTCTCACCGAAAATGTTCTGCCAACCTTCTGTAACCAAATGACAGCATTTCGGAATATCCGAGTTGTTGTTTTCGGTCACACCGAGATGGCAAACCCTAACCTTTGACTCACTTCGGACACACCGAGATGGTATTTTCGGTCCCACCGAAAATCCCAACGTTCACTATATTTGAACTTTCGGTCTGACCGAGTTTTCACTTCGGTCTCACCGAGATTGGTCAAATGTGTGTGTAACGGTTGGATTTTGTGTGGAGGCTATATATACCCCTCCACCCCCTCTTCACTCGTGAGGAGAGCCATCAGAAAGTACCACCACTTCTACCACACACTTTCTGAGAAGTGAACCACCTACCCTTGTGTTGAGATCAAGCCATTCCATTCCTACCATATGAAACTTGATTTCTAGTCTTCTCAAGTTGCTTTCCACTCAAATCTTTCTTCCACCACAGCCATATCAGTGAGGAGAGTTGGGTGTTGGGGAGATTATCATTTGAAGCACAAGAGCAAGGAGTTCATCATCATCAACACCGTCTATTACCTTTTGGGGGGTGGTGCCTCCTAGATTGGTTAGGTGTCGCTTGGGAGCCTCCGTCTTGAGATGTGGAGTTGAACCAAGAAGTTTGTAAGGGCAAGGAGATCGCCTACTTCGTGAAGATCTACCCCGAGTAAGGCTAGTCCTCCGTGGGCGTAGGCCGTGATGGAATAGACAAGGTTGCTTCTTCGTGGACCCTTCGTGGGTGGAGCCCTCCGTGGACTCGCGCAGCCGTTACCCTCTGTGGGTTGAAGTCTCCATCAACGTGGATGTACGATAGCACCACCTATCGGAACCACGACAAAAATCTCCGTGTCACCAAACTGCGTTTGATCTTCTCCACCTCATTTTTACATGTGCAATTTACTTTCCGCTGCATATACTCTAGAATTGCATGTGTAGGGTGTTACTTGAATTGATCTTAATTGTGAAACTGCCAAAAACATTGCATGATCTAAAGGCAGATTTTTTATATTGTCAAGTAGTCTAATCACCCCCCCTCTAGACCTACTTTCGATCCTACAGTTTTACGCGTCCATCGCGGCCCGAACATGGGTAAACTGCCCGCGTGCTCACCACGATCTGCTCTTTGTGCTCCCTCCGCCCTCTTACCGCACAGACAAGGGGCTCCGGTCCCATAGGTGTTCGTGGTGGACAGTTTCCCCCGACATCTTTGGCGCGCCAGGTAGGGGGCGTCGAGGTTGTGCGAACCTGATCCGGCGTTCACGCGGGCGCATTCTTCATCAACCTCTCCAAATTCGTTACCTTCATCAACAACTGCGCCATGGCCCTGAAGAAGAAGGTTTCGGAGGTCGCAGGCCCGTCTGCGTCTCATCCGCCGCCACCGGAGCCAACGGTGGGCGGGGGAGACGCCGTCGGAAGGGTGGTCGCCGGCGAGGAAACTCGCGGCGCCACCAAATCCAAGGACAAGACGGACGACCGAGCCTCGGTCTCCGTGGACGCGCCACGTCCATCTCAGCAAACGACAACCCAGCAGCGCCATGCCACAGGAGGTGGCATCCGCTTGCTGGGCCAAGGCCAAACCGGAGGCTCGCGGGATGCTCCGGGCCATCGTCCTGGCACGAGCAAGGCGCGGTCGCCGGGGCGGGACCCTGCTCCTTCTAACCCAGTTAGGAGTCCGAGCATATCCCGCTCCTTGCACCGCTCGCCCCCGCTCCCCTCCTCTCCAGCAGAAGCGCTCGCAAGGGCGCAACTGCTCCTCGACTTCCCTCCAGCGGCAGACAAGGCCGAAGCCTGGAGGGCAACCACCCAGAGCCTGATCGCCTTCGCCAACAACGACTCTCCGCAGCAGCCAGCGACCTCGCGGCTGCGGCAAGTCGAGAAGACGAAGGCCGACGGCGACAAGACCGCCGGGGGTGCAACCACCGTGCACTCCCCGCCGCGGAAGCAGAAAACGCCGCCCCGCCGGATCAACGTCGACGACGACTCCACGGCGTCGTCGGATCCGCGGGCCCGTCGGGACCAGCGCCAGATCCTTGACGACCGGCGACAAGAAGACGCTCGAACGACGATCGAGCGCCGCCGAGAAGCTCGGCGACAATCAGATCAGCGAGCTGGAGCCGCTGTTGACACACACGCGCCCGGTGAACCAGGCGACTTGCCGTACGCGGCAGGTTGCCCTGCGTTTACCCGTGAGCTGCGGCGCGTCCAGTGGCCCAGCATGAAGAACTTCAAGCCCGACGTACCGGAGAAGTACGACGGCAAGACACGCCCCTCGGAATTCCTCAGCATTTACACCATTGCGGTGCAGGCTGCCGGGGGGCGCGACGAGAAGATACTGGCGAATTACTTCCCGCTCGTGCTTAAGCCGAACGTTCGTTCTTGGCTTATGCACTTGCCGGAAGGCTCCATTTCTTCTTGGGCGGATCTTTGCCACCAGTTTGTTGGCGCCTTCACGGGCGGCCACAAACCCCACGGCCAGGAGAGTGATCTCCACATTCTGGCCCAGAAGGAAGGAGAACCCCTGCGCAAGTATATCCAACGCTTCAGTCGTGTGCAGCACAACATCCCCGACGCCCGATGAAGAAGTTCCAGAGACAAGTGTACCCGTACAAGAAGCGACAAGTGAATGGGTAATGTACTTCGATGGTGCCTTTTCGCTGCAAGGCGCCGGTGCCGGCGTGGTACTCATCGCGCCCACCGGAGAGCACCTCAAGTATGTTATCCAGATGCACTTTCCCAGGGAGCAAGCGACAAACAACACTGCTGAGTATGAAGGCTTGCTTGCCGGCCTCAGGATTGCGGCCGAACTTGGGATTAGGAAGCTGATTGTGCGGGGAGATTCTCAGTTGGTGGTCCGACAAGTTAACAAGAGTTACCAAAGCCCTTTGATGGAAGCTTATGTAGATGAAGTGAGGAAGCTTGAAGAACACTTTGAGGGTCTGCAAATGGAGCACGTCCCAAGAGCTCAGAATGACATTGCGGACGGCCTCTCAAAGTGTGCCGCGATGAAGTTACCTGTGGAACCAGGGACCTTTTTGCTCAAGCTAACTCAACCATCCATTACACCATCAATTGGGCAGTCCAAGAAGAGAAAGTTGGTCTCCGGCGATTACTTGCCGGCGGATCTTCCTGAAACCGCCGGCAAGGTCCCCAAGATCAACGATCAGAACGCTGAGGAACAGTTTGCTCCTGCAGATCCCCGGATCTGTACAGTTGAAGCAAACGTTCCCGACAAGCCTCGCCCCGGCGAGCTTGCCGGGGGACCATCAGCTCCGGCAGAACCAGAGGTCTTTGCCGTAGAAGCTGGGGTTCCCGCAGCGGCCCTCATGCCTTTAGTCCTTGCCGTTGAGCCTCGGGCTCCGGCATGGGCGCAGCAGATCGTCCGTTTTCTGCAAACTGGAGAACTTCCCGACGACCCTCAAGAGATAGAGAAGATAACCAGGCAGTCAAGTATGTACCAATTCGTGGATAACGAGCTGTATAGAAGAAGACTCAATGGTGTAAGGTTGAAGTGCATCTCCAGAGAAGATGGACAGAAGCTGTTGGCAGATATACACGGAGGCATATGCGGCCACCACATTGGCGCAAGGGCGCTTGTCGGGAAAGCTTTCCGGCAAGGGTTCTTTTGGCAAGAATCCCTCCAAGATGCAACTGCACTAGTAACCAAGTGTGAAGCGTGCCAGTTCCATGCAAAGCAGATTCATCAGCCAGCTCAAGCTCTCCAGACGATCCCTTTGTCCTGGCCCTTCTCGGTCTGGGGGCTCGATATCCTCGGCCCCTTCCCCCGTGCTGTCGGGGGCTTTGAGTACTTGTACGTTGCAATCGACAAGTTCACAAAGTGGCCGGAAGTGGAACCAGTGAGGAAGGTGACAGCACAGTCAGCAGTCAGGTTCTTTAGGTCGATTGTTTGCCGTTTCGGGATCCCTAACAGGATCATCACCGACAACGGAACACAATTCACTAGTCGCACCTTCATGCAGTACGTCCAAGACCTTGGCGCCAAGGTCTGTTTCGCTTCTGTTGCTCACCCGAGGAGCAACGGTCAAGCGGAGAGGGCCAATGCTGAAGTGCTGCGCGGACTCAAGACAAGGACCTTTGACAGGCTGCGCAAATGCGGAAGAAACTGGATAGAGGAGCTACCGGCGGCTCTTTGGTCAATCAGAACGACACCAAGTCGAGCCACCGGACAGACACCCTTTGCTCTAGTCTATGGAGCAGAGGCAGTTCTCCCCACGGAACTCGTATACGGATCTCCTCGAGTGCTCGCTTATGATGAGCTCGAGCAAGAGCAACTGCGACAAGATGGTGCACTGCTCCTCGAGGAGGAACGTCTCCAGGTTGCTGTACGAGCTGCTCGATACCAGCAAGCCTTGCGCCGCTATCATAGCCGCAAGGTCAAGGCCAGGAGTCTCGAGGAAGGCGACCTTGTTCTTCGGCGTGTTCAGTCCGCCAAGAATTCCAACAAGTTGACGCCGAAGTGGGAAGGCCCTTATCGGGTGAGACAAGTCACAAGGCCCGGTGCTGTCCGCCTTGAGACCGAAGAAGGCTTACCGGTGAGCAACTCCTGGAACATAGAGCATCTTCGCAAATTTCACCCATAAGGCGCGGTTGCCGTGATCCGCTCCGGCAACCACCTTTTGTACAAGCTTTGCCGCTGTCGCATGTAACCCTTTGTACAAAGCCGGGCGCAGATCCCGTGCATCAGTAAAGCTTTTGTGTTTTGCGCTATTTGCCTTTTTCATGCCTTTCTTCGCTATTTGCATGCGTTATTTGGCATTTCTTGTGCAACACACGCATCCGATAAGCATTAGCACGCCGAAAGGCCATATACTTGTTTCCCTCTTCTTTTTCCTTGCCTCTTAAGCAGAAGGAATGTTCCTCGCGCACAAGTTTGCCGGGGGGGGAAGGAGATGGAAGATGAACCAAGTGCTCCAAGTGCTGTTCAAGAAAGAGAAACCCCAAGTGCTGTTCAAGAAAGAGAAGCCTTATCGTGAAGCAAGCGATATATGAAAGCTAAGTCATCAGAATTTGACCAGTTCAAATTTCTAAATTTTAAGTTGTCTTCCTTGAACAACCACACTTTGTATGGAAAACCTGTGCGCGGAGGAACCTACCCGTGGCTAGCCGCGCCCTTATCTTGTTTTCGAGTACGCTCAACGACTCGAGTGAGTTGCGACAAGTGTCACGCCCTTGTTTCGTTTTCGAGTTCACTCAACAAGCTAAGTGCGTTGCGACTGGCTGCGGCAAGGTTGCTTGCCGGTAAGACCTTGGCCAGCAGGCTGCTCAGAGTCCAGCACTCAGCGCTCGCGGCAAAGGGCCCTTGCCGGCAAGCTCCCTGGAAGCGTAGGGTGGAAAGCATACAAAGTAAAGGACCAAGACAAGGGAAATAACATTGCACTAATTGATCAAAAATAAGATAAATATCTTACAAAGGATAACTTGTCGCAATGACTAATAAGTTCATGGCACACTATGCAGCAACAAAAGAGATAAAGGAAAAGGAGGCCTAGTCTACACGGTCGCCCTCGATCCTGGAGATCTTGTTCACTTTGGCGATAATGTGGGTGACCTGCGCCTTCAGCGCCTCCGTATTCGCGTCGGCCGGCAAGCTCCGGAGAACGTTGACAAGATTTATACCGGGATTGCGGTATACAATCTTCGTCAGAACGCGCTCCAAGGTTCCCGCGCAGAGCTGGCGTGACTCCTCGGCCAGTTGCGCGGGGAGCTTCTTCCGAAGATCTGCAAGAGCCGGCGCGATCCCTCTGAAGAAGAGGCTGAGCTTGGCGCTGTGGGGGAGGTTTGGATCCGGAGAGTATATAAGATGCTCGACCTTCAGCGCCAACAGCTCTTGGTCGATGTTGGATGCAGAGGCCACCAAGTCGTCGGTCCATACCTCGACGGTCCGGCGGAAGTTCTCAGCCGCGGTGGTGGCGCTCTCCACCAAGCCTCGCTCCCTGCGGAGCTCTTCCTTCAGCTTGGTTTCCCGGTCCCGGACGGCGTCGAGCGAGTCCTTCAGCGTGGAAACCTTCAGCTCCAGATCCTCAATCGAATCCTTGGCGGCCTTCAGCTCGTCGCCTTGCTTGGAGAGGCGCACCTGGAGTTCAAAGTTGGTGTGCGCGTCCTTCTCGCGCTCTGAGTTGAGCGCGGTGATCCTCTCCGTGCTCGCCTTAAGGGACTCCTCCAGCTGCGCCACTTTTGCCTCAAGGTCTTTCTTGGCGGTCTCTGCTGCGGCGGCGGCGGCCTTCGCCTCCTTCAGCTCTCCGCCAAGGGCCTGCTCCCGGGCGGCAAGGTCTTCCTCGTGAGAGTCGAGGTTGACCTTCCGTTGGGTGAGCTCTCCTTTTCGCCGGGACAGCTCCTCCCCGGCGAGTCGATGCTGCTCTTCGGCTTCGGCCTTCTCCAGGAGCCACTCCTGGTACTCCCCGGCGAGCCTCTCGCGCTCCTCCGCCACGTCGCGGAGGGCAGCTTGGTTGGCGGCGCGGAGCTCCGCCGCGCGCTTCTCCATGTCGGCGGCGGCCTTGGCGGTAAGGGCCTCCCGAGAAGTGAGCTTCGCCTGCCTGGCCCGGTAAAGGGCCAGGAGCCGGTGGAGCAGCTTCTCCTCCTCGGGCTCGTCATTCCCGCCGGGCGCCTCGACGACCTTCAGACCCGCGGAGGCGAGGACCTCCCCATCAAAGGCCTCTCCCTCCGCGGGGGCTCGCGACGAAGATCCCCACGGCACCTGGATGTAGACGCCGTTGGGGGCCTCAAGATAGTAAGCGGACGGCTCCTTCTCGGTGGAGGGGTCGGCGGCCGGCGCAGCGCTTGACGCTCCTGCCGCCTCCGGGCCGGCAGTATGGCCGCCGTCCCCCTCCCCGGCCGCTGCGTCCACGGTCGGAGCAGTCTCCTCCGCAGCCGGCTCGGCGGCTCCCGCCGCGTCCTCAACGACAGGGGCGTTGCCGCCGTCGCCCTGCTCGCCCTCCTCCACGATGATGGTTTCCGTCTCCATCTGTTCTGGGGGAGGAGGATCTAGAAGAAGAAGAAAAAGAAGAAGAAGTTCAAGCAAATATCCAAAAAAAAAAAAGATGAATCCAAGAAGACAAGATTACAAAACTTACCTTGGCGGACTTCGTCGGCGGCGGGCTCCCTCGCCGGGGAGCTCTGCCTTGGCGGGGTGGCCGCCCTCGCCGGGCTGCTCGCCCTTGGCGGGGTACTCGCCCTTGGCGGAGTACCCGCCCTTGGCGGAGCACTCTCTCTTGCCGGAGAGTTCGCCCTTGGCGGGGACGGCTAGGCCTGCGGCTCCTCGGGAGCGGTCTCCGGATGCTCCTGTGGCTGCGGCTCCACCTCTGCACAAGACAATCAAGACAACAACAAGAACAGCAAGGTGTTAGCATAAACAAGATCCTCAAGCGCGCCCGACGAGCGGAAAGGTTGAAACCAAACTTACGCTGGGGGCTGCGCTGGGGGCTGCTACTCGGAGCAGCGCTCGGGTCCGGCAAGCTCGTCTCCGGCACGTCCCCTGTCGCCGCAACGGGCGAGTCGTCCGCGACCTCGACCACGGGAACCTTGGCCTTCTTCGCCACTCGCTGGGCCAGGGTCCTGAAATCAAAGCAAGAAGCAAGATCAGAATCAACAAGAATCAAGACAAAGTTAAAGAAGATACAAAACCTCAAGTTCTTACTCCTGTTCCTCGTCGTCGTCGTCGTCGCTCAGGGCGGAGAAGTCGAACGCCACCTGAGGCGCGTCCGCGCGAGGAGCAGGAGGCGAAGACTCCCTCGGGCGCTTGGCGGTCCCCGGGGCTGGGGGCTGAGAAGACCCGGCCCCTGTGGACGCCGAGGCCCGGGGAGCAGGCGGAGCAGCTGCTCCGCCCTGCGAAGACCCTCCTCCGCTTGGCGCTGACGTGCGGGGCGCCTCCGCCGTGGCCTGTGTGCGGGTCGCCCCCGCCGCGGCCTGTGTGCGGGTCGCCCCCGCCGTGGTTGGTGCGCCGGGCGCCCCCGTCGCTGCTTGGCTCCCCCGGGTAGCTCGCGCCGCCCGGCGAGTTGGTTGTTGTCGGGGCGCCTGCGCCCTCGTCCCCGTCGTCGCCTTGCGGAGACGCTTCAGCGGAGATCGCCTGGGACTTTCCCGAGGCGGGGAGGTCTCCGATGACGAGGAGAGGTCGTCGGCATAGAGCCCCAGAGACCCGTCGGAGTCCTCGCCGGCTCCGACGTCCTCCTCCTCCTCCTCCTCCTCGGCTGGCTCGCTGGGCCCAGCGCCCTGCCCTGCGGCCGTTCTCTTTCCGGCGCCTCCGCCCCCTCCGGCGCCTCCGCTCCCTGTGGCGCCTCTGTTTCCTCCGGTAGCGCCGCCTCTCGCCGCGGCCTCGGTCACGATTCCGGGGATTCCGGAGTGCCTCAAAGAAGGGACCCCGGCGAGCTCGTCGGGAGGAAGCTGCAGCAGCCTACGGATCTCCGCCTCCTCTGCTTGACAGGACGCATCCGCAGCCTCTGCCTCCTCGACTGTGAAGCCAAATTCTCCTGCCGCTGCGGCTGCAGCGGCCTCTTCTACCCGAGAAGCTATATAAGCAATCTCCTGGTCGGTGGTGTCCCGGGTGAGCCCCTTGATCTCATCCTTGTTCTTCGGCACCTCCACCAGGTTGTCGAAGAAGCTCATGATGTCTGATGCCTTGGGCGGTATCCATGTGCGGTCCACGCCATGCGAGTCACATGCGGGCATCATGGCGCGAAGAGGATCCCGGCCCGTGCTGTTGCAGAGGGGCACCACTCCCCGGGGAGCTCTGAACCACTCTGGGTGGGCCGGGTCGTGCTTAAAGAGTTCCCGGACCATCCCCTTCAGCTCCAGCGCCGTGAAGTTGAAGTTTAGCCCTGGGCGCAGTCTCATTACGTCCGCCGCGTTGCCGTACTCCCATGCTGGCCTCTTCGTATCCTGTAGAGGGGCAATGCGGCGGCGGAGGAAATCTGCTCCTACCTCTCCGACGGACAACTTTGCTACCCGGAGACGAAGAATTCTGATGAGGGCGACGTTGAGCTTGATGTCGTCCGAGTCCAACTCACTCTAGTCCCTGCCGCGCACGATGGCTGTTGTGCGCGGCGCAGTGAAAGGTTGCGGCTCGTCCTCAACTACCCAGCACCAGTCCGCACGCCACTCCTCCCACTTGCCGCGGAGCTCCCCCGGCAAGTAGGACTCCTTCTTGTTCAAGCGGAAGACCCAAGAAATCTCCCCGGAGAGGGGGGCGCCGGCCTCTACTCTAGGGGTGAAGAAGTGCCTAAACAGCGCTACATTCGGATAGATCCCAATATAGTTTTCGCACAGATGTGCGAAAACCGCCATCGTGAGGATGGCGTTGGGGGTGAAGTCAAGAAGGTGGAGGCCGTAGGTGTGCATGATATCACAGAAAAAGTCGGAAAAAGGGGGACAAAGGCCGCAATGGAAGAAAGCTGCGAAGAAGAAATACCCGCCGGGGTAATTGTCCTTGGCGGCGGCGGGATAGGCTCTGGTCCGAGGATGCGCCTTGGTCTCCTTGGCCCAGAACAAGTAATACTTGTTCCAGAGCTCCCGCGCGCTGAGCCTTGGCGAGAAGACGACGTTCCGCTTCCGCAGCAGAGTAAGCCTCGCCGCCTGCTCGGATTTCTCCTTCTTGGTCTTCTCCGCCTTCGACTTCTCGGTCTTCGGGGCCATGGCGGAGGCGGCGAGGGAAGGGGGGACGAAGAGTCCGGCGGCGCCGCGGATGCAGGAGACGGCGGAGGAGGTGTGGAGGCGGAGCGCAAAGGGGAATTTTTGGAGATGGAAGAAGAAGCAATGAAGGCGTAGGAGGGGAACCGCTCCTGCTTCCTCTGCTTTTATGGGGAAGTGGGGGACGTTTCGCTCTTTCCATTAAAAGAACGTGGCCACGTCCCATCCCACGACGCCGCAATCGACGCGTGCCGTTACGGAGGGACGCGGCGGATGCGGAAGTGGATTCGGCGCGCCGTGGGCCGCGCGTGCCCGTGCACTGTTTTGGGCCTGGCCCAACAGCGCTCGGCACCGTGTGTGGCCCAGGCCCGGGGGCTCCTGTCGGTGTACTAAGGTAGGGGTACCTCAGTACCCCAACTTGTGCACGGGCAGTAGCAGCTTCCCGCGGCAGGGCCTACCACGTGCTTGCCGGAGACCTTCCTGCTCCATATAAAACCATTCAAAAACAAAGTATACAAGCCAGAAGATCAAGTCCCCGGCAAGTGGAGCTTGCCGGGAAGGCCGTCCCAGGCTCAAGATTACCTCACTAGCACAAGACCCTGGCAAGAGGGGCTTGCCAGGAAGACTAGAAGATCACATTTCAGAAGACATGCCTCGGCGCGACGTGCGCCCCGGCAGGGCCCGGGGAGCGACAAGCTTCAGAGCCCGACGAGCTCCCGGGCCCGGCAAGGTCGAGACCCCGGCAAGGTGCTTGCCGGGGAGAGTTACGCTGTGCGCCCGCGCTCCAGCTCATCGAACCACGCGTCGCCCTGGGGCCACTCCAGGGACGCGTGGCGGATGGCTGTGCAGCCTGGGGGCACGGTGGCACTCCACGGTGATAAAGCCATCGCCGTGGCAAACGGAGACGAAAGGGCGGGCGCTTTTGGGGTCGACGGCGACGGGCATTAAATGCTCTTGTCCCCCACTGTCAAAGTAGGTGATGACCACTGTTCACGCACTGTTCATCCACTGTTCCCGCACTGTTACAACTACCACCACTATTACATTTTTACCCTTTCTCCTACGTTGACACCTGTCGGTGACCCCTTGCACTATAAAAGGAGGCCCATGCACAACGTAGGGGGGGTTCGGAACTCAGATTGCTCATTCGCTCGGTGTAGCTAGTTCTTCAAGCTCCCGAGCTCCAACACTCAATACAATCAAGCAGGAGTAGGGTTTTACGCGTCCATCGCGGCCCGAACCTGGGTAAACTACCCGCGTGCTCTCCACGATCTGCTCTTTGTGCTCCCTCCGCCCTCTTACCGCACAGACAAGGGGCTCCGGTCCCATAGGTGTTCGTGGTGGACAGTTTCCCCCGACAAGAATCGAGCAAGATTCTCAGAGAGCTAATATAGATGCACCTAGTTCTTCTAAAAAGAAGAAAAAGAAAAATGATAGAACTTTGCATGCTTCTAGTGAACCTGTAGCTCACCCACCTGAGAATCCCAATGATATATATGTTTCTAATGCTGAGACACTATCTGGTAATGAACATGAACCTAGTAATAATATTAATGATGATGTTCATGTTGATGCTCAACCTAGAAATGATAATGATGTAGAGATTGAACCTGTTGTTGATCTTGATAACCCACAATCAAAGAATCAACGTTTTGATAAGAGAGACTTTGTTGCTAGGAAGCACGGTAGGGAAAGAGAACCATGGGTTCAGAAACCCATGCCTTTTCCTCCGAAACCATCCAAGAAAAAGGATGATGAAGATTTTGAGCGCTTTGCTGAAATGATTAGACCTATCTTTTTGCGTATGTGTTTGACTGGTGTGCTTAAAACAAATCCTTATGCCAAGTATATGAAAGACATTATTACCAACAAATGAAAGATACCTGATGTAGAAATCTCCACCATGCTTGGCAATTACACTTTTGAGGGTGAAATGCCTAAGAAATTAGGAGATCCAGGAGTACCTACTATACCTTGCTCCATTAAGAGAAACTATGTTAAAACTGCTTTGTGTGATCTTGGAGCCGGTGTTAGTGTTATGCCTCTCTCTTTATATCGTAGACTTGACTTGAGTAAGTTGACACCTACCGAAATATCCTTGCAAATGGCTGATAAATCAACCGCTATACCTGTCAGTATTTGTGAGGATGTGCCTATTGTAGTTGCAAATGTTTCTATTCTAACGGACTTTGTTATACTTGATATTCCCGAGCATGATAGTATGTCTATTATTCTTGGAAGACCTTTTTTGAATACTGCAGGGGCTGTTATTGATTGCAACAAAGGCAATGTCACTTTTCATGTCAATGGTAATGAGCATACGGTACACTTTCCGAGGAAACAACCTCAGGTTCATAGTATCAATTATATTGGAAAAACTTCAACTATCACTATTGGAGGTTTTGAGTTTCCTATTCCTACTATCAAGAAGGCATATGACATACTTATTGTTGGGGACATACATATCCCCATTGAGGTAACATAGTGTTATTCGAAAATTCTCCGGTTTCATGTTACTCGGAAAGAGTTTATTAACAAGACTTGATCAACCTTGTTAATGGATTCCTTTTGATGAACATGGGATAGGTGAATCTAGATGGCACAAACCTTCTGTACCCTCCTTTTACTTTCTGT
Organism: Secale cereale; assembly: GCA_902687465.1. Lineage (NCBI taxonomy): Eukaryota > Viridiplantae > Streptophyta > Magnoliopsida > Poales > Poaceae > Secale > Secale cereale. The sequence goes on from LR738711.1 coordinate 736,065,972, forward strand.
TAATTAGGTTAAATAGTACAAAAATAGCATTATCTATCTGTTTCCAGACTTATCCATGCAATAAAAAAATATCCCGAAAATAAAAGTTCTCCAAATGCCATGAAAATGAAATATGATTGTTTTCTAGAATATTTAAGAAAATATGGCACTGAACACACAGCGAGGGGAGCCAGCACGTGGCCTCGAGGGCACAGGGCGCGCCCCCTGCCTCGAGGGCCCCACGTGGCCCCCCTCCACTTATCCTTTCACCCATTCTCTTCTTCTTCCTCCCAAAAAATCCTCAACCAGCTCAAACCCGAGTTCTAGCTCATTTTGCTGCCATTTTCGATCTCCTTGCTCAAAGCACCATTCACTAAACTATTTGGGGAGATTGTTCCTTGGTATGTGGCTCCTCCATTGGTCCAATTAGTTTTTGTTCTAGTGCTTTATTTGTTGCAAATTTGTGCAGTTGTGGTGACCTTGTTCTTGAGCTTGCATGTCAAATTTTCTTGGTCCCAAGTAGTTCCAATTCATGATATAGCTTCTAGGCACGTATAGGAGTTGTTGCTATCAATCTTATTGAGTTTGGTTAACTTTTATTGTGAGTTACTAAAAATTTCAGAAATTTCAGAAAAGGAAAATGTTAAAAAGAATATTGAGGGGCTCTTCCAGCAAGAGCTTAGAGGAGAAGAAGAAAGAAGAAAATAAGAAGCCCAAGTCTCATCTTCCTCGCATGGCAGAAGTTCGACCGTGCGAATGGCCTTGTAATAATTTCATGATGTCCGCCGGTATTTACGAAGACTTTTATTGGATGGCGAATAATGCAGGCCTCACCGACTTCATCAACAACCAAAAAGAACAGTATCTCTTACTCACCAATATTTTTACGCAAAGCTTTCATTTTCATTCTAGGAAAACACCACCTACGGTGGAGTTTCGCTTATATGTTGTGGTTAAGGAGATATCACTGTTAGACTTTTGTGAAATATGCAAAGTACCCTTTGAAGGTAGACTTGATGAACCACGTCATGAAGACGTCAAAGGGTTTATTGATATGATAGTCGTAGGTGAAACTAGACAAGTTTCGGGGGCAAGAATCACCAGTATACACTTCCCTGTTCTGCGCTACTTTGCTTTATTTGCTAGTAGGTGTTTAATTGGTCGCGGGAACAGTGGGAATCTCAGTGCCCCTGATATTATCATTTTACGCCATGCTTTGTTTCGTGACACAACTTTTAGCTCGGGCGTCGTCGTTGCCAAATGATTGAGTCTGAACCGCTCAAAGGGGCCCGTCTTTGGAGGCATCTTTGCTTCTTGCCTTGCTGAACATTTTAATATACCTATTAGGCATCATGAGAAGGAAGAAAATTGCTTGCCCCTGTTTATCTAGACTACAAGAGCATGGTAGGTCATGACTTTATTGTCAAAGACAAAGATATGTAGCTACATTATAAATTGAGGTTTGATGAAATATACTGTGAAATTGTTACCTTGCCTGCACCATCTCTGTTTGATCTTTCCACAGGCAAGTACCTCATTACATCAGATGCCTTCTACAAGTACCAAGGCCAGGCACAAGCTTCAGCGCCTGAGCCAGAACCACCATTTGATCCTTCTCGTCAATCTGTTTATGGGTGGGAGCTGGACGAGCTCGCCAACCAATGGTGCCTAGAGGACACATACTATTACACTGGAGGGAGTGGCTTCGATCCGTGGCCATAGACCAACTTAGGCCAAAAGCCAAAGCTTGGGGGAGTACGTGTTTCTCACTGACTTACATTCATGTTCACACTTATTCTAGTTGTCGGTGCTCACACTCTTTCACTGTACCATCCATGCTTAGTTTAAATTTCTTTTTCTTAGTATTTTTCTCTTGTGTGCCAGAAAAACCCAGAAAACAAAAAAATAAATATTAGTTGTAGCTTCTAGCTAGTTTACTTTCTTTGCTTGTAGTAGTAACTAAAAATAAAAACCCAAAAAGATTTCCCATTCTTCTTTTGCTTGTTGGGAGCTTTCCCGTGTAAATAGTTTCTTTTCTTTTCTTTAGGGGTTAAGAGTAGAAGACCATGACTAAAATGCTTGGTGGCTCACATATGATTTGTTGTTGATTTAATCTTGAGCCATATTACCTTGTCTTCTCTCTTGTATTAAATGCCTGCAGATTCCAGCTTAGTCCAATGCACGTGCACTATTATTATTTTCCACACCATTCGGTCGTGCGAGTGAAAGGCAATAAGGATGATATATGATGAACTAATTGAGATGAGAAAAGCTGGTATGAACTCGACCTCTCTTGTTTTTGTAAATATGATTGCTCGCCGTTCTTGATTCAGCTTGTTATGAATGAAACATGCTTGCAATGACAATTCGAGATCATAGCTGCTTATGCCATGCTTAATTAGCTGAGAGTTTATAATGGTCTATGTTGCGTGCCAACATGATATTAAAATGGTTGTGATGTGGTATGATGGGTGGTATCCTCCTCTGAACGATTTAACTGACTTGACTTGGCACATGTTCATGCATGTAGTTGAAACAAATCAACATAGCCTTCGCGATATTTATGTTCATGGTGATTTATATCCTACTCATGCTTGCATTCATTGTTGATTAATTTTAATGCATGTTCATGACCGTTGTTGCTCTCTAGCTGGACGCTTCCCAGTCTCATTCTAGCCTTCACATGTACTAAGCGGGAATACTGCTTGTGCATACACCTCCATAAACCCCAAAGTTGTTCCATATGAGTCCACCATACCTTCCTATATGCGGTATTTACCTGTCGTTCCAAGTAAATTTGTATGTGCCAAACTCTAAACCTTCAAATGAAATCATGTTTTGTATGCTCGACCAGCTCATGTATCAACTAGGGTTGTCTATATCTTCCATGCTAGGTGGGTTATTCTCACGGTGAGTGGACTCTGCTCATCATTCATGAGAAAATGGCTGGTAATCGGGATGCTCGGTCCCATGCTCAAAATCATAATAATTAAACAAAACTCCCCCAGGGTTGTTGCTTGTTTGGATGGTAACCTGTGGATTCGGCTGGCCATGGAGTGTGCTTGTTGGTGGTTGGGGGAGTATAAACTTTACCATTCTGTTTGGGAAACTGCCTATAATGTGCGTAGCATGGGAGATATCGAGATTCTTGATTTTTATGTTGACAATAAAAGTATACCGCTCAAAATGTTATTCAATCTCTATTTAAAAATCGAGCTCTAGCACCTCTACAAATCCCTGCTTCCCTCTGCGAAGGGCCTATCTATTTACTTTTATGCAGGGTCATCATCCTCTTATCAAAAAGCACCAGTAGGAGAGCACCTCTATCGTTGCATGTATTACTATTAATTTGCATTGAGTATGATCATGACTGGATCTCTTTTACCATGAATTACAATGTCTAGTCAGTCCTTGATCTTTAAAGGTGTTCTGCATTTATGTTTTGCGGTCTCAGAAAGGGCTAGCAAGATACCATCCTGTTATATCATATCATGATTGTCTTGAGAAGTGTTGTCATTCGAGGTTTATTATTATTGCTCGTTAGTTGATTATGCCATTGATGTGAGTAGTCTTGAGACCTAAAAGCTATTGTGAATGTGGTTAGTTCATGATCTTGTTGAAAACCTGAATGCTAGCTTACATATTTACAACAACAAGAGCAAACAGAGTTTGTCAAAGTTTTTCTTTATCACTTTCAGTTTATCAACTGAATTGCTTGAGGACAAGCAAAGGTTTAAGCTTGGGGGAGTTGATACGTCTCCAACGTATCTACTTTTCCAAACCCTTTTGCCCTTGTTTTGGACTCTAACTTGCATGATTTGAATGGAACTAAGCCAGACTGACGCTGTTTTCAGTAGAATTGCCATGGTGTTGTTTTTGTGTAGAAATAAAAAGTTCTCAGAATCGCCTGAAAATCAACGGAGAATTATTTCAGAAAATATAAAAAAATATCTGCAAGAAGATCTGCACCGGGGGGCCCACACCCTGTCCTCTAGGTTGGGGGCGCGCCCCCTGCCTCGAGGACCCCCAGATGCTCCACCGACGTATCCCCGGGTCCTATATATTCCATTTCGTGGAGAAAAAAATCAAGGAGAAAGAATTATCATGTTTTGCGAGACGGAGCCGCCGCCAAGCCCTAATCTCTCTCGGGAGGGCAGATCTAGAGTCCGTTCGGGGCTCCGGAGAGTGGAGATCATCGCCATCGTCATCATCAACCTTCCTCCATCACCAATTCCATGATGCTCACCGCCGTGTGTGAGTAATTCCATCGTGCTTGCTGGACGGTGATGGGTTGGATGGGATATATCATGTAATCGAGTTAGTTTTGTTAGGGTTTGATCCCTAGTATCCACTATGTTCTGAGATTGATGTTGCTATGACTTTGCTATGCTTAATGCTTGTCACTAGGGCCCGAGTGCCATGATTTCAGATCTGAACCTATTATGTTTTCATGAATATATGTGTGTTCTTGATCCTATCTTGCAAGTCTATAGTCACCTACTATGTGTTATGATCCGGCAACCCCGAAGTGACAATAATCGGGACCACTCCCGGTGATGACCATAATTTGAGGAGTTCATGTATTCACTATGTGTTAATCCTTTGGTCCGGTACTCTATTAAAAGGAGGCCTTAATATCCCTTAGTTTCCAATAGGACCCCTCTGCCACGGGAGCGTAGGACAAAAGATGTCATGCAAGTTCTTTTCCATAAGCACGTATGACTATATTCGGAATACATGCCTACATTGCATTGATGAACTGGAGCTAGTTCTGTGTCACCCTAGGTTATAACTTCTACATGATGAATTGCATCCGACGTAATTTCCCATCACCGATCCAATGCCTACGAGCTTTACCTATATTGCTAGTTGCTATTTACTTTTCCGTTGCTATTATCACAAAAACTACAAAAACATTATCTTTACTTTTACTGCTGCTACCGCCACTATCATATTACTGAGCTACTAAACTATCTTGCTGCAGATACTAAGTTTCCAGGTGTGGTTGAATTGACAACTCAACTGCTAATACTTAAGAGTATTCTTTGGCTCCCCTTGTGTCGAATCAACAAATTTGGGTTTAATACTTTACCCTCGAAAGTTGTTGCGATCCCCTACACTTGTGGGTTCTCAATCGCCTTTCACCATCATTGGATAGTTTTGTCCAAGGAAGAGCGAGTTTTCTCCAAGACTATCAATACTGAACCAGGGAGAAGGAGGTGTTGGAGCTAGTACACTAGTATCCATCTGGAATACCGTGCAACGGATGTTGGAATAGGTCCGGATAGTGCGACCATGGGAGACAACACCTGCTTCATTAGTAACATCAGCAATGCCATGTATACATACAAGAAGAGGTGATCCATCGGAATAAGTTGCCAAGCGCCACTGAGTATATGGGTCTTGCTCGTCCTCATGCTCGTGATCATCACCATCGTCATCTCCCCCTTGGTTATAAGAATTTTCAAGTATAGGTGGTGGAATGTTCACAGGACCTTAGAAACACAAGAAGGTTAATTAGTACGGTGATACTAACTAGCATGCATGTGGATGAAACAATTCTAATTACGATGGAAGACAAACATACCGAAACAATATGGATCCCATGCAAAAATAGTGCCACGAGTGGTGGCAGCCAACACAAGACGCTCATATTGAATTGCATCACAGTACTCATTCGTGTACATAAACTGATTTTTGAGCAATATCGATCCATCCGTGGAAGCAGAGACGGCAGCAAGCTTGTCAAAGATAGCAACAACATCATAGTTCTTGTATTCCCAAGAGTGGTTGGGAACTCAAGAAATTACTATCTTCCATAGACGAATGTCATGATGATCATATCTGAATGTACGTAGACTATCTGTGTGCTGAACCTCATGGCAGTCTGAGATTTTTGGAAGTGGAACCCCGTGACGAGTGCACACATTCACAAGTTCCCACTCATAGTTGTTCCCAATATAAACAACCCAATCTCCATTTGCGCCTGCCCAGGACTTACCCTTAAGCGATGGCATCTTAACATCACACGTATCATTATCAAGCGGCATCAACTTGCACAAGGCAAGGCTTCCGTCATCCTCGCAACGACGAGCAGGGTGGCGAAGACGATAGGGGAGATCAAACCGCTCCTGAACCCTTGGGTTCTTTGTAATGATCCTATTTGTTGAGTCAAGAATGGTCTTGTACGAACCTGCCATGCTAGCCGAGGTGATGACGTTGCACCGATCAATGAATTCCTCCACCACGTCATCTTTCAGATCGGGGCAAGAATAACGGGGTCGTTTCCGGCCTGTTCCCTCCATGGAGAAGACGATTGAACAATGGTAGAAGGAAGGGTGACGGCAGATGGAGGGAGGAAGGGCGTGCGACAGCAGTTCCAAATCGAGAAGGAAAGGCGAAGAGGCGGTGGACGGTTGCCATGGTACAATAAGAGGCTAGTGGGGAGCGAACGGTTGCCACAGAGGTCACACACCGACGACAAGGCCGAGTGAACCACATGCCGTATATCGCGCAGACCTTGATCTGGCTGACCGTTTCTTTTATGTTGCCTAATCACAAATAGTTCATCCGAGTGAACCGTATGCTGTATATCGCACACACCTTCATTTGGTTGGCCGTTTCTTTTGTGTTGCCTAATCACAAACAGTTCATCCGAGTGAACCGTATGTTGTGTATCGCACACGCCTTCATCTGGTTGCCCGTTTCTTTTGTTCCTCCTCATCGCAAACAGTTAATTGAACTGAACCGTATGCCCTTCATCGGGCACGCAACTAAAATCTGAACCGTGTTTGATGCATCCATCTTCGCAAACGTTTTACACATTTTTGATGATTTTCATACACCATCGTTTGCGATGATTGCATCGCACACAGTTTCTCGAAGGGTCTCTGATCGTAGTGTTGCGTTAGCATCATCCTGCATTAGTGATAAGACTTCTATCATAGAAATTTATCATAAACTTCTCATTAATAAGTGACAATTCATCACACAATTGAAGTATAAAGCATAAACTCTATTAGAAACCAACAAACTATGTTCTCCGTCAACTTTGCAACTACAATTCATCAGCTTTTCAGGAAGGGTCACGTATCGGAGCCTTTAGGCAAGTCCACATACTCAATCATCATATAGTCTTCTATGATTGCTAACACTCACCGCATACTCATGAGCAAAACATTTCAACCGGACACATAGGAAGATAGGGGCTTATAGTTTCGCCTCCGAACGTACTCACCTCAAGGGTGATGTCGACAATAATAATTCATCCCCCCATATTCAACTAGACATATGTGCCTAGATCTTTCCTCGCCACATGATGCTTGCCCAAGGAGAAAATAAAAAGGAGTGGAGAGAAGAAACTTTGAATCTTGCATAAAAGTAAAGGATAGGCCCTTCGCAGAGGGAAGCATCGGTTGACATGCACTTATTTGTTTGTATGCTCAACCCCTTGGTGCAAAAGAACGTCACGTTGTATTACCCCTTGTGATAACGACCTTTATTATGCAGTCTGTCGCTTTTATTCTTCACCATCACAAGTTCGTACAACGCTAAATTTTCTCTTACACTAAATGATGTCATACTTTTAGAAGAAATTTTTATTCCCTTATTGCACCGATGACAACTTACTTGAGGGATCTTGCTCAATCCCTAGGTAGGTATGGTGGACTCTCGAAAATAAGATTTGGGTTTAAGGGATTTTGATGCACAAGTAGTATCTCTACTTAGTGCGAAATTTTTGGCTAGCAAAGATAGGGGGAAATCACCACATGCTGAAGGATCTATGACAATATAACTTCTATGTGAATATGGACAAACATAATTCATTACGTTGTCTTCCTTGTATAACGTCAACAATTTTGGCATATAATATTTTGATGGGGGCTCACAATCACAAAAGATTTATAGGATGGTGTATTTATATGTGGATCATCTCTTCCCTTATCAATTCTTTCATGAGTTGCTTCATTGACCAATGCTATGCTTGTCAATTTCTAATAAAATTCTCTACTTATACTTTTCCTTATGTGGTGTCATCACTTACCATAAGATCAGCATATAATCCTTTTAATTCATTTCCTTTCTTTTTACTGCAACATCAAAGTAAAGAAAGCAAAGATTCAAACTAAACTTTATTATATATCTCACACACGAATACAATATACAAAGATAGATCACTAAGCAAACTCTCGAAAAGAAAGGATCGAACTAAACTTTTATTCATCTAAAGCAAAAGATAACTATGGCTCAAAGTAGAATAAGTAAAGGCAAAAGATAGTGGGGAAGATACGATACCGGGGCACCTCCCCCAAGCTTGGCGAAAGCCAAGGGGAGTGCCCATACTCGAAACTCAATTTTCTTTTGGTGATGGAGAAGGTGGTGGTGGTGATGAAGTAGATGGTTTGTCCTCCTCCCTTAGCTTACGCTTGAGGATAGAATTTTCCTCCTTCAATTCACGGATCTTCTGTTCAAGCTCCAGTACCTTTTTTGCATAAATGTTGCTTACTGTCCTACAAAAGGCGGAAGGGTATAAACTAAACCTTAGGCCTCTTTGGTTTGTTCGGGAGGCTTGACTTCTTAATTTCCACGTGCATGTCCCCCTGTTGAGGCAAAGGAGTTTCGTCCTCATCTGAGCTCGTCTCCGCCTTCTCCCTAGGATAATAGTCTTCCTCTTCCTCCGTGGTCCAGCCATATTGCTCCACATCCCCATAAGACTTGGGGTTTGCGACGAATTCAGCAACATAGCTCTCACCCTCAGAGTCTTGGGATGACATGTCTTCAGATCTATCAGGGAAACAGCAAGAAAAGAAAACAGAAGATTTCTCCGCGATACGACGGTCAATAGGTTCGGGGGGTATATAAAGATTTTGTATCTTGGAGGACAAGCAAACGGAAGGAAAAACAAAGTCCGAAAGGTGCCCCAGGTGGGCACAACCCACATGGGTGCGCCTTGGTGTCTCGTGACCACCAAGGTACGCTTCTTGGTTGTTTCTTATTTTCCTAATTTTCTAAAAAATCCAAAACTGACAAAAATATTTTAGAGGATTTTTTGGAGTCCGTTTACTTAGCGTATCACGTACCTCCTTATTTTTCACGATTCTGGAGTGTTCCGGAAGGACTCTTTCATTTGTTCTTCCGGTGTCAAAGTTTGGGTAATATTACTTTCAACATTAATGGGCGTACCTGAGATATAATGTTTTATTCATTGCACATTGACAACCTTTGGGTTAGTACCTTCGGCATTATTTATTTTGATAGCTCTAGACCGATAAAAGTGTCCCTGAGATTGTTCCATGCTATTATATATTCGGTTTTGGATGTTTAATGGGCTTTATTATACACTTTTATATTATTATTGGGACTAACCTACTAACCCAAGGCCCAGTGCAAATTGATGTTTTTTTGCCTATTTCAGTGTTTCGCAGAAAAGGAATATCAAACGGAATCCAAATGGAATGAAACCTTCGGGAGAGTTATTTTTGGAACGATATCTTCACGAGAGACTTGGAGTACAAGACACAGAAGAAATGAGGTGCCCACGAGGGGGCAGTGCGTGCCCAGGGGGGTAGGCGTGCCCCCACCCTCGTGGGCCCCACGTTGCTCCACCGACGTACTTTTTCCTCCTATATATACCCATATACCCTGAAAACATCGAGGAGCACGAAGAAACACTAATTCCACCGCCGTAACCTTCTGTTCCCGTGAGATCCCATCTTGGGGCCTGTTCCGGAGCTCCGCCGGAGGGGGCATCGATCACGGAGGGCTTCTACGTCAACACCATAGCCCCTCCGATGAGTTGTGAGTAGTTTACCATAGACCTTCGGGTCCATAGTTATTAGCTAGATGGCTTCTTCTCTCTCTTTGGATATCAATACAAAGTTCTCCTCGATCTTTGAGGAGATCTATTCGATGTAATCTTTTTGCGGTGTGTTTGTCGAGATCCGATGAATTGTGGGTTTATGATCAAGATTATCTATGAATTCTTTTCTGAAATCTTTTATGTATGATTATAATATCCTTGCAAGTCTCTTCAAATTATTGGTATGGTTTGGCCTACTAGATCTATAGTTCTTGCAATGGGATAAGTGCTTGGCTTTGGGTTCAATCTTGCGGTGTCCTTTCCCAGTGACAGTAGGGGCAGCAAGGCACGTATAGTATTGTTGCCATCGAGAATAAAAAGATGGGGTTTATACCATATTGCTTGAGTTTATCTCTCTACATCATGTCATCTTGCTTAAGGCGTTACTCTGTTCTTATGAACTTAATACTCTAGATGCATGCTCGATAGCGGTCGATGTGTGGAGTAATAGTAGTAGATGCAGAATCGTTCGGTCTACTTGTCATGGACGTGATGCCTACATACAATGATCATGCCTAGATATTCTCATAACTATCTATCAATTGCTCGACAGTAATTTGTTCACCCACCGTAGAATTCTGCTATCATGAGAGAAGCCACTAGTGAAACCTATGGCCCCCGGGTCTATTCTCATCATATTAATCTTCCATCTACTTTGCTTTGCTTTATTTACTTTCTATTCTTATACCAAAAATACCAAAAATATTATCCTATCCTATCTATCAGATCTCACTCTCGTAAGTGACCGTGAAGGGATTGACAACCCCTTATCGCGTTGGTTGCGAGGTTCTTATTTGTTTGTGCAAATGCGGGGGACTCGCGCATGATCTCCTACTGGATTGATACCTTGGTTCTCAAAAACTGAGGGAAATACTTACGCTACGGTGCCGCATCACCCTTTCCTCTTCAAGGGAATACAACGCGAGCACGAGAAGTAGCAAGAAGAATTTCTGGTGTCGTTGCCGTGGAGATCTACGCAAAAGACATATACCAAGTACCTATCACAAACCCTTATCCCTCGCACTACATTATTTGCCTCTCATTTTCCTCTCCCCCACTTCACCCTTGTCATTTTTATTCGCCCTTCTTCTTCCATGTGTTTTATCACTTTGCCTTGCCGCCATGGCTAGCACGCCTATCATTATCAATACTCCCGAGAGTGAGGTTCTTAATTTTAAACAAAGGGAGGAAGAAAATCTAAAAGATGCTTGGTATAGAATTTGCAATGCTCAAAATAGATCTACTAGGAAGCTTTCCACTTCCGTGCTTCTTCGCAATTTTTATGTTGGCATCACTGCTTGGAATAGACATATTCTTGATACCATTACCGGAGGGAAATTCTTGGCTAGACACACTCTTGATTCCTATAATGCTTTGATAGATTTGTTTGGGCCACATTCCACACCAGAGGAGACACAAGTTTTCGATAAGGTCTGCGAAGTAACATTTTTTTTATAAAAGTCTCTTGAACCTCTTAAGAGTGTTGGCGGAAAATTTACATCGCATGAATATGTTGATCACCCTTTGCAATAAGTGGTTGGATTCTTTAGATTTGAAAATTTCTGAATACGAAGGAAAACAAGAACCTCCCGGATTCGAGTGTGATCCCACTAAAAGAAAAGAAAAAACAAAGATGTCAATACCTAGATCTATTCTTGTATCGCGCCTAGCTAGGGGCGTTAAACGATAGCGCTTGTTGGGAGGCAACCCAATTTTATTTTATTTGCTTTTGCTTCTATTTAGGAATAAATATTGCTTCTAGCTTCTGTTTAGATGTGGTTTTGTGTTTTAATTAGTGTTTGTGCCAAGTAGAACCGTTGGGAAGACTTGTGTGAAATTTATGTGATCATGTTGTAAAAAATAGAAACTTTAGCGCTCACGAGATTGGCCGTCTTTTTTACTAGAGAGTGTTTTCTAGTTGATTCTTTTTGCAGAAGATTAATAGACAAATTCCTCACGTCCACCAATTTATTTCAATTTTTTTAGATTTACAAAAGTATTCGAAAGTTACAGATTACTACAGACTGTTTAGTTTTTGACAGATTCTGTTTTTCGTGTGTTGTTTGCTTATTTTGATGAATCTATGAGTAGTATCGGGGGGTATGAATCATGGAGAAGTTGGAATACAGTAGGTTTGAAACCAATATAAACAAAGAATGAGTTCATTACAGTACCTTTGAGTGGTGGTTTGTTTTCTTATACTAACGGAGCTCATGAGATTTTTTGGCTAAGTTTTGTGTTGTGAAGTTTTCAAGTTTTGAGTATGGATTTGATGGACTATGGAACAAAGAGTGGCAAGAGCCTAAGCTTGGGGATGCCCAAGGCACCCCAAGGTAAAATTCAAGGATAACCAAAAGCCTAAGCTTGGGGATGCCCCGGGAAGGCATCCCCTCTTTCGTCTTCGTCTATCGGTAACTTTACTTGAGACTATATTTTTATTCACCACATGATATGTGTTTTGCTTGGAGCGTCATGTATGATTTAAGTCTTTGCTTTTTAGTTTGCCACAATCATCATTGCTGGACACACCTTTTGAGAGAGATACAAATAAATTGTAATTTATTAGAATACTCTATGTGCTTCACTTATATCTTTTGAGTTAGATAGTTTTGCTCTAGTGCTTCACTTATATCTTTTAGAGCACGGTGGTGGTTTTATTTTTTAGAAATTATTGATCTCTCATGCTTCACTTATATCTATTTGAGAGTCTTTTAGAACAGCATGGTAATGTGCTTTGGTTATAAAACTAGTCCTAATATGATAGGCACCCAAGATGAGTATAGTAAAAACTTTCATACAAGTGGATTGAATATTATGAGAAGTTTGATACTTGATGATTGTTTCGAGATATGAGGATGGTGATATTAGAGTCATGCTAGTGGAGTAATTGTGAATTTTAGAAACACTTGTGTTAAAGTTTGTGATTCCCGTAGCATGCATGTATGGTGAACCGCTATGTGATGAAGTTGGAGCATGATTTATTTATTGAGTGTCATCCTTTGTGTGGAGGTCGGGATCGTGCGATGATTAACTCCTACCAACCCTTCCCCTAGGAGCATGCGTTGAATACTTTTTTTTATAACTCGTAGATTTTTGCAATAAGTATATGAGTTATTTATGACTAATGTTGAGTCCATGGATTATACGCACTCTCAGCCTTCCACCATTGCTAGCCTCTCTTGTACCACACAACTTTCACCGGTACCATACACCCACCATATATGTTCCTCAAAACAGCCACCATACCTACCTATCATGGCATTTCCATAGCCATTCCGAGATATATTGCCATGCAACTTTCCACCGTTCCGTTCATATGACACTCTTCATCATTATCATTCACATAGAGTCATATTTTGTTCTAGCTTCGAGTTGTAATCTTTGAGTTGTAAGTAAATAAAAGTGTGATGATCTTCATTATTAGAGCATTATCCCATGTGAGGAAACAAAAAAAGGGAGAGAAAGTCCAAATAAAAAAAAGGTGGCCCAAAAAAAAGAGGGGGCTAAAAAAAGCCCCTCCAAAAAAAGGAGAGAAGGGACAATGCTACTATCCTTTTCCACACTTGTGCTTCAAAGTACAGCCATAATCTTCATGATAGAGAGTCTCTTGTTTTGTCACTTTCATATACTAGTGGGAATTTTCATTATAGAACTTGGCTTGTATATTCCAACGATGGGTTTCCTCAAAATGCCCTAGGTCTTCATGATCAAGCAAGTTGGATGCACATCCACTTAGTTTCTTTTGTTGAGCTTTCATACACTTATAGCTCTAGTGCATCTGTTGCATGGCAATCCCTACTCACTCAATTTGATATCTATTGATGGGCATCTCCATAGCCCATTGATACGCCTAGTTGATGTGAGACTATCTTCTTCTTTTGTCTTCTCCACAACCACCACTCTATTCCACATAGTGTTATATCCATGGCTCACGCTCATGTATTGCGTGAAAGTTGAAAGGTTCGAAAGAATTAAAGTGTGAAACAATTGCTTGGCTAAAACCGGGGTTGTGCATGAATTAAATATTTTGTATGATGACGATAGAGCATAACCAGACTATATGATTTTGTAGGGATAACTTTCTTTGGCCATGTTATTTTGAGAAGACATGATTGCTTTGTTAGTATGCTTGAAGTATTATTATTCTTATGTCAATATAGACTTTTGTCTTGAATCTTTCGGATCTGAACAATCATGCCACAATAAAGAAAATTACATTGAGAATTATGTTGGTTAGCATTCCACATCAAAAATTCTGTTTTTATCATTTACCTACTCGAGGACGAGCATGAATTAAGCTTGGGGATGCTTGATACGTCTCCAATGTATCTATAATTTTTGATTGTTCCATGCTATTATATATTTTGTTTTGGATGTTTAATGGGCTTTATTATACACTTTTATATTATTTTTGGGACTAACCTACTAACCCAAGGCCCAATGCAAATAGCTGTTTTTTGCCTATTTCAGTGTTTCGCGGAAAAGGAATATCAAACGGAGTCCAAACGGAATGAAACCTTTGGGAGAGTTATTTTTGGAACGATATCTTCACGAGAGACTTGGAGTAAAAGTCAGAGAAGAAACGAGGTGCCCACGAGGGGGTAGGGCGCGCCCAGGGGGGTAGGCGCGCCCCCACCCTCGTGGGCCCCACGTTGCTCCACCGACGTACTTTTTCTCCCTATATATACACATATACCCTGAAAACATCGAGGAGCACGAAGAAACCCTAATTCCACCGCCGTAACCTTCTGTCAGGGATATTACTAGCAGGTATGAACCGGCTAGTGTAAACCGGATTACTAGAATATATTTATCATTGTAATATTTAGTGAAGGCTACAGCCCATGAGATCTTAGGGCCCATGTATAGAGTTACGGTTTGTAAACCGCCTGATCATGTAACTTGAGAGATAAGGAAGAAAGAGCAGAGACCGAGGCGGACACGAGTATGAGCCGGCCTCGGGACTCTGTAAACCGGACCGGGCGTCGCCTCTATATAAAGGGACGACCCGGCGACGGTTCAAGGACAAGCAAGAAACAATCGTCGAGACACAGGCAAGCAATCCGCTCCCTGTTCATCGACGCCCAAGCAATACCAAGCCAAACTAGATGTAGGGTTTTACCTTCATCGAAGGGGCCGAACTAGTATAAACCCTCTGTGTCTTTTGTGTGCTTTTAAACCCTTCAAGCTAACCCGTGCGATGGTTCCATCATCAAGTCCGTTTAACCGGACATCTGTCGTGCTAATTCCACGACAGTTGGCGCCCACCCTGGGGCCTCCGCACGATGGTTTCGAGTACTTGAAGGGCAGCTTCGAAGGACTCCAGGGCTACGTTGTCGGCCGGATGACCAAGAGTCGCCGCGGCCGGATCTACATCGATGACGCAGGTTGGGGACCGGAGGCCGATTCAATCGAATACGGGTACCGGGTTCCCTTCGGTGGCATCCACGTCTTCATCGGCAAGATCGGCGATCCGGGACCTGAGCCGGACATCTTCCCCAACATCGTCGAGCTGGCTCAGCGTGCGAGATCGGCCCGGATTCAGCCCGCCATGAAGCACGTCTTCGTCGGGGCGGTTCACGGGGACCAAACCGAGGACGGATCGGAGTCCGGTGGCGAGACAGTGGTCTACTCCGACGACGAATCTTCATCCGGAGAGACTGAATCTTTGTATCAGTTGCGGGACGTCCGGTCTGAGGGTGAGTCCGACGGAGGCAGTATTCCGGGCCCCTTTGACCCGCCAAACCGGGTGGCTGTCTTTATGGCCGGTTCACAATCTACGCCGCAGCCCACGGTGATCGGGGCGACAACAGAAGCTGGTGTAGGGGGGAGTGGCCCGACCCTCTCGCCCACTGACGTTCTATCCACCTTAGTCGAGGAGTTCACGGCTCGAGCCATGGCAGAGGTAGCTCCAGCAGACAAGGCGCAACATGATGCAGAGCTCCTTCAGCTAAAGGGCCAGATTGATCAAGCAAGGGATGATCTGAAAACAGAGAAGGCTATGATAGCGATAAGGCAGGCGGAATTGAATGATCAGGCTTTTCATCTGAGGATGGAGCAGGCCTCTGTACAGGGAGTAAGGGGTCGGAAATATCAATCCCGTCTACCGTCGGTTTACGAAGCGACGGATCTGTTCAGGACGCCCGGGGCTGGGACCAGCAATGATCCGGCGTTAAACCGGAGGGCGCCCCCAAGGGATGAGCCGGTTCAACAACCTCCCGCGGAACAAGATCGACGGATTACATCTGCACCTCATGTTCCTACCCCTCCGGGTCATTATTCGAATCCTTTGGACAATATCGTTGCTGCTGCTTCGCGCTTGGCCGCTTTACCCGTTGAGGGGACGTCTCCGGTGGCGTTGGAGGCACGCAGGGTCAAGGATCTGCTTAATACGGCGTTAATACAACAGCAAGCATATTCTCATAGCAGGGAGAGGCTGCATTCAACACCACGTCCCAGCCGGAGTTACACTAGGCATTGGGAGGAACCGGAGGTATCTAGCAGTGAACGCAGGCGGCACCGTCACAGACGAGATAACCCGGCAGGAGTGGACGCACAGGCTCAGGATGCAAACCGGGTTAGATCAGTAGCCCGGGAGGAGGTCCGTCAAACGACGCCGGTTCACACAGCCACAGCAGAGACAGGAGTCACAACGAGTTCCTTTGGAGTGCAGTGTCTTATCCCCGCTTTACGAAGTGTGAAGCTGCCCAAGGATTTCAAAGGTCCGCGTAAGGTGCCTAATTACACAGCAGATTTGGCTCCAGAAGCTTGGGTTGAGAGTTACGAGATAGCCATGGAGATGTTGGATGTAGATGAAGCGGCTTGTGCGAAGTACTTTACTATGATGCTTGAAGGTACCGCCCGAACCTGGCTAAAGGGTTTACCCCCTAATTCCATCGGGTCATGGGGAGAGCTACGTAGCCAGTTTATCAAAAACTTCAAGGATACGTGCAAGCAGCCAATGTCAGTGGTAGATCTAGCAGCCTGTATACAAGGAGAACAGGAGTCTACAAGCGCATGGGTGCGGCGAGTATCAGAAATTTTACACTCTTCGAACGATATCAATCCTAGTACGGCAATAGTGACTTTAGAAAACAATTGCAGGTTTGAGTCTCTAAAGCTGAAACTAGGACGGCTTAAACGGGATTGTAATGATATGGGAACTCTCATGAGCGCTCTGGTGAAGTATGGGGACTCCGACAACACTAAATATCCAGAAGCGGAGGGGGACAAAGCAGGGAAAGTTAACAAGCCTGGTAAACCAGCGCAGGTTAATCCGGCTGCTGCAAGCTTCTTAGTCAAGCGGAAGGCAGAAGGTGGCTCTGATTTCGTGGCCAATACCCGAGTTCAGGAGGGTTTCCAGCGCAATAGGGGCAAACCACCCCCACAAACCGGCGGAGGAGATGTTAGTTGGGACCAGGAGTTAAGTCAGCCTTGTCCGAAGCATAGCACAAGGGGACGACCAGCGAAACACACTATAGGAGAATGCAGGCCCTTGATGGAAGCCATAATGGGCCGCTTCAATTCTAATGACAGGCCTCCAAATGGTGGTTCAGGCTCGGGGTTCTATGGTCCGGGTCATCAGGGGAACAGCTCCGGATCAGGATATCGGGGCAATAACAGTGGTTATCATGGCCGGGCCAGTAATCAATATGGACAAGGTGGGTATAATAACCAAGGCAATCAGCCGCATGGTCAGGGTGGTTACAATAACCAAGGCAGCCAATAGCCGGGCCAAGGTAATCACAACAACCAAAGTAATCAGCAGCGTCAGCAACAGCAGCAGCAATCCGGATATCAGAGCAATCCGAAGGAGCTAAGTAGTGGGCAATATCATGTGTTCACCACGAGTTTGTGTAAACGAGATCAAAAGGTTTTAAAGCGGGTAGTCCACGTGGTTGAACCGGCGACGCCACAATTCCTGCGCTGGTCAGAGCAGCCCATCGTCTGGAGTAGGGAGGATCACCCGATGCGGGTGGATAATCCAGGCCACTTGGCCTTGGTGGTAGCACCACAGGTGGGTGGCTACAAGTTCACTAAAGTTCTTATGGACGGCGGCAGCAGCATCAATATTCTGTATTATGAGACCTTCCGTCGAATGGGCTTGACGGATAAGAAGCTAAGGCAGTCGAACACGGTTTTCCATGGGGTGGTTCCAGGTAAGTCAGCTTACCCAGTCGGGAAAATTGACCTAGAAGTTACCTTTGGAGATGAGCATGATTCCAGGTCAGAGATGATAACTTTTGAAGTCGTCAAAATACGGAGCCCTTATCACGCTCTGTTCGGGAGAACGGTTTATGCCAAGTTTATGGCTAGGCCGTGTTATGTTTATCTGCAGCTCAAGATGCCGGGTCACAAAGGCACGATCACGGTTCATGGAAGTCGCAAGATAGCATTGGAGTGTGAAGAGGGAGATGCTGCTTACGCGGAGGCAGTATGTGCTACAGAGGAGTTGAAATTTTATAAGGATAATGTTGATCCGGCAGATATGACCCCGTTGAAGAAGCCGACTACGGAGCATGATCCGACTTTGAAATTTAAATCGTCAGAGGAGACCAAGCAAGTTGATTTTGTGCCAGGCGATTCATCCAAGCAGTTCACTATCAGCGCTAACCTTGATCCCAAATAGGAAAGCGCGCTCATCGAGTTCATCCGTGAGAACCGGGATATCTTTGCATGGAACCCTTCTGACATGCCAGGTATACCGAGGGAACTCGCTGAGCACAGTCTTAATATTGATCCGAAATTCAAACCGGTCAAGCAATATCTGTGCCGCTTCAATGAAGAGAGGCGCAAAGCTATAGGAGAAGAGGTGGCCAGGCTTTTGGCTGCAGGATTCATAGTGGAAGTTTTTCACCCAGAGTGGTTGGCTAATCCGGTGCTGGTGTTAAAAAAGAATGGGAAATGCATAATGTGCATGGACTATACAGACCTCAATAAATCTTGTCCAACAGATCCTTTTGCTCTCCCTCGCATTGATCAGATCATCGATGCTACAGCGGGATGTGAGCGGCTAAGTTTTTTGGATGCATACTCGGGATATCACTAGATCAAGATGGCAGTTAAAGACCAAGAGAAGACAGCTTTCATAACTCCTTTTGGTGCTTTTTGCTATGTATCTATGCCTTTTGGGCTCAAGAGTGCCCAAGCAACTTATCAGCGTTGCGTACAGAACTGTCTTAAGGGGCAGATAGGAAGAAATGTTCATGCCTATGTGGATGATATCGTGGTGAAGTCAAGGAAGGAAGAGACATTGATAGAGGACCTCAAGGAGACCTTTGACAATCTTCGGGCCTATAAGATGATGCTTAATCCGGAGAAGTGTGCTTTTGATGTTCCGGCAGGCAAGCTCCTTGGTTTTTTGGTGTCAAACATAGGAATCGAAGCTAATCCAGAGAAGATCAAGGCAATCACATCTTTAACAAAACCGGTTTGCATTAATGATGTTCAGCGTATCGCTGGCCGGATCACAGCATTGAGTCGGTTTATTAGCCGTTTGGGGGAGAAGGCGATTCTGCTTTATCAGATGCTGAGAAAGACGGATCGGTTTATATGGAGTGATGAGGCAAATACTGCATTTGAGGATTTGAAACGACAGCTAGCGAGGCCACCGGTCCTGGCTGCCCCTGTTGATAACGAACCTTTGTTGTTATACATCGCCGCCAACGCACGGGCAGTTAGTGTGGCGATCGTGGTGGAATGCAAGGAAGTAGGGAAGGAATATCCGGTTCAGCGTCCGGTTTATTACGTGAGTGAGGTACTCATTCAATCTAAGCAGAGGTACCCACATTGGCAGAAGCTGGTGTATGGGGTGTTCATGGCAAACCGGAAGTTGAAGCACTATTTCCAGGGTCATCCAATAACTGTGGTTAGTTCAGCACCGTTGGGGGACATAATCCAGAACAGGGAAGCTACGGGTAGAGTGGCGAAGTGGGCCATTGAGCTCAGCCCACATGAGTTGAAATATGTGCCACGCACCGCTATAAAGTCTCAGGCATTAGTGTATTTCATCAATGATTGGACGGAACTGCAAACAACAGAGGAGAAGCCGGATCTTACATACTGGACGATTCACTTTGACGGTTCAAGACAGTTAGAAGGCTCGGGGGCTGGAGTTGTCTTAACTTCCCCGCGAGGTGATAAGTTTTGTTACGTCCTCCGTTTATTGTTTCCTTGTACTAATAATGCAGCGGAATATGAAGCTTTACTTCATGGCTTACGTATGGCAAAGGAGATGAACTTGAGCCGGGTCAAGTGCTTCGGCGATTCAGATTTGGTGGCACAGCAAGTTTCAGTCAAGTGGGATTCGAGAGATCCTCTCATAGCAGCTTACAGATGAGAAGTGGAAGCAGTTGCTGGATATTTCAAAGGGTATCAAGTGGACCACATAGACAAGCGAAGGAATGAAGCGGCTAATGCTTTAAGCCGGTTGGGTTCTCAACGTAAACCGGTACCACCAAATACTTTTTTGGATGAGTTGCACAGTCCATCAGTACAAATACCATCAGAGGAAGACCTGGTTGTTCCTGATCCAGAGGCACAGCTAGTTGCAGCACTTCATGTTACTCCGGATTGGATGCTGCCCTATTTGGCATATCTGAGCCGAGGAGAGCTACCGGACGATGAGATAGAGGCACGACAGATAGACCGGCGTTCTATGTCCATGACAATTGCAAACGGGGAACTTCATCATCGCAGCGTCTCTGGAGCATTTCAGCGGTGTGTGTCAGCTGAGGAAGGTTGTGAGATTCTTCGCGAGATCCATGAAGGGGATTGTGGTCATCATGTAGGTTCAAAATCATTGGTGGCTAAAGCTTTTCGACATGGTTTCTAATGGTTAACAGCTCATGCTGATGCGGCGGATCTAGTCCGGAAGTGTGATGCTTGTCAGAAGTTTTTGCGACGTGCTCTTGTTCCGGCACAGGAGCTCCGGATGATACCAATAACCTGGCCGTTTGCGACTTGGGGGCTTGATATGGTTGGACCCTTTAAGCGATCCCAAGATCAGAAAACTCATCTACTTGTGGCGGTGGATAAGTTTACAAAGTGGATTGAGGCAGAGCCTGTGAGCAAGTGTGATGCAGCCACAGCAGCCAAATTCATCAAAAAGGTAAATTTCCGGTTTGGCTTTCCACACAGCATCATCACAGACAACGGCACCAATTTATCTAAGGGGGATATGGAAGAATTTTGTCAACGAGAACATATTTGTCTAGATGTATCTTCTGTGGCCCACCCTCAAACCAATGGTCAAGCTGAAAGAGCAAACCAGGAGATTTTGCGAGGTATCAAGCCCCGGCTTATGACTCCCTTGCAAAGAACCCCGGGATGTTGGGTTGAGGAGTTACCATATGTCCTTTGGAGTATCAACACTACGCCAAACCGATCCACAGGTTATACACCTTTCTTTATGGTATATGGTGCGGAAGCGGTCCTTCCAAGTGATATCTGTCATGATTCACCAAGGGTGACATCATATGTTGAAGCGGCCAACGAGCAGGCGAGACAGGACAGTTTAGACCGACTGGATGAAGAGCGTGATATAGCAGCAGCACAGTCTGCGATCTATCAACAAGACTTGCGCAGGTATCACAGCCGCCGGATCAAGAGCAGGACATTCCAGGAAGGAGACTTAGTACTCCGGCTCATACAAGATCAAACAGACATGCATAAGCTATCCCCGCCTTGGGAAGGACCTTTTGTGGTCAGCAAGAATCTACACAACGGTTCATACTACCTGGTGGATGTTCGAGAACACAAGGATTCACGGACATCAGAAGAAGAGACAAAGAGGCCGTGGAACATTGCCCTCTTGCGGCCCTATTATACCTGAGCCATGAGCTCTACTGTATCCTATGTATATATTATGATTAATGAATAAACCGGCACCCTTGGTAAACCGGGGGCTCAGCCTTTTTTTCCAATATAAGTATCTTATGGTGACAACCATACATTTATTATCTCATGTTCCAAACATTTCGATTGGTTTAAATAAGTATGCAGGGCATATGTATGCTGGAGCAACAGATCACTGAAGGGCTTCCTGTTCAAACATAGGTCGTATTCGAACCAAAGAAGACATGGCGCAAAGGCCCTCTGGACAGGCGACAGCCATCCAGTGATTGGCTAAAGATTTACCTATGGTTCTATGGAACCATGGAGGCCCTCTGGACAGGCGACAGCCATCCAGTAATTGGCTAAAGATTTACCTATGGTTCTATGGAACCATGGAGGCCCTCTGGACAGGCGACAGCCATCCAGTGATTGGCTAAAGTTTTACATATGGTTCTATGGAACCATGGAGGCCCTCTGGACAGGCGACAGCCATCCAGTGATTGGCTAAAGTTTTACCTATGGTTCTATGGAACCATGGAGGCCCTCTGGATAGGTGACAACCATCCAGTGATTGGCTAAAAGTTTTTCTTATGGTTCCTCTGGATGGTACCCGCATCCATCGACCGGCCCTCTGGATGGTAAGCCCATTCTATTGATTGGCTGAACCTTGCTTTGAGCCTGGCAGCTCGTAAAAAGCCTCGACTACATGGTCTTTTTTGCAAAACTTGCATTTCTGGTGTTTATGTTTTATGATTCTCTAAACCGGTGTGGAACAGCTCCAGAAGTTGACCACATATCTATAAAGTTAAAAGTCTGGATCATGAATACCAGCATGAGATAAATCGGTGTTCATTATAACCCGGATCATCCATCAGGCAAAAGCCAAGTATAAGCTACAAATTTCTGGACAAAATTTCAGCGTGATGTAAACCGGTGTCTTTTATCAAACCCGGGATTGGGTCTATCAAGGTTTCCATCAGGAAATTTTAAGTTCTACCAGATTAAAAGTATCAAGCATATTTGATCTCAGGTATAAAGTTATTTCTGATATAAGTATACACTTGTTGGACATGTTGTGAGAACAATTTAATGGGTTCAGCGGTAAAACCGCTAGGACATATTTTCAGCATTGTCTATGCAGGAACAGATGGTATGCAGGATACGCCATGTTAGGCAAAATTGAAATTGGTAATATTAAAGCAAGAAGTCGGAGTATCCGGATTAAAGCGGACAATGTTTTCAGTTATCCTATTACAAGGCATAGCAAGCCTGACGGATTAAAAATTGTTCGGCAAAATGAGACTGCAACTATAAAGATATGCTATGAGCTACGCTCCCTCCTGCTGCGACGGCTGGGTATCAACTTGGTCCGGAGTCTCCTCATCTTCTTGAAGCGGCTCGAAGTCAGGGACGCACCAGTTGATTTTCGTTAAGGCATGAAAGTACATATCTTCATTGATGAGTTCAGTCGGATCAATATCTGGAGCGAAGGTATGAGGGCGCACTAGTGGGATTAGATTGACGGTATCATAAACCGGCTGCTCCACCCGCTCGTTCTGCAAATCATACCCCGGATGATACCTGGATAAATCCGATTCGGCTGCAAGTTTGCTGACGAGAGGACGCATCTCCTTCGTTAAGGCGTGGAGATCCTTTGCAGTAAAAGTTGATCCGTCTTCTTTAGTGTCGGGATACCCACTCAAGGCTTCTTCCGGAACAAAATCCGGGACCCAAGCTTTAGCTCTGGTAAGTGCCATGAGGGAACCGGCTCGAGCAGCAGATTTTTTCACTTCCTCTAGGCGCACTGGCAAGACAGACAGCTTCTCTAATGTGCCTTGGATAGTGGTTGGGGCCGGTTTATTGAACGATGTTGCACTTATGATCCTTTGAGCGCCGGAATACAGCTGCTCGACCAAAGTATAGCATGCCTTGAGTTTTTTTCGTAAGTCATCCCCAAGATGGGTGACACGGCGCCCTGCATATGGTTATCACAGTTAAACCGGCACGGATGGAAGATTACAAGGATGAAAGCAGGAATACGGATTAAATACTTACCGAAGACCGCAAAAGTCATCAACTCTATTTGCCGCTTTAAACCGGTTAACTCTTCAGTAACCGGATTAAGAGCATCTTCAGCGTCCTTGGCCCTTTTCTCCAGATCTTTTTTCTGAACCTCAAAGGCGGCCCGTTCTTCTTCAAAGAATTTCTTCAGCTGTTCAGCAGTCTTTAAACTCAGCTTCAAATCTTTCTTGGCCTTAGAAGCAGCAGACTCCGTTTCAGCAAGCCTGTTCCGGAGTTCACTGATTTCTTCAGCCCTTCGGTTTAAATCAGCCTGCAAGGAAAATCAAGTGATAAGAAGCAAAAATCAGATAAGTCTCAAGCACACAAACAAGTTGTCTACTTGACACTTGGGGGCTAATGGGCAGTTGAAACAGTAAGCAGTAGTAATTCAAAAACAAAGTATCAAGCACACAAACAAGTTGTCTACTTGACACTTGGGGACTAATGGATAATTGAGGTATCGAAGGAAAAGTCAGGCAAGTCCCAGGCACCTAAACCGAGTTATGCCCCTGGCACTTGGGGGCTAATGTAAGATCATTTGATTAAATCAGGAAGTACCGGTTCACCTCCTAAACATAGCTAAACCGGAACTTGGGGGCTGACACGGTATAGACAGAAGTACATTGAAAGTCAAAAAGAAGATGCAAAGGATTACCTCATACTTGTCCTTCATCATGTTAATCAAGCCTGCTTCATAGTCTCGACCAGTGTGGAGTCGGTTCAAGTACCCGGAATAGAGCTCCTGGGCACTCATGTCAGCAAAGCTAGACAGCTCGGTACTCCATTTACCCTTTTCCTGATGCAGCTTCTCCGCTTTAACCGTATGTTTGGCTAAGACAGTGGGCTCGGCAGGAGTGGTGTAAGCTGTGTGAGTTATTTCAACCTCCGGAGAAGCAGTTTTCGGTGGTGGAGTCGCAGTGTGAACCGGGCTTGCAGGAGCCGGATTGGCCCGAGGAGAATTGGCCCGGGCAGGACTTGCCGGTTCATGAACATCCTCAGCATTGGGATTCTCAGGCATAGTAGTGTGATCTGCAGGAGCAGGATCTTCAAGTGGAATTGTGGGTTCGCCTTCTGGAGGGATAGTTGAGTCCGGATCAGCCGCCGGATCATCAACGGTAGTCTCAGCAGTTGGTTGGTTGGCTTTCGGTTTTTTGCTAGGCTTTGGCTTGCTGAAGGAAGTTGGAAAAACAAGTTAGAACTGTCAAGCAAAGTGAAATCATAAACCGGATAAATTAAAAAGACTTACCCTGGGACAGTTTTCAGGGATGGAAGTTGTGTGGCAGTTGATTCACCGGAAGAAGATAAAGGAGTATCCTAATAATTGGGGTCAGACGGTTTCAGTGGTTTGCGGATAAGCCCGGCCTTGGGATGAAGAAGGGTTGGAGAGAATATAACCTCAGAGCGGCGTCTCCGAGCCGGAGTAAGAGATATTCCGGATGTTTCCACGGCAAGGCCGCTATGACGGGTGGTCCGGCGAAGGGCTTCATGTTGCTGTTTCTTCAAAAGAAAATTAGGATCCAATTGAGCATAAGGGTGAGAGAACTGATATTTTCGGACTGTCCGACGACTTTTCTGTGGAAGTGGTTCTGAATCAGAAGAGAGAATAGTTACCTCAATTTATGCCGGTTTGTCTCCTTCAGCCAACTCCTGTGGAAAGTTACTAGTAAATACAGTATGGATAAGAAATGAATAAATCAGAACCGGATTAACCCATACCTCGGGGTCCGTATCGTCATCTTCAGCATGAGAACCGGAGCCACCAGCCGCTTTTCTTTTCTTGGTAGCGAAGGCTTTCCGGCGTGGCAGTTTTCCGGCCTTCTCCTAAGGCTTCCTCTTCCAGAAAGGATCATTAGCCTGTTCAAAAGGTAAAAGATAAATTGAAAGAACCATTTAAAGGAACGGATTACAGGCATATGAAAGAAAGTAAGACATACCGCAGGCAGCTTGTTTTTCTTGTAGTATGGAGCCAATCCGGTTTGGCTACATTCTTCTAAAGTGATGTTAAGCATCTTCTTGGCGGACTCAGTGACTTCCGACTCAGAAAGTTTGTCCTTAGAAAAACATTGAGGATCATCCGGTTTACCAGAGTATTGATACATCAAGCTTGGGCGCGGGCTCAGAGGAAGGATACTCCAAGAGAGCCAGCAGCGCATGAAATCCACGCCGGTTAAACCATTGGCCATAAAGGCCTTCAACCTAGAAAGTTGAGAGGCAAACCGGGGCCGCTCTGAGGAGCTGAGGCGCTGCGGCAAAGGGTGATCCTCTGGAAGACGGTGCTCGTGATAACCCGGCAATGGGTTTTCCCCCTCAGGTGAAGTATCAATACAGTAAAACCAAGATTTATTCCAGTCCTTGGGATGTGTGTGGAGAGCGGCATGAGGAAAGACTGCATCTTTTCTTTTCTGAATACTGACCCCACCTAGTTCTTGATGCGGTCCACTAGTAAATTCAGTTCGCCGGTTTAGGTGGAAGAAATCCCGGAACAAGTCGACTGACGGTTCTTCTTGCAAATATACCTCTGAAAACACTTGGAAATCGCAGATATTGGAAACAGAGTTGGGACCTATATCCTGAGGATGAAGCTGGAAAGCAGCAAGCACATCCTGGAAAAACTTCGAACCGGGAGGAGTAAAGCCCCGGGCAATATGGTCGAAAAAGACTATAACCTCCCCCTCTTTGGGAGTAGGAGGACATTCATCTCCTGGGGCCCGCCATTTTAAAACGGATCGAGGGCCTAAAGTGCCTATGGCAGCAGCATTGATTAAATCTTGTTCCGTAATAACGAAAGGAACCCAGTTGCAGGAGACAAACTGTTTGGCCATAGTGACAGAAGAGCAAGTGCTGAAAGGATAAAGTGTAAACCTGGATTATTCGAGTACAGTGGCATAGACCGGAAGATATATGCAAGGATTATGCTACGGTTTAGAAAAGGGACTAATGATATGGCTAACCCGGCAATAAACAGGGAACTGTGTTACTACCGGTTCGTGATAACAAAGAGAAAGAGCTAAACCGTCGCGTTCGTCTTTAAATTTTTTACAGAAGCAGTGTATGACAGTTTAAACCGGAGTATACTCTACAGATCTACAAAGGTGAAGAAACAGGTTTTCACAGACAGCTAAAGTAGAACAGATCTGAGCACCCAAGAAAAAGAAAAACAAATGCAAGGATATTACGGGAAGAACTACAAGGGTCCTATACAGAGCGGACAAATCTACAGGTTGAATATAAATGACGAGATCTAAAGCATATAGCGGCGGAACCAAAGCAAGTTTAAAGAGCAAGGATTAAAGGTTGAAATTTCGGCGAAACTTGGCATCTACGATGAACAGATGAAACTACCGCTGAAGTTTAATGGCGGAGATGCGAGAAAGAACCCTAGAGGTTACGGATCTACAGTAAGGAAGGAGATGTACCTGGAACAGCAAGAAGCGGCGACGGAAGTTCTCTGGTCGCACTCAGGCTGATGCAGCGGCCGGCGAAGACTTAGATTCGACGGTCGACGGCGGCGGCTTGAGCTCGGGCGACAATGGAGTCTTGAGCTCGGGTGACGGAGGAAGAAGAACGAACGGAGGGAGATAAAGAATTAGGGCAGCATTATTTATAGAAGAGCAGAGTTGAAACGACAGGCGCGAGATTTGAGGAGACAAAAGATTGGATAAAGATCCTCTGTCGCCTCGATTCTCGGGACGACCCTTAAACAAAGCCGATGGACAGCTCGCAGCGTTAAATGCGGAAGTGATGTCACGGTCAGATTAAGTGATTCTCGAGGATGACGTCAGGGCCGGTTTACAAAAATGAGAAGACACAAGAAGGAAGATTATGCGAGATTGGGAAGATTGATGTGAACAAGTTCAAATCATTCTGGGGCCTAATGTCAGGGATATTACTAGCAGGTATGAACCGGCTAGTGTAAACCGGATTACTAGAATATATTTATCATTGTAATATTTAGTGAAGGCTACAGCCCATGAGATCTTAGGGCCCATGTATAGAGTTACGGTTTGTAAACCGCCTGATCATGTAACTTGAGAGATAAGGAAGAAAGAGCAGAGACCGAGGCGGACACGAGTATGAGCCGGCCTCGGGACTCTGTAAACCGGACCGGGCGTCGCCTCTATATAAAGGGACGACCCGGCGACGGTTCAAGGACAAGCAAGAAACAATCGTCGAGACACAGGCAAGCAATCCGCTCCATGTTCATCGGCGCCCAAGCAATACCAAACCAAACTAGACGTAGCCTTTCACCTTCATCGAAGGGGCCGAACTAGTATAAACCCTCTGTGTCTTTTGTGTGCTTTTAACCCCTTCAAGCTAACCCGTGCGATGGTTCCATCATCAAGTCCGTTAAACCGGACATCTGCCGTGCTAATTCCACGACAGGTCCTGTTCCGGAGCTCCGCTGGAGGGGGCATTGATCACGGAGGGCTTCTACATCAACATTATAGCCCCTCCGATGAGTTGTGAGTAGTTTACCACACACCTTCGGGTCCATAGTTATTAGCTAGATGGCTTCTTCTCTCTCTTTGGATCTCAATACAAAGTTCTCCTCGATCTTCGAGGAGATCTATTCGATGTAATCTTTTTGTGGTGTGTTTGTCGAGATCCGATGAATTGTGGGTTTATGATCAAGATTATCTATGAACAATATTGGATTCTTTTCTGAAATCTTTTATGTATGATTATAATATCCTTGCAAGTCTCTTCGAATTATTGGTTTGGTTTGGCCTACTAGATCTATAGTTCTTGCAATGGGAGAAGTGCTTGGCTTTGGGTTCAATCTTGCGGTGTCCTTTCCCAGTGACAGTAGGGGCAGCAAGGCACGTATAGTATTGTTGCCATCGAGAATAAAAAGATGGGGTTTATATCACATTGCTTGAGTTTATCTCTCTACATCATGTCATCTTGCTTAAGGCGTTACTCTGTTCTTGTGAACTTAATACTCTAGATGCATGCTGTATAGCGGTCGATGTGTGGAGTAATAGTAGTAGATGCGGAATCGTTTCGGTCTACTTGTCACGGACGTGATGCCTATATACAATGATCATGCCTAGATATTCTCGTAACTACGCGCCTTTCTATCAATTGCTCGACAATAATTTGTTCACCCACCGTAGAATTCTGCTATCATGAGAGAAGCCACTAGTGAAACCTATGGCCTCTGGGTCCATTCTCATCATATTAATCTTCCATCTACTTTACCTTGCTTTATTTACTTTCTGTTCTTATACCAAAAATACCAAAAATATTATCATATCCTATCTATCAGATCTCACTCTCGTAAGTGACCATGAAGGGATTGACAACCCCTTATCGCGTTGGTTGCGAAGTTCTTATTTGTTTGTGCACATGCGAGGGACTAGCGCGTGGTCTCTGTTGGGGATCGTAGCAGAAATCAAAAATATTCTACGCATCACCAACATCAATCTATGGAGTAATCTAGCAACGAGGGAGAGGGGAGTGCATCTACATACCCTTGTAGATCGCTGAGCGGAAGCATTACAAGAACGCGGATGAAGGAGTCGTACTCGTAGCGATTCAGATCACGGTTGATTCCGATCTAAGCGCCGAACAACGGCGCCTCCGCGTTCAACACACGTGCAGCCCGGTGACGTCTCCCACGCCTTGATCCAGCAAGGGGAGAAGGAGAGGTTGGGGAAGACTCCGTCCAGCAGCAGCACGACGGCGTGGTGGTGGTGGAGGAGCGCGGGACTCCAGCAGGGCTTCGCCAAGCACTATGAGAGACGAGGAGGGAGAGAGGTAGGGCTGCGCCAAGAGAGAGATCATCTCGTATGTTTTGCAGCCCTCAATACCTCAAGTATATATAGGGGGAGGGGAGGGGCTGCGCCCCCTCTAGGGTTCCCTCCCTAGGGGGGCGACAGCCCTAGATGCCATCTAGGGTGGCGGCCAAGGGGAGATGGAGAGGGGGGCGCACCAAGATGGGCCCTAGGGCCCATCTACCCTAGGGTTTGCCCCCTCCCCTCTTGGAGGTGCCTTGGGCCTTGGTGGGAGGCGCCCCAGCCCACCTACGGGCTGGTCCCTTCCCACTATTGGCCCACGTAGGCCTCCGAAGCTGGTGGCCCCTCCCGGTGGACCCCCGGACCCTTCCGGTGGTCCCGGTACATTACCGGTGATGCCCGGAACACTTCCGGTGGCCAAATCCTCACTTCCTATATATCAATCTTTACCTCCGGACCATTCTGGAACTCCTCATGACGTTCGGGATCTCATTCGGGACTCCGAACAACATTCAGTAACCGCGTACATACTTTCCCTATAACCCTAGCGTCATCGAACCTTAAGTGTGTAGATCCTACGGGCTCAGGAGTCATGCAGACAGGGCCCAGACAACTCTCCTGTCAATAACCAACAGCGGAATCTGGATACCCATGTTGGCTCCCACATGCTCCACGATGATCTCATCGGATGAACCACGATGTCAAGGATTCAATCAATCCCGTATACAATTCCCTTTGTCTACCAGTATAGTACTTGCTCGAGATTCGATCGTCGGTATCTCGATACCTTGTTCAATCTCGTTACCAAAAAGTCTCTTTACTCGTTCCGTAACACATCATCCCGTGATCAACTCCTTGATCACATTGTGCACGTTATGATGATGTCCTACCGAGTGGGCCCAGAGATACCTCTCCGTCACACGGAGTGACAAATCCCAGTCTCGATTCGTGCCAACCCAACAGACACTTTCGGAGATACCCGTAGTGCACCTTTATAGCCACCCAGTTATGTTGTGACGTTTGGTACACCCAAAGCATTCCTACGGTATCCGGGAGTTGCACAATCTCATGGTCTAAGGAAAAGATACTTGACATTTAGAAAAGCTTTAGCATACGAACTACACGATCTTGTGCTAGGCTTAGGATTGGGTCTT
This sequence comes from Secale cereale, assembly GCA_902687465.1. NCBI lineage: Eukaryota > Viridiplantae > Streptophyta > Magnoliopsida > Poales > Poaceae > Secale > Secale cereale. The sequence continues at coordinate 736,096,598 of LR738711.1, forward strand.
GTCCATCACATCATTCTCCTAATGATGTGATCCCGTTATCAACGACATCCAATGTCCATGGTCAGGAAACCGCAACCATCTGTTGATCAACGAGCCAGTCAACTAGAGGCTCACTAGGGACATGGTGTTTGACTATGTATCCACACATGTATCTGAGTTTCCTATCAATACAATTCTAGCATGGATAATAAACAATTATCTTGAACAAGGAAATATAATAATAACCAATTTATTATTGCCTCTAAGGCATATTTCCAACAGTCTCCCACTTGCACTAGAGTCAATAATCTAGTTCACATCGCCATGTAATTAACACTCACAGGTCACATCGCCATGTGATTAACATCCAAAGAGTTTATTAGAGTCAATAATCTAGTTCACATCACTATGTGATTAACACTCAATGAGTTCTGGGTTTGATCATGTTATGCTTGTAAGAGAGGTTGTAGTCAACAGGTCTGCAACATTCAGATCCCTATGTATTTCACAAAACTTTATGTCATATCGTAGATGCTGCTACCACGTTCCACTTGGAGCTATTCCAAATTGTTGCCCCATTATACGTATCCGGTATCTCTACTCAGAGCTATCCGGATAGGTGTTAAGCTTGCATCGACGTAACTCTTTACGTCGAACTCTTTATCACCTCCATAACCGAGAAATATTTCCTTATTCCTCTAATGATAATTTTGACCGCTATCTAGTGATCCACTCCTGGATCACCTTTGTAACCTCTTGCCAGACATGTGGCAAGGCACACATCAGGTGCGGTACTAAGCATGGCATACCGTATAGAGCCTATGACAAAAGCATAGGGGACGACCTTCGTCCTTCCACTTTCTTCTACCGTGGTCAAGCTTTGAGTCTTACTCAACTTCACACCTTATAACTCAGGTAAGAACTCCTTCTTTGACTGATCTAGTTTGAACTCCTTCAAAATCATGTCAAAAGTGTGTGTTCTTTTGAAAGTATCATCGGGCGTCTTGATCTATCTCTATAGATCTTGATGCCCAATATGTAAGCAGCTTTATCCAGGTCTTCCTTTGAAAAGCTCCTTTCAAACAACCCTTTATGCTTTCCAGAAATTCTACATCATTTCGGATCAACAATATGTCATTCACATATACTTATCGGAAATGTTGTAGTGCTCCCACTCACTTTATAGTAAATACAAGTTTCTAACAAACTTTGTATAAACCCAAAAACTTTGATCACTCCATCAAAGCGTATATTCCGACTCCGAGATGCTTGCTCTAGTCCATGGAAGGATCGCTGGAGCTAGCATACCTTTTAGCATCCTTAGGTTCGACAAAACCTTTCTGATTGTATCACATACAACCTTTCCTTACGAAAACTGGTAAGGAAACCTGTTTTGATATCCATCTCCCAGATTTCATAAATGCAGCTAATGCTAACATGATTCCGACGGACTTAAGCATCGCTATGGGAGAGAAAATCTCATCGTAGTCAACTCCTTGAACTTGTGAAAAACTCTTCGCCATAAGTCGAGCTTCATAGACGGTGACATTACCGCCCACGTGATACGTCTCAAACGTATCTACTTTTCCAAACACTTTTGATATTGTTTTGACCTCATTCTTGCATGATTTGGACTAAACTAACCCGGACTGACGCTGTTTTCAGCAGAGCTGCCTGTATGGTTTATTTGTGTGCAGGAAAACGGATTTTTAAGCATCTCAGAAAAATCCACGAAAAATCACGAAAAATCCACGCACCCGAAGAAACAAAATGCCAGATGTGGGGCCAGAGGGGGCCAGGGGGTGCCCAGGCACCCTGTGGGCGCGCCCCCCCCTGGGTCGCGCCGGGGGGGCGCCTGGGTGGGCCCCACACCCCATGGTACCCTACTTTAGCCCGTATTTTTCCTCCCGACGCAGAAATCCCAGATCGGAAGTCCTTTCACTGTTTTTCGTCGCGGAGCCGCCGCCACCCTCTGTTCTTCTTCGGGAGGGCTAATCTGGAGGCTGATTTGGCCTCCGGAGAGGGGAGATCGTCGCCATCGTCGTCATCATCACCACTCCATCATCCCTCCATGACTCCCCCCTTCATGTGTGAGTAATTCCCTTGCTGTAGGCGAAGGGGATGGTAGGGATTGGATGAGTTAGATCATGTAATAGTTCGTCAGATTGTTGGGGGCATGTTGCCTATCATCTAGTATGGTGTTTATCATCTTTGCTACAACTTGTTATTCTTAATGCTTGACACATAGGGCCCGAGTGCCATGATTTCAGATCTGAACCATATGTGTTTGCATGAATATATTTGTGTTCTTGATCCTATCTATGAGTTGTATGCACCTGTTACGGTTCGGAACCGGCGATCCCAAAAGTGACAGCTTGGGACACCAAAGGGGATGGTCCGTAGTTTGAGGATTACATGTATCCATTGAGTTCATTGCTTTGTTCCGGTGCTCTTTGACAGGAGCACCTTAATATCCATTAGTTCCTTTTGGCCCCGTTCGTAGCGGGATGGTAGGACAAAAGATGTTGTGCAAGTTCTTATTGCAAGCACGTACAACTACATACGGGATACATGCCTAATGTTTGATATTTGCCTAGATGATCATTACTTTTCCGTGTGCCGTGCCCCAAGTTAGAATCTATCTCATCCATGCAACGTCCAACCATCCATCTCCCTAGCCTACAGTATTTTAAACCTTGCCTGTCACTAGTTGCTACTTTTGCCATTTACTACTGCTATCTACTTTTACTGTTTACTTTTACTATTACTATCATCACTATCATATCACTGTTACCACTTATCTTTTGTCGCAAGTTAGTATATTTCAAGTGCGGTTGAATTGACAACTCAACTGTTAAAGCTTATAAATACTCTTTGGCTCCCCATGTGTCGAATCAATAAATTGGGTTATTCTTACCCGCGAAGACTATCTCGATCCCTTACGGTTGAGGGTTATCAAGTACCGTTTTCTGGCGCCGTTGCCGGGGAGCATAGCAATATTTACAAGTCTACTTGAGGTATCCTACCTGCTGCACTTTATTCACTATGGGTAAGAAAGGTGACCCCAAGGTTCCGATCTTACGATCCACTACAAGAAGAGGTACTGCTCTGAGCACTAGTGCTACTCTTGATTCACCTTCTGTTATGAGTAAGTTTGCCTCACCACCACCACATGATGCTCCTACTGAATCTATTACTATGTCTGATACTCTTGATGATGCTTCTACTACTTTTAATGATGATATTAGTTCACTTGGTTATGCTCTTGAGAAACAAATTACTGCTGCTGCTGAAAAATATGGAATTGAACTTCCTGTTACTCGCTACCCTATTGGTGAAACTTATGATTATCCTGAATTGAGTAAACTCCAGGAGAGGCTCCTTGATGATGATTACTATATACTTGATGAAGATTTATGCAGGGAACTGACAAAGTTTGCCGGCTCTGACCCTGAAACTATTAAGAAAATATTTGAAAAACACTCTTTGAAGAACAAAACCGTTCCTAATCCTGAGTTTGCTACATCTCCTATATGCATTGATGATCCTGATTTTGATTTCTCTGTTGATCTTTCACTTATACCTATGGTTGAAGCTGACCCCTTTTATGGCAGAGAAAATGATGATGCTATTGCACACCTAACTAAACTTGGTGAGCTAGGTAGCCTGTTTACCACAGATGAGAAGATACGCTACTTTTATGTGACCAAGCTTCTTCCTTTCTCGTTGAAGGAAGGTGCTAAAGCATGGTATGATTTACTTCCATGCGGATCCATTAAGAGTCCTCGGGACTTAGCTCACTTTTTTGTTGATAAGTACTTTCCTGCTCATATGCAACATGCTGCTTTACAAAGAATTTACAATTTTAAACAGTTGCAGGATGAGTCCCTCCCTAAAGCTTGGGGGAGGTACTGCGGTTTGATTCAGGATAGACCAGGACATGGAGTTCCTAAGAATGAATTAATTGATATATTCTATGCTGGTCTAACTGATGAATCTAGGTCCTATTTGGACAGTTGTGCTGGTTGTGTTTTCAGGAAAAGAACACCGGACGATGCGGAAGATTTAATGGGCAGGATTGCCAAAAACCATGAAGATTTGTCCGTCCCTGAACCACCTCCACCAACAAAGAAGAGGGGCATGTTTGTTCTGAGCCCCGAGGACATGCGAGAAGCAAAGAAGTCTATTAAAGAGAAAGGTATTAAAGATGAAGATGTGAAGAATCTACCCCCTATTGAGAAGCTGTGTGAGCCTACCACTCACCCTCCTATGGTAGAGGTACACTCTCTTCTAGATTTCAACGCAAGTGACATCCCTCATGGTAAACCTCCTGATCAATGTTTATATGAGTTTGATAATTTTATTATGAAACAGAATCATTTTAATGAGAGGATAGAAAGTCAGTTGCATGATAATTCTCTTGCTATCAAAAAGTTGCTTGGTGTTTTAGATAGAACAGTTAATGATGTTCAATGTCTTGTGAAGCATTTTCATATGGTTCAAACTCAGCTTGATCAAATTTCAAATGTTCAAAGAGATTTGCTTGCTAACAATGCCAAACAAGATAATTTGCAGGCTTTTGGGATTAAGACCCGAGGAGGAACTAGTACTCAAGATCCTCTTTATCTAGAGGGACATCCGAAGAGAATCGAGCAAGATTCTCAAATGCAGGAAGAAGAAATTGTTGTCTCCCCGAATAAGAAGAAGAAACATAAAGAGACTGACAATTCTAATGATCCTATTGCAGATGAAGAGCCAGCTATTGATCCCAACAGTGTATCTATCTCCGATGCTGAGACTGAAGACGGTGCTGAACCTGAGGGTAATGATAATGAGAAGAATGATCCGCCTGAAGTTCGAGAAGAAGAAGCACCTGACAAACGTAAAAGGTACACTAAAGAACACTTCATCACAAGAAAACATGGGAAGGAGAAAGAACCATGGGTACAGAAACCCATGCCCTTTCCAGGTAAGTCCATCAAATCTAAAGAAGAAGAGCATTATAATAAGTTTTGTGAATGGATTAAACCTCTTTTTCTTCAAATCCCTTTGACTGATGCTATTAAGTTACTTCCTTATTCAAAATATATGAAAGATATTGTCACTAACAAAAGAAAAGTTCCTAATGATGCAATATCTACTATGCTTGCTAACTATTCTTTCAGTGGAAAGATTCCTGAGAAGCTCGGTGATCCAGGTATACCCACCATTCCTTGCTCCATAAAGAATAATTATGTCAAAACTGCTTTGTGTGATCTTGGAGCGGGTGTAAGTGTTATGCCTCTCTCTCTTTACGAGAGGCTCTGTTTAGAGAAACTAATTCCTACAGATATCTCCCTTCAGATGGCTGACAAGTCAACCGCTGTCCCGATAGGTATTTGTGAGGATGTTCCAGTTGAAGTTGCTAATTGTTTAATTCTTACTGATTTTCTTGTGCTTGACATGCCCGAGGATGGGAGCATGTCCATTATTCTTGGTAGACCTTTTCTTAACACCGCAGGTGCTATTATTGATTGCAACAAAGGGAAGGTTACCTTTCATGTGAATGATAAAGAACACACGGTATATTTTCCGAAGAAGACCGACAGGAGGCATGCCCTCAACTCTATAGAGAATATCGAGACCGTGAAAATTGGAGAATGGGACTGTCCACTACATGTGCCTCACAAATACAAAACTATCATGGTAGGGACAATGTCCATCAAGGTAAAAGTTCAATGATTACTTCGTAGGAGGTGAGACTTTTTGTTCTATATACCGCATGTTTGTTGGTAAGACTTGATCAACCTTACTAGTGAACGTGTTATATATGGATAAAAAGTTGAGCTTTCTATGTTTTTATTTGTTTTCAGTGTTGTCATACTTGTTGTACTAAGTATCTATGTTTTTGAAGCTTCACAATACTACTAACTGCTTCAAGTTTTCAGAGAGTTTCGCAGCTTTTGAACTTCGAAAAAATTTCAACAGTGAAGTTTTCAGAAAAATTCCAGAAAAATTATATTAAAAATTTCCACAACGGGAGAGACCCGGAAAGTCCTGGGGCCAGCCAGGGGGGCCACCAGTGGCCCAGGCGGCCAGCTGGCGCGGCCCAGCCCCTGGTCGCGCCCACAGGGCGCGTGGGGCCCACGGGACCCCCCTCCAGGTACTTCTTCTTCCCCTCTCTCTCTCTTTTTCCAGAAACCCGAGTTCTGGTCTTGTTCTTGCTGTTCTTGCTGTTCTTGGGGGCGATTCTTCAATCTCTCTCTACAGCCCATCATTTGAGCTGAAATTTTGAGCAAATACTCCCTGGTATGTGACTCCTCCACCCCTCCAATTAGATTTTTGATTGGTGGCCTCATTTATGAGTATTTAGTAGTTCTTCGTGCTGTAGAGATGAGCTTGCATGCATGTGTAGAAGGTTGTTTTCCAAGTTTTGATGCAAGTTTATGCCTTGGGCAAGTGAGTTGAGTAGTTTGCCTTAGCTCACTTTGTTTTAATCCTCGTTTTTGTAAATTGTAAAAAAAATCAGAAATGAGTTTGTTAGGAAGGGCAAAAGGATGGCTTGAGAAGAGGAGGCCCGCACACTCCGATCGAGTCACTAGAGCCGCAGCTTCACCATCGACTGCTAGGGTGAGCTATAATGAAGATCATGTGCCCCCGGAGTTGTTGGAAGACACAAGTCCAGCACGTGCGATGACATTTCCATGTGATGAATTCATGGAAGCTGCGGGAATCAAGGATGAGTTTTATAATCTTTGTGCTAATGCAGGTTTGACACGACTCGTCACGAGCCGTGTTACTCAGTATCAGAAACTCACCTCCGGTTTCATTAACAGTTTTAGATATAATCCTGATTCAGGTGCTATTGAGTTTAAAATTTATAATGATCTTATCACCATGACTCTAGGAAATTTTTGTGAAGTAATAGGTGTGCCGAACGTTGGGAGGACGGCAAGGATGGCCACTCAGCCCTCCGAGCTGAAAACCGTCATCAACTCTCTCTGCAGCATGGGTACGAGGGATATTCATCGGTCGAAGATCTCCAGTATCTTGTTTCCTCACCTCAGGTATTTTGCATATTATGTTGCTAGAGGGGTGTTAGCTCGTGACAACACGAGCAACATTTCTGCTCCGGATATTGCTATCCTGGCAGCAGCCCTCTCTGGGAGGTCTGATTATAATATTGGTACCTTAATTGCTCGACGCCTTGCTATGAACGGTAACAAGGGGGACTTATATGGTGGCATTTATGCCATGCTTATCTTAGAGCATCTTGGAGGCACCCCACACCGTGATGATACTCATTTTACTTATTTAAGCTTTGATCTTGCTGCTTTGAAAAGGCATAAGTTTGTTACCATGGGTTCTGAGCTTGATAACCTTGTTTATATCTTGCGTTTCGGAACTACCGCGGAACGCGAGATCCGTCTACCTGCACCTCTTTTGTTTGATTTTTCTCGCAGGAACGGATGGTCCTTTGATGTTGTCCAGTTCGATGAGTTCATGGTCCAGCATCAGTTCCATAACCCCATGGAGGGGGTTGTGCCCGACGAGGAGAGGCACGGTGAGATACCACATTTTTAGGATGAGACCGCCACCGAGTTTGGTGAAGGGTCTTCCTCTGTTTGGCGCTCGGAACCTTCCTCGTGGGAGACTCCGAGGAGTTCAGTGTACGCGCCATCATCCTTCTACGACCCTTGGTCTCACCACCATACCCCTGGAGCAGGAGGCTCCTGGGGGCAGTAGCTGCTACCAACTTAGGCCAAAAGCCTAAGCTTGGGGGAGTACGTGCCCTTCTCACTTTTTCATTGTATTATCCGTTTTATTCGCATTGATCTTTTCGAAGTTTTTGCCCATTCTTCTTTATTCCTCTATTTGCAAAAACAACAAAAAGATTTTCTCTTTCTTTTGCTTTTTATTCAACTTTTGAAAAAACTCAAAAATATTTCCTTTCTCTCTTTAGTTTGCTTTGTTTTCAGAGATCAGCTCGAGTCCGTGATGGCATTTGATTATATTTCCTACGTTCGATCGTGCAAGTGACAAGCAGTAATGATGAAGATCGACTGAAAGGAAGCAACAAGGAAGACCGGTATGAACTCTTATTGTTTCTACTTTTGTACATATGCCTGTACTTATGATCTAGAGACCAGCTTGTAGCGACATAGTGCTATGTTTACAATGCTCTTCCAGTGGTTCATGCTTTCCTTGTGGCTAGTCTCCAATAACTAGAGTATATAATGTGTTATTGAAATGATCTACATGCATCGCACTGTTCATAGTCTGGCATACTAGGATGGTATTTCCCTTTAGAGAATTTTTGGATTGACTTGGCACATGCTTACACATGTTTAAGACTAAAAAGTCTACTTTGCCTTGATGATCTTTGAGTTTTAGAATAGTTATATCACTTTCATGCCCGATTCAATGTTGCTTTGTCGCTCTGCATGATTATGACCGTTATTGCTCTCTAGTTGGTCGCTTCCCAGTCTTTTGCTAAACCTCCACCCGTACTAAGCGGAATGACTGCTTGTGCATCCAAAACCTTTAAACCTGTTATGCCATATGAGTCCACTATACCTTCCTATATATGGTATTTACCTGCCATTCCTAACGAAGACTTTCGTGTACCATCTCAAAATTAATCAAAAGCATTTCTTTTTTTGTGCCTATGTTTTAGCTCATGAGGAAGTAGTAGTTAATTCATGATCTCTTTAAGTTGGACAAGTTTCACCCCTGGATTGCATGCATAATGTGCAAACCCCTAATATGAAAAGGAACTGGCATTGAGTGCGCCCGGCTCAAAAAGATAATATAACAAACGAACCCTCCTTCACGCTTTGTTCATGAGAAATCAGAAAACTTTGGCAGTGATAAACAAAGGAGATTAAGAGGATGTGATCGTCCTCATGCGGGAGCCGTTCCTCGAAACTTGTCTAGCTTAAAAAGTGATTGAGTTATCTGCTAGCATTCGTTGATGAAATATGCACCTCTCAAAAACATATTTACTTCTGTTTTTAAAGAAAAAACAAGACCTCTGGTACATGTTTAGTTTTTGTTTCCGATCACGGGTTTTCAACTTTGCCAATAAAAGCCACGGTTCGAGAGTCTCATCTTCTTTCTTCAAAGCACTGACTAGGAGAGCATAATTGTCATTCTGAGTGTAATGTGCATTGTCCCAAAGTATTACATTGTCTTCTGCATACTTGTGATATGATTTATTCTGAAATTCTTAGTTCTAGTCTTCTTTAAAACTCTGGAGGAGTCTCTGCATTTATGTTTTGCTTCACTCATGGAGGCTAGCGAGATACCACCTTAATATGCTCAAGCTATGTGCAATGTGATCTTGTCTTGATTTTCAGTAATATATTGTTTACTCTTAATTATTTGTGACTGGTCACTTGAAAGAAGGATTGCTCCTTGCATTGTTCTCATAAGTACTATTTTAATACTTGTTGAACTCTTTTTGTAGTACATGCTTATATACATCTAATGAAGCAAAAGAGTTTGTCAAAGTTTTCTTTGTCGCGTCCAGTTCGTTGAACTGAATTGCTTGAGGACAAGCAATATGCTAAGCTTGGGGGAGTTGATACGTCTCAAACGTATCTACTTTTCCAAACACTTTTGATATTGTTTTGACCTCATTCTTGCATGATTTGGACTAAACTAACCCGGACTGACGCTGTTTTCAGCAGAGCTGCCTGTATGGTTTATTTGTGTGCAGGAAAACGGATTTTTAAGCATCTCAGAAAAATCCACGAAAAATCACGAAAAATCCACGCACCCGAAGAAACAAAATGCCAGAAGTGGGGCCAGAGGGGGGCCAGGGGGTGCCCAGGCGCCCTGTGGGCGCCCCCCCCCCCCCCTGGGCCGCGCCGGGGGGGCGCCTGGGTGGGCCCCACACCCCCTGGTGCCCTACTTTAGCCCGTATTTTTCCTCCCGACGCGAAAATCCCAGATCGGAAGTCCTTTCGCTGTTTTTCGTCGTGGAGCCGCCGCCACCCTCTGTTCTTCTTCGGGAGGGCTAATCTGGAGGCTGATTTGGCCTCCAGAGAGGGGAGATCGTCGCCATCGTCATCATCATCACCACTCCATCATCCCTCCATGACTTCCCCCTTCATGTGTGAGTAATTCCCTTGCTGTAGGCGAAGGGGATGGTAGGGATTGGATGAGTTAGATCATGTAATAGTTCGTCAGATTGTTGGGGGCATGTTGCCTATCATCTAGTATGGTGTTTATCATCTTTGCTACAACTTGTTATTCTTAGTACTTGACACTTAGGGCCCGAGTGCCATGATTTCAGATCTGAACCATATGTGTTTTCATGAATATATTTGTGTTCTTGATCCTATCTATGAGTTGTATGCACCTGTTACGGTTCGGAACCGGCGATCCCAAAAGTGACAGCTTGGGACACCAAAACGGATGGTCCGTAGTTTGAGGATTACATGTATCCATTGAGTTCATTGCTTTGTTCCGGTGCTCTTTGACAGGAGCACCTTAATATCCATTAGTTCCTTTTGGCCCCGTTCGTAGCGGGATGGTAGGACAAAAGATGTTGTGCAAGTTCTTATTGCAAGCACGTACAACTACATACGGGATACATGCCTAATGTTTGATATTTGCCTAGATGATCATTACTTTTCCGTGTGCCGTGCCCCAAGTTAGAATCTATCTCATCCATGCAACGCCCAACCATCCATCTCCCTAGCCTACAGTATTTTAAACCTTGCTTGTCACTAGTTGCTACTTTTGCCATTTACTACTGCTATCTACTTTTACTGTTTACTTTTACTATTACTATCATCACTATCATATCACTGTTACCACTTATCTTTTGTCGCAAGTTAGTATATTTCAGGTGCGGTTGAATTGACAACTCAACTGTTAAAGTTTATAAATACCCTTTGGCTCCCCGTGTGTCGAATCAATAAATTGGGTTATTCTTACCCGCGAAGACTATCTCGATCCCTTACGGTTGAGGGTTATCACCACGCTCGTCTTCTTCTTAAAGATCCATTTATCTCAATGGCTTGCCGATCATCGGGCAAGTCCACCAAAGTCCATACTTTGTTTTGATACATGGATCCTATCTCGGATTTCTCGGCTTCTAACTATTTGTCGGAATACGGGCCCACCATCACTTCTCCATAGTTCGTAGGTTCATTGTTGTCCAACAACATGACATCTAAGATAGGATCACCGTACCACTCAGGAGTAGTACATATCCTTGTCGACCTACGAGGTTCAATAGCAACTTGATCCGGAGCTTCATGATCACTATCATTAGTTTCCTCTTCAACGGTCGTAGGTTCCACAGAAACATCTTTCTGTGTTGCACTACTCTCCGGTTGAAGTGAGGGTTCGACAACCTCATCAAGTTCTATCTTCCTCCCACTCAATTCTTTCGAGAGAAACTCCTTCTCAAGAAAGGACCCGTTCTTGGCGACAAACATTTTTTTCCTTGGATCTGAGATAGAAGATATACCCAACTGTTACCTTTGGGTATCCTATGAAGATGTATTTGTCTGCTTTGGGTTCGAGCTTTTTCAGCCGCTGAAGCCATAAGCATCGCAGCCCCAAACATTAAGAAACGATAACTTTGGTTTCTTGCCAAACCATAGTTCATACGGCGTCATCTCAACGGACTTAGATGGTGCCCTATCTAAAGTGAATGCAGTTGTCTCTAATGCATAACCTCAAAATAATAGTGGTAGATTGGTAAGAGACATCATAGATCGCACCATATCTCATAAGGTTCGATTACGACGTCCAGACACACCATTGTGGTGTTCCAGGTGGCTTCAACTGCGAAACAATTCCACAATGTCTGAAGTGATTGCCAAACTCATAACTCAGAAAATCTCCCCTTGATCAGATCGTAGGAACATGATCTTCTTGTTATGATGATTCTTAACTTCACTCTGAAATTGCTTGAACTTTTCAAACATTTCAGACTTTTGCTTCATTAAGTAAATATACCCATATCTACTCAAATCGTCAGTGAAGATGAGAAAATAACGATATCCACCACACGCCTTAATTCTCATTGGATCACACACATCAGCATGTATGATTTCCACCAAGACACTTGCCCGTTTCATTGTACCTGAAAACGGGATCTTAGTCATCCTGCCCAAGAGTCATGGCTCGCATGTGTCAAGCGATTCAAAACAAGTGACTCCAAACATCCATCAGCATGGAGTTTCTTCATGCATTTTATGACAAAATGACCTAAGCGGCAGTGCCACAAGAAAGTGGTACTATCATTATTAACTCTACATCTTTTGGTGTTAATATTATTATCATGTGTATTACTATGATCGAGATTCAATAAACCATTGGGTTCATGACCATAAAGGTATTATTCATGTAAACAGAATAACCATTATTCTCTAACTTAAATGAATAACCGTATTGCAATGAACATGATCTAATCATATTCATGCTCAACGTAGACACCTGATAACATTTATCTAGGTTCAACACTAATCCCGAAGGTAGAGGGAGCGTGCGATGGTGATCTTATCAACCTTGTAAACACTTCCAACACACATCGTCACCTCGCCCTTAGCTAGTCTCCGTTCAGTCCGTAGCTTTTTCTTCAAATCACTAATAATAGCAATTGAACCGGTATCCAATACCCAGGTACTACTAGGAGTACTAGTAAGGTACACATCAATAATAAGTATATAAAATATACTTTGTTGAAGTTGGCAGCTTTCTTATCTACCATGTATTTGGGGTAATTCCGCTACCATGTGACTGTTCCCCTTACAATAGAAGCACTTAGTCTCGAGGTTTGGGTTCAACCTTGGGTTCCTTCATTAGAGCGACAACTGGTTTGCCATTCATGAAGTTTCCCTTCTAGCCCTTACCCCTTTTGAAACCAGTGGTCTTGTTAAACCATCAACACTTGATGCTCCTTCTCGATTTCTACTTTTGTTGTCTTAAGCACCGCTAATAGCTCCGGGATTATCTCCACCCTTTGCATGTCATAGTTCATCACGAAGTTCTAGTAGCTTGGTGATAGTGTCTAGAGAATTCCGTCAACCACTATCTTATCTGGAAGATTAACTCCCACTTGGTTCAAGTGATTTTAGCACCCCAGACATTCTGAGCACATGCTCACTAGTTGAGCTATTCTCCTCCATCTTGTTTGGCAAAAGAACTTGTCAGATGTCTCATACCTCTCAACACGGGCATGAGCCTGAAATCCCAATTTCAGCTCTTGGAACATCTCATATGTCTTATGGCGTTCAAAACGTCATTGGAAACCCGATTCTAAGCCGCAAAGTATGGTGCACTAAACTATCAAGTAGTCATCAGGACGTGTCTGTCAGGTGTTCACAACATCCACAGACGACGTTGTAGGGGTTTGCACATCGAGCGGTGCATCAAAGACATAAGTCTTCTGTGTAGCAGTTGAAGGAAATATGCCCTAGAGGCAATAATAAAGATGTTATTTGTATTTCCTTATATCATGATAAATGTCTTTTATTCATGCTAGAATTGTATTAACTGGAAACTTAGTACATGTGTGAATACATAGACAAAATAGTATGTCCCTAGTATGCCTCTACTAGACTAGCTCATTGATCAAAGATGGCTATGTTTCCTAGCCATAGACAAGAGTTTTCATTTGATCAATGGGATCACATCATTAGGAGAATGATGTGATGGACTAGACCCATCCGTTAGCTTAGCACTTTGATCGTTTAGTTTTACTGATATTGCTTTCTTCATGACTTATACATGTTCCTATGACTATGAGATTATGCAACTCTTGAATACCGTAGGAAGACCTTGTGTGCTATCAAACGTCACAACGTAACTGGGTTATCATAAAGATGCTCTACAGGTGTCTCCGAAAGTATTCGTGGTGTTGGCATAGATCAAGACTAGGATTTGTCACTTCGAGTATCGGTGAGGTATCTCTGGGACCTCTCGGTAATACACATCATAATAAGCCTTGCAAGCAAATGACTAATGAGTTAGTCACGAGATGATGTATTACGGAACGAGTAAAGAGACTTGCCGGTAACGAGGTTGAACTAGGTATAGAGATACCGACGATCGAATCTCGGGCAAATAACATACCAATGACAAAAGGAACAACGTATGTTGTTATGCGGTTTGACCGATAAAGATTTTCGTAGAATATGTAGGAGCAAATATGAGCATCCAGGTTCCGCTATTGGTTATTGACCGGAGATGAGTCTCGGACATGTCTACATAGTTCTCGAACCCGTAGGGTCCGCACGCTTAACGTTTGACGACGATCGGTATTATGAGTTTATGAGTTTTGATGTACCGAAGCCAGTTCGGAGTCCCGGATCAGATCACGGACATGACGAGGAGTCTCGGAATGTCTGAGACATAAAGATTGATATATTGGACGACTATATTCGGACACCGGAAGTGTTCCGTAAAGTTTCAGAATTTACCGGAGTACTGGGGGGTTACCGGAACCCCTGGGGAAGCTATGGGCCTTAATGGGCCGTAGGAGAAAGAGGGAAGGAGGGCCAGGGCTGGGCCGCGCGCCCCCCACCCCTTGGTCCGAATTGGACAAGGAAGGAGGGGGGCGGCGCCCCTTTCCTTCTCCTTCTCCCTCTCCTTCCTTTCCCCCTTCTCCCTTTTGGTAGTTCCTACTAGGAATAGGATTGCAATCCTATTCCTAGTAGGATTGCACCTCCTAGGTGCGCCACAAGGGGTCGGCCAGCCTCCCCCCTTGCTCCTTTATATACGGGGGCAGGGGGCACCCAAAGACACACAAGTTGAATTGTTTTAGCCGTGTGCGGTGCCCCCCTCCACAGAAACACACCTCGGTCATACCGTCACAGTGCTTAGGCGAAGCCCTACGCCTGTAGATACATCATATCCGTCACCACGCCGTTGTGCTGACAAAACTCTCCCGTGAAGCTCAACTGGATCAAGAGCCCGTGGGACGTCATCAAGCTGAACGTGTGTTGAACGCGGAGGTGCCGTGCGTTCGGTGCTTGATCGATTGGAACGCGAAGAAAGCTCAACTACATCAACCGCGTCACTTGACGCTTCCGCCCCTGGTCTACGAGGGTACATAGACACACTCTCCCTCTCGTTGCTATGCATCTGGTAGATAGATCTTGCGTGATCGTAGGAAAATTTTAAAATACTACGTTCCCCAACAGTGGCATCATGAGCCAGGTCTATGCGTAGATGATATGCACGAGTAGAACACAATGAGTTGTGGGCAATACTTGTCATACTGCTTACCAGCATGTCATACTTTGCTTCGGCGGTATTGTGAGATGAAGCGGCCCGTACCAACATTACGCGTACGCTTACGCGAGACTGGTTTCACCATTATGAGCACTCATTGCTTAAAGGTGACTAGCGGGTGTCTGTCTCTCTCACTTTAGCTGAATCAAGTGTGGCTACGCCCGGTCCTTGTGAAGGTTAAAACAACACATACTTGACGAAACATCGTTGTGGTTTTTTGTATGCGTAGGTAAGAACAGCTCTTGCTAAGCCCGTAGCAGCCACGTAAAACTTGCAACAACAAAGTAGAGGACGGGCATGTTGTGATGTGATATGGTCAAGACATGATGAGTTATACGGTTTTGTATGAGATGATCATGTTTTGTAAAGTTATCGGCAACTGGCAGGAGCCATATGGTTGTCGCGTTATTGTATGAAATGCAATCGCCATGTAATTGCTTTACTTTATCACTAAGCGGTAGCGATAGTCGTGGAAGCAATAGTTGGCGAGACGACAACGTGCTACGATGGAGATCAAGGTGTCGCGCCGGTGACGAAGGTGATCATGACGGTGCTTTGGAGATGGAGATCAAAAGCACAAGATGATGATGGACATATCATGTCACATATTTTGATTGCATGTGATGTTTATCTTATTATGCTTCTTATTTTGCTTAGAACGACGGTAGCATTATAAGATGATCCCTTAATAAATTTCAAGGTATAAGTGCTCTCCCTGAGTATGCACCGTTGCGAAAGTTCGTCGTGCCGAGACACCACGTGATGATCGGGTGTGATAAGCTCTATGTTCAAATACAACGGGTGTAAGCCAGTTTTACATACGCAGAATACTCGGGTTAAACTTGACGAGCCTAGCATATGCAGATATGGCCTCAGAACACTGGAGACCGAAAGGTCGAGCGTGAATCATATAGTAGATATGATCAACATAAGATGTTCACCATTGAAACTACTCCATCTCACGTGATGATCGGACATGGTTTAGTTGATTTGGATCACGTGATCATTTAGATGACCGGAGGGATGTCTATCTAAGTGGGAGTTCTTTAAGTAATATGATTAATTGAACTTTAATTTATCATGAACTTAGTCCTGATAGTTTTTGCATATATATGTTGTTGTAGATCAATGGCCCGTGCTACCGTTCCTTTGAATTTTAATGCATTCCTAGAGAAAGCTAAGTTGAAAGATGATGGTAGCAATTACACGGGCTGGGTCCATAACTTGAGGATTATCCTCATTGCTGCACAGAAGAATTATGTCCTTGAAGCACCGCTAGGTGACAAGCCCCCTCCCGCTAATGTAGATGCTTTGAACGTTGGCAGACGCGGTCTGATGACTACACAATAGTTCAGTGTGCCATTCTTTACGGCTTAGAACCGGGACTTCAACGACGTTTTGAACGTCATGGACCATATGAGATGTTCCAGGATTTGAAGTTAATATTTCAAGCAAATGCCCGGATTGAGAAATATGAGATTTCCAATAAGTTCTACAGCTGCAAGATGGAGGAGAATAGTCCTATCAGTGAACACTTGCTCAGAATGTCTGGGTACTACAATTATATGACTCAACTTGGTTGCAAAGTTGACGAGGATAGTGTTATAGATAGAGTTCTTCAATCACTGCCACCAAGCTATAAAGGCTTCGTGATGAACTATAATATGCAAGGGATGCAGAAGATAATTCCCGAGCTCTTCGCTATGCTCAAAGCTGCTGATACGTCCAAAACGTATCTATAATTTCTGCTTGCTCCATGCCCTTTTTGTGTGATATTACTATGATATTTATGCACTTCCATACACTTTTGATCATATTTGAACTAACCTACTAATGGTTGCAAAAGTGCACAATGTTCTTGTTTTACACTTTATTGTGTAGGAATTACTTGGAAATTGACAAAAACGCAAAAGGAGTCGTATTGGAGTAGGACTCTCACTTTTCTGAAATCTGTCTGAGAACGTTTATTAAAGATGGTCACGTTCCGGCTCGAAGACGAAGTCAAACGGAAAAAGTCTAGTTGCGAAAGTTGTGGGGAATTTCGAGGCGATGCTTCTGGATATAAAATTCGTCCAAATCGGAGTCCGGATGGCCGAGTAAAGCCCGTTTTACTGAGGCCCAAAATCTGATGACGGGAATCCGAGAGTCTATATAAAGAGAGGAAACCTAGGTCACCAAGGGCCACGAATTTTCCTCCTCCTGAGCCGCCGTCTTGGAGGGGAGGACCAAAACCATTGCAGCACCATCCACAAGGAAGAAGGAGGGCCAAGGAGCCGCTGCCCCTAGGGCCGCCGCCGCCCCCAAGGGCCGCCGTCGTCTCCTCCTCGCCGCCGCCGCCTCCGTGGCCACCGCCGGCCGCCGCCTCCTCGCGGGGCTGCACCTCTCCATCAACACCATCATCAACCTCCTCCTCACCATGTCCATGTGTGAGTAGTCTTCTCCGGGGCCGAGGGCTCGTACGTGTAGCTATGTGGTTATCTCTCTCTCCCATGATGTGATCTTCGTTGTGATCATAGGCTATGTTAATCTAGGGTGATCCCATGATATTTCCCCTTCCTCTATGTATTGGATTGATGTACTCACTTGTCTTTATCTAGTATAATCCCCGAGACCAAGGTGACAGCGGTCTATTGGACATGGATTAGAAAAATATTTTCATGAGTGATTTCCTCTCTTGTGTGTTGATTGAAGATTGAGAGTCTCTTGGTGCTTGTCTTTGACTATCCTTTAGATATGGTGTGGTGATTGTGGGACTCTCTTTGGATGGCCGCGGTGACATTGGGAAATCCTTAGATTGAGAACTACGAACTTTGAGGTGATCTTTTGTAGCCCTACATAATTCTCGTCCTCTATTGACCACGAAGGAATGACCTCCGGGTGCGTCTCCATTGCATGTTTTATGGGAAATATCATGTGATTCGATTATGTTAATGTTGTTGGGAGTTGCCACTAGTGAAAGTATGATCTCTAGGCCTTGTTTCCACCATTGCAATACCATTTGTGCTCACGTTTACCACTTGTTTGCTTGCTGCACTTTTTATTACAGATTTATATTACTTTGCTTTGCCACTCCTATCATCCATATCACTTGCCATTTAACATCTCTTCGCCGAACTAGTGCACCTATACAACTCCTAGTTGTATTAGGTGTGTTGGGGACACAAGAGACTTCTTGTATCTTAGTTGCAGGGTTGCTTGAGAGAGACCATCTTCAACCTCTACTTCCCTGAGTTCGATAAACCTTAGGTCATCCACTTGAGGGAAATTGATGCTGTCCTACAAACCTCTGCGCTTGGAGGCCCAACATAGTCTACAAGAGTAGAAGCGTGTGTAGACATCAAGCTATTTCTGGCGCCATTGCCGGGGAGGTGAGTGCTTGAAGGTATATCTTTAGATCTTGCACTTAAATCTTTTTGTTTCTTGTTTTTATTTTCACTAGTATTGCTTAATGGAAAACAACAAAAATATGAGAGAGCTTTATAAGCTCTACCTTGAACTTGGACATGATGTGTTCGAAGAGAAAATTAAAAAACCTTTGGAACTTTATTATTTGCATAGCAATCATGATGGTGGTGATGTTATTAGTATGTTTTTATTTAATATCAATATTGCTAATGACATGGAAAGCTCTAAGCTTGGGGATGACACGTTTGATGAACATGATATTTTTAGTCCCCCAACTTTTGAGGAGAAAATTTACTTTGATGATACTATGCCTCCTATATATGATGATTACAATGATGAATATGATATTTTCAGTCCACCTACTATTGAGGATAAAATTTATTATGATCATGATATGCCTCCTAAATACGATGATTACCATGATAGTTATGATAGTCTTACTCTCACTATTCCTAATAAGAAAGATTTTGCTTATATGAAGAGTAATGACACGTTTATGCTTTTGGATCATGGAAATAATGCCTTATGTGATAGTTATATTGTTGAGTTCATCCATGATGCCACTGAAATTTATAATGAGAGAGGGAGACATGGTTCTAGATATCTTAATAAGAAGAAGTTTCCTCTTTTTATGGTGAATATTTTGAAATTATGCTTGTTTTGCCTTCCTATGCTTATTGCTTTGTGCTTCAATGAATTATTCTATTGCAATATTCCTATGCATAGGAAGCATGTTAGGCTTAAATGTGTTTGGTATTTGCTTCTTGATGCTCTCTTTTGTTCTTCAACTCTTATTCCTACGAGAGCATCATTAAAGTCTTATGCCTAGCTTAAAGGCATAAAAGAAAGCGTTTTTGGGAGGCAGCCCACAATGAATAAAATTTTATTTTGCTTTTGTTGTGTCTTGATGTTGTTACTACAGTAGCATCATCATTGTATCTTTACTTTTCAGCTTTGTGCCAAGTGTAGCCTCTGATTGCAAGAAAGTTCAAAAGCTGTGACGTGCTGTCCAGGAAACAGATTCTGTCCTTGGATAGAAAAATTCATATAAAATCACCAGATCATCTTTTTGGTCTGAATTGTTTCGACAGCGTGCTCTATACAATTGGCTTTCGGGCGTCTGTTCTGAGTTTTTTTATTAGAGTTGCAGAAGTGCCCCGAAAAAATCATTTACTACCTGCTGGTCTGTTTTTCACAGATTCTGTCCTGTTTTGCCTTTCCTTCGTTTTGCAAACCTTGAGCTTGCTTTTATTTGCAAAAACCTTTTGGCAATCTTGAGAAACAGTAGACCTTCAAGAATATCCTTATTTCCAGCAAGGAAAAATTATTTTATTAAGGGTACTAACCTCGCTAATCAGATTATGATGAGTTATGTATGAAGGGAGTTTTCAAGTGTGCGAGGGAAGATGATAAAAAGATCCAGGAGTGTCAAACGCTCAAGCTTGGGGATGCCCCCATGCACCCCCAAGAAATATTCAAGAAGACTCAAGCGTCTAAGCTTGGGGATGCCCCCGTGCATCCCCTTCTCCATCAACATTATCAGTTCGTCTTTCGTTCCACTATATTTTAATCACTTCATGTGTTATGTGCTATGCTTGGAGCGTCTTACTTTTAGTTTCCTTTTTAGTTTTCTTTAGCTTTGCTTGCTTTTCATAACGAGTTGGAACTCAGCTTTCTTTGTGTGGGAGAGAAACACGCTCCACTTCAACCTAGAACACAACATAGAATTTTCATGTTTATCTTTGTTGTGTATGTTCTTGGTCTTTCAATAGCTACTGCCATGCTTAGCTCTTAGTTTTCATGCTTTTCTTTTTAAAGAGCTTTTGTTTAGTTGGTCGCTGGAACTCTCTTTAGTTGTCATGTTTATCTTGTTAAGAGAGTTGGCTTCTGTTGCACTGGTTGATATGTCCATGATAAAAACGCTATGTGCATAATGGTGCTTAGTAGTTCATGTTTTCTTATGGTTAGTCTCAAATAGCTGGGGGGTTCTCAATGTGTTATAGGAGTACCAACATGATTTGTTTGCCTATGATGTGGTATGGTTTAGTGATATCTTCCTCCAAGAATTTATTCTGATTGACTTGGCATATGCTCACGCATATTTAAGACTGTAAAGAAAGTCTATCAAGCCTTGATGATCTTTAATTTCTGAGTAGCGATATAACTTCCATGCCCGATTCAATGTTGCTTTGTCGCTCTGCATGATTATGACCGTCATTGCTCTTTTAGTTGGTCGCTCCCAGTCTTTTGCTAACCTTCGCCTGTACTAAGCGGACTGACTGCTTGTGCATCCAAAATCCTTTAAACCAGTTATGACATATGAGTCCACCCTACCTTCCTATACATGGTATTTACCTGCCATTCCTAACGAAGACTTTCATGTACCATCTCGAAATTATGCAAAAAAGTATTTCTCTTTTGTGCCTCTGTTTTAGCTCATGAGGAAGTAGTAGTTAATTCATGATCTTTTTAAGTTGGACAAGCTTCACCCCGGGATTGCATGTCTAATGTGCAAACCCATAATACGAGAAGGAACTGGCATAGAGTGCGCCCGGCTCATTAAAAAATAATAGAAACAAACAAACCCTCCTTCACGCTTTGTTCATGAGAAATCAGAAAACTTTGGCAGTGATAAACAAAGAAGATTAAGAGGATGTGATCATCCTCATTCGGGAGCCGTTCCTCGAAACGTGTCCAGCTCGAGAAGTAATTGAGTTATCTGTTAGCATTCGTTGACGAAACATGCATATTCAAAAAATAATAATTTTTACTTCTGTTTTTAAAACCAAGAGCTCTGGTACATGCTTTGTCTTTGTTTCCGACCACAGGTTTTCAACCTTGCCAACAAAAGCCACGGTTCGAGAGTCTCCACCTTCTTTAAAGCACCAACTATTGAGAGCATGATTGTCATTCTGAGTGTAATGAGCATTGTCCCAAAGTACCATTGTCTTTTGCATGATTATGATACCGTTTATTCTGAAATCATTGTATCTAGTCATCACTTAAACCTTGGAGGTGCCCCTGCATTTATGTTTTGCTTCACTAAAGGGGGCAAGCGAGATATCATTTTGTCATATTTGCACACCATGCTCACTACAAATCTATTGAGTGTTTCAGTATCATATTGTAAAAAATTTAGTTCTTTGTGATTTTCTCATGAGGCAACTTAATTACTACAGATTCATTGTCTCAGTAAGCACTTGTCATGTGACTGTGAAAAGTTCTTATATGGTTAATAGCATGTCACCACAGAAATTATGCTTGTTATTATTTACCTACTCGAGGACGAGCAGGAATTAAGCTTGGGGATGTTGATACGTCCAAAATGTATCTATAATTTCTGCTTGCTCCATGCCCTTTTTGTGTGATATTGCTATGATATTTATGCACTTCCATACACTTTTGATCATATTTGGACTAACCTACTAATGGTTGCAAAAGTGCACGATGTTCTTGTTTTACACTTTATTGTGTAGGAATTACTTGGAAATTGACAAAAACGCAAAAGGAGTCGTATTGGAGTAGGACTCTGACTTTCCTGAAATCTGTCTGAGAACATTTTTTTAAAGATGGTCACGTTAAGGCCCGAAGACGACATCAAACGGAAAAAGTCTGGTTGTGAAAGTTGTGGGGAATTTCGAGGCGATGCTTCTGGATATAAAATTCGTCCAAATCGGAGTCCGGACGGCCGAGTAAAGCCCGTTTTACTGAGGCCCAAAATCTGATGACGGGAATCCGAGAGTCTATATAAAGAGAGGAAACCTAGGTCACCAAGGGCCACGAATTTTCCTCCTCCCGAGCCGCCGTCTTGGAGGGGAGGACCAGCACCATTGCAGCACCATCCACAAGGAAGAAGGGGGGCCAAGGAGCCGCTGCCCCTAGGGCCGCCGCCGCCCCCAAGGGCCGCCGCCGCCCCCTAGGGCCGCCGCCGTCTCCTCCTCGCCGCCGCCGCCTCCTCGCGGGGCTGCACCTCTCCATCAACACCATCATCAACCTCCTCCTCACCATGTCCATGTGTGAGTAGTCTTCTCCGGGGCCGAGGGCTCGTACGTGTAGCTATGTGGTTATCTCTCTCTCCCATGATGTGATCTTCGTTGTGATCATAGGCTATGTTAATCTAGGGTGATCCCATGATATTTCCTCTTCCTCTATGTATTGGATTGATGTACTCACTTGTCTTTATCTAGTATAATCCCCGAGACCAAGGTGACAGCGGTCTATTGGACATGGATTAGAAAAATATTTTCATGAGTGATTTCCTCTCTTGTGTGTTGATTGAGGATTGAGAGTCTCTTGGTGCTTGTCTTTGACTATCCTTTAGATATGTTGTGGTGATTGTGGGACTCTCTTTAGATGGCCGCGGTGACATTGGGAAATCCTTAGATTGAGAACTACGAACTTTGAGGTGTGCTTTTGTAGCCCTACATAATTATCGTCCTCTCTTGACCATGAAGGAATGACCTCCGGGTGCGTCTCCATTGCATGTTTTATGGGAAATATCATGTGATTCGATTATGTTAATGTTGTTGGGAGTTGCCACTAGTAAAAGTATGATCCCTAGGCCTTGTTTCCACCATTGCAATACCATTTGTGCTCACGTTTACCACTTGTTTGCTTGTTGCACTTTTTATTACATATTTATATTACTTTGCTTTGCCACTCCTATCATCCATATCACTTGCCATTTAACATCTCTTCGCCGAACTAGTGCACCTATACAACTCCTAGTTGTATTAGGTGTGTTGGGGACACAAGAGACTTCTTGTATCTTAGTTGTAGGGTTGCTTGAGAGAGACCATCTTCAACCTCTACTTCCCTGAGTTCGATAAACCTTAGGTCATCCACTTGAGGGAAATTGCTGCTGTCCTACAAACCTCTGCGCTTGGAGGCCCAACATAGTCTACAAGAGTAGAAGCGTGTGTAGACATCAGCTGCGGAGGTAGAAATCAAAAAGGAGCATCAAGTGTTGATGGTTAACAAGACCACTAGTTTCAAGAAAAAGGGCAAGAGAAAGAAGGGGAACTTCAAGAAGAATAGCAAGACAGTTGCTACTCCCGCGAAGAAACCCAAGTCTGGAGCCAAGCCTGAAACTGAGTGCTTCTACTGCAAAGGGACTGGACACTGGAAGCAGAACTGCCCCAAGTATTTGGCGGATAAGAAGGATGGCAAGGTGAACAAAGGTATATGTGATATACATGTTATTGATGTGTACCTTACTAATGCTCGTAGTAGTACCTGGGCATTTGATACTGGTTCGGTTGCTAATATTTGTAACTCGAAATAGGGACTACGGATTAAACGAAGATTGGCTAAGGACGAGGTGACGATGCACGTGGGAAATGGTTCCAAAGTCGATGTGATCGCCGTCGGCACGCTACCTCTACATCTACCTTCGGGATTAGTTTTAGACCTAAATAATTGTTATTTGGTGCTAGCGTTGAGCATGAACATTATATCTGGATCTTGTTTGTTGCGAGATGATACGTCCAAAATGCATCACTATTTTGTATTATAATTCATCCTTATTCATTGATATATTTCACGTTATGATGATGTTCTTATGTTGTTTTGGTCTACTTTACACAGTTTGCAACTTTCCGATGCCGAAACAGCAGATGCAGGATTCAGTAGGAAAAAGTGGATACTGAGTTGCTGAAGAAGAACACCTCCAAATTACCTGAAAATTGACGGGACGTGTTTTTCAGAAGAATAACGAAGACACGCAAAAGGGGAGTCAGAGGGGGGCCACAGGGTGCCCAGGCGGCCTGGGGGCGCCCCCCCTGGCCGCGCCGGGGGGGCGCCTGGAGCCCCTGGCCCACCTCTGGCCGCCCCCTTTTGCATATATGCTCTCCGTCTCCCGAAAACCCTAAGCACGAGACTTTTTTCGGAGTTCCGCCGCCGCTTCGAGGCGGAAACCTACAGAGAAGAAAAGGGCATCTCCGGCGGGCAGATTCCGCCGGGGAGATCACCTCTCGGAAGGGGAGATCGTCGCCATCGTCATCACCATCATCACGGGCATCATCGAGATCATCATCAACATCATCCCCAACACCAGCACCATCTCCATCTTCATCCAAATCTCATCTTTCCATCGCAACTCGTGTTGTAACTTGTACTACCAATCCTCTCTACTCTATCGGTGTTGATTACTACTTTGTGGTGAATGCTATTGAGTTTTGTTGGAAGAAATATTATTATGTCCAGATTGTTTATCACATATTTATCCCCTCTGATCATGATCTCTTTTATGTCTTGTTAGTAGTTACTTTAGTTCTTGAGGACATGGGGAAAGTCTTGTTGTTAGTAGTCATATGTTGTTGAAGTAATATGTGTTGTTTGATACTTAAGTTGTGTTGTCATTCAACTAGTGGTGTTGTGTGAGTCGAACACCCAACACTTCGCCTTATTAAGGACCTAGGGGGATGCATTGTGTATAAAGAATGCTTATGGTGAGTTTCCGGAGTGACAGAAACCTGAACCCCAGTTCGCACGCTTTTGCATAAGGGAATAATGGATCCTTGATCGTATTGCTATGGTTAGGCTTTTGCCTTAAATTCTATCTTGTATTTGGGGATGCTTGCAAGGTGTTTAATCATAAGAGTGTATTCATCTTGGCCTAGAGAGTGCACTAGCATAGATCCACCCACCAACACTTATCAACACATAACATAGTATCGATACGGAATATGACAAAAGCACATGACTACCTCTCCTGTGTGTCCTCAAGAACGCTTTAGTCTTTATAAGTTCAGTTGCTAGGCCTCTCCTTTGCTAATAAAGGATTGGGCCACTTGTTACTTTCAGTACCTTTTACATTACTTGCCTTTACATTCCTGTTGCTTATATCGAGAAAACCCCTAAAAAGTTATCTTTCAGTGCTTGCAGTAGTTTCTTGCTCAGAATCGCTTATCAATACCTTCTGCTACTCGTTGGGTTCGACACTCTTACTTATCGAAAACGCTGCAACCGATCCCTTACGGTTGAGGGTCATCAAGTACCGTTTTCTGGCGCCGTTGCCGGGGAGCGTAGCGCTATTGGTAAAGTGAAACTGGTAAGAAAGTCTTTTGATAATTATGTTTTTATTTTTACTATTGTTGCTCTTTGTCCTTATGGATAACCATATTATTGGAGCGTTGCTTGCGGGAAGACACCCCACACCTGTGGTGGTTGATCCTCCCCCTACTGAAATTGTGCCTTATAAAATACCAGCTGGCATTATCGATTATGTTTTGACTAATCATTATGCAGGAGACAAACATCCCGGTGAACACTTGCTATATTTGTCACGACTATGTTCATTATTTAAGCTTGCAGGTGTATCGAGGGAGTTTGTCATGAGGAAATTGTTTGTCGTATCCCTTACAGATAAAGCTTCAGATTGGTATGAGCTTCTCGATAACCCACACTTGCTGGATTGGCAGGAGCTTATGTCTCTCTTTTATACTAAATTTTATCCTCTTCATGAAATTCATCGAGACAGGAATTATATCTATAACTTTAGGTCTCGTGACGGAGAAAGCATTGCTCAAGCTTGGGGGAGATTGAAGACCCTAATGCTCAAATGCCCTATTCATAAGCTTCCCAAGGAAATAATACTTACAAATTTTTATGCCAGGCTTTCTCGTCAGGATAAGGAGATGCTGGATGCCTCCTCTAGTGGGGTATTTCAGAAGAAGAGTGTTGAAGAAAGGTGGGATCTCCTTGAAAGAATCCAGAGGAATACCGAAGATTGGGAAATTGATAAAGGTATTGAACCCGCTATAAATTATGAACATGATTATATTGAGAGCTATGTAGAAACTGATTACTTCAATACTTTTTGCTCTAAGATTGGTCTTGATTCCCATCTAGTGATTGATTTATGTAAGAACTTTGCCTCTCATGTTGATTCTTTTAAAAAGAATAGAGACCAGCACCATGCACCTTTTAAAGAAAAACCTATTGATATTTATGTTGTTGAGCCTATTTTGCCTGCAGTTATATATGAACAGCCTCCTTTTCCCACTAGGATAAAGGAGCACTCTCTTGTGACAGGCATAATAAATAAAAGTGAGAGAAGAGTTGATGAACCTGAGGACCAGATTAGGGTCGATCCTCGAGTTGCATTGATTAAAGACCTTGTTACTGATGATGTTTTGGATTCCAATATAACTTTTTGTGCTGTTTCCACTAACCTTGTCACAGCCAAGAACAAAGGCCCAATTTCAGGTACTCCGGTGGTATCCATTAAAATAGGAGATCACAATTATTATGGGCTATGCGATTTGGGATCGAGTGCAAGTGCTATTCCTTATTCACTTTATGAAGAAATCATCGGTGAGATTTCCCCTTGTGAACTTGAAGAAGTTGATTTTACTATTCATCTTGCAAATAGATCAACTATCTCTCCTATCGGAATTGTGAGGGACGTCGAAGTCCTATGTGGAAAGGTAAAATACCCTATCGACTTTTTGGTACTTGGTTCAGCCAGGGACAACTTTTGTCCCATCATTTTTGGTAGACCTTTTCTTAGAACTTGTGGAGCTATAATAGATTGCAAGAAAGGTAAAGTTTCTGTTGAATTCAATGGAGAACTCTATGAATTTAATTTTTCTAAGTTCTCCAAGTAGCCTCGTGGTACTGATTTACCTAGTGATGATAAAATTATTAAAAGTATTGCCTCTATTTCTATTCCCCCTAATGATCCTTTGCAGCAATACATGGAGGACCACGAGAATGATTTACATATGCAGGAAAGAAATGAACTAGATGAAATATTCTTGAGGCAGCCTGCTATCCTGAAGCACAACCTTACGGTTGAACCTTTGGGAATTTTGTCAAAACCGAAAGAAGACCCGGTGTTCGATCTTAAGCCTCTTCCCGATACGCTCAAGTATGCTTATTTAGATGAAAAGAAAGTATATCCTGTTATTATCAATTCTAACCTTTCAGGATATGAAGAAGAGCGATTATTGGAAGTACTTCATAAACACCGAGGCGCGATTGGCTACACCCTTGATGACCTTAAGGGGATTAGTCCATCTATCTGTCAACATACTATCAACCTTGAGCCTGATGCTAAACCAGTTGTTGATCATCAACGACGGTTGAACCCGAAGATGATGGATGTCGTGAGAACTGAGATTCTCAAGCTTCTAGCCGCAGGTATTATCTACCCTATAGCTGATAGTAAGTGGGTAAGTCCGGTACATTGTGTTCCTAAGAAAGGAGGTACAACTGTGGTTCCTAATGATAAAAATGAACTAATACCTCAGAGGATTATTATTAGATATAGAATGTGTATTGATTACAGGAAGTTGAACAAGGCAACCAGGAAGGATCACTACCCGTTGCCGTTCATCGACCAAATGCTCGAAAGGTTATCCAAAAATACCCACTTTTGTTATCTCGATGGTTATTCTGGCTTCTCTCAAATTCATGTTAACACTGACGATCAAGAGAAGACCACTTTTACTTGCCCTTTTGGTACTTATGCTTACAGACGTATGCCTTTCGGTTTATGTAATGCCCCTGCTACTTTTCAAAGGTGTATGTCTGCTATCTTTCATGGTTTTTGCGGGGATATTATGGAAGTCTTCATGGACGATTTCTCCGTCTATGGAACTTCATTTGACCATTGTCTTCACAACCTTAATAAAGTTTTGCAGAGATGCGAGGAGACAAATTTGGTACTCAACTAGGAGAAGTGCCACTTTATGGTTAATGAAGGAATTGTTCTTGGTCACAAGATTTCCGAAAGGGGAATTGAAGTGGACAAAGCCAAGATCGAAGCTATTGAAAGGATGCCCCATCCAAGGGACATCAAAGGTATTCGCAGTTTTCTCGGTCATGCAGGTTTTTATAGAAGATTTATTAAAGACTTTTCTAAAACCTCGAGACCCCTCACTAACCTTCTCCAGAAGGATGTTTTTTTTGCGTTTGATGAAAATTGTAAGGAAGCTTTTGAAGTCCTTAAGAAAGCTTTGATAACTGCTCCTATAGTACAACCACCTGACTGGAATTTACCTTTTGAGATTATGTGTGATGCAAGTGATTTTGCTGTTGGAGCTATTTTAGGACAAAGGGTTGATAATAAATTGAATGTTATACACTATGCTAGTAAGACCCTTGATAGTGCTCAAAGAAATTATGCTACTACTGAGAAGGAATTCTTAGCTGTAGTTTTTGCTTGTGATAAGTTTAGGCAGTACATTGTTGATTCCAAAGTTATTATTCATACTGATCATGCTGCCATTAAATATCTTATGACAAAGAAGGATGCCAAGCCAAGGCTTATCCGATGGGTGCTCCTTCTCCAAGAATTTGATTTGCAGATTGTTGATGGGAAAGGAGAAGACAATCCGGTAGCGGACAATCTTTCAAGAATGGAAGATATACCGCATGACCCCATCCCAGTTAACGATAGTTTTCCAGACGAGCAACTTGTCGTTGTAAAAGTACAACCTCTCTCCGATCCTTGGTATGCAGATTATGCTAATTTTATTGTTGCAAAGTATTTGCCTCCAGGTCTAATGTTTCAGCAAAGGAAGATGTTCTTTCATGATTTGAGGCACTACTTTTGGGATGACCCACATCTTTTCAAAGAAGGTCCCGACGGGATCATGAGAAGATGCATTCCGCAACATGAGCAGAAGGACGTTCTCCGACGGTGTCATGATAGTCCCTATGGAGGACATCACGCCGGTGAGAGGACTGCACATAAGGTTCTTCAATCAGGTTTTTATTGGCCTACTCTCTTTAAAGATGCTAGAAATTATGTTTTAGCCTGTGATAAATGTCAGAGAGTTGGTAACATTAGTAGAAGGAATGAGATGCCTATGAATTACTCACTTGTGATTGAACCTTTCGATTGTTGGGGTTTCGATTTTATGGGTCCTTTTCCTTCTTCGCACAAGTACACTCACATTTAGTAGCTGTTGATTATGTGACCAAGTGGGTTGAAGCAATCCCCACTGAAAGTGCTGACCACAAAACATCCTTGAAAATGCTTAAGGATGTAATATTTCCTAGGTTTGGTGTACCAAGGTACCTCATGACCGATGGAGGATCACACTTCACGCACGGAGCTTTTAGAAAAGCTTTGGCTAAATACGATGTTAATCATAGAATTGCTTCACCTTATCATCCTCAAACTAGTGGGCAAGTTGAGCTCACCAATAGAGAGATTAAGTTGATCTTGCAGAAAACAGTAAATAGAAATAGGAAGGATTGGTCAAATAATTGGGAGATGCTTTGTGGGCATATAGAACTGCTTACAAAAACCCCATGGGCATGTCTCCCTATAAGATGGTGTATGGCAAGGCTTGCCATTTGCCATTAGAGCTAGAGCACAAAGCTTTCTGGGCTGTTAGAGAGCTTAACGCTGACCCAAAACTAGCTGGTGAGAAGCGTCTCATGAACTTGACTTCTCTAGATGAATGGAGAAGTGAAGCTTACGAGAGCGCTAAAATGTTCAAAGAAAAGGTAAAAAGGTGGCATGATAGGAAGATCCTGAAACGTGAATTTAATGTTGGTGATAAAGTTTTGTTGTTTAGATCCCGTTTCAGGTTTTCTCCAGGTAAACTACTTTCCAGGTGGGAAGGACCATTTCATATTGAAGAAGTTTATCGGTCTGGTGCAATTAAGATTAATAATTTTGAAGGCACCAAACCTCAAGTTGTGAATGGGCAAAGACTTAAACATTACATAGCAGGAGACCCCGTCGATGTTGATGTGAATATAATATACACAACAACCCATGAAGAACATGTTGCAGCCCTGTTTCAGACGCCAGCAGAAGCAGAATAAAGGAAAGGTACGTAGTACGGTAAGAAAACACCGCAAAACATCATAAAAGTTCCGTATTACGTGTTTTTGAAAAATTAGTAAAATTCCGAGTCGAAGTGGAGCCGGAGACGACCACCAGGGAGTCCAGGCGCCCCCCTGGCGCCCCCCCCCTGGGCCGCGCCGGCAGGCCGCCTGGACACCCTGGTGCCCGTCTCCGACCCCGCTTTGGTCCGTTACCTTCCTTTCTGTGCATAAATTTTTCCTATATATTTGCCCGGGTTGTTCCGGCAACTTATCTTGCGATTTCGCGTGTTTTCTCTTTGATCTGTTTCTGCCAGGAAATATTTCAGCTAAATTTAGGTGCCATGGCTTCTCCAAGTTCCCCCAAGGACACGTTCGTAACGTCATCAACCCTTACCTCACTGAGGTGAAGAAGCACCCTCAGGTGGTTCAGATGAAGGAAGGCGTCCTTCATCAAGAAGATCTGAAGGGACCTATCAAGGAGGGGAGTGTCCAGACTAGGCTGGAAGAAGTGGAGCAAGAAGTCTTCAAGTACAAGAAGATGACCGAGCGTGGTGTCGAAGCTAACTTTGACATCACCAACGAGCTGAAGAACTACTTTCTGAAGGAGATGAAGGAGATGTGGGAAAGAATCGCCGCGTCTGAAGACATAATCATAGAACTCCAAGGGCAAATTAACGATCTATATAACCAAAACTGTGAGTATGAACTAAGATTTATGCGCATGAGTTTGGGTGCTGAATGCAGGATTCAGGAGATGAGCCTCTCACGAGAGACTTTAGCAAGATATCCATGGAAGCATTTCGTCAAGGACTACGTGATTAACGCCAACAAGCATGGGTGAAATCTCCATGGGTAATGGCATTCCCTTGGCTTGTTCCAAGCTTGGGGGAGTGCCTGGTATCTTTATCTTT
Organism: Secale cereale; assembly: GCA_902687465.1. Classification (NCBI taxonomy): domain Eukaryota; kingdom Viridiplantae; phylum Streptophyta; class Magnoliopsida; order Poales; family Poaceae; genus Secale; species Secale cereale. Next base: position 736,127,919 of record LR738711.1, read on the forward strand.
TACCTTTTGTCTTTTAGAAGTCAAGTAGAGTCGTATCATGTCTAGGGAGATTATTAAATGAGATAGGTGTGTGCATTGAGGTCTATCGCCCCTTGGTGAAGAATTGTATCCGTGTGTGTGGAGTCGTCTATGATGGAATATTAATGAGAAGTTTATCGGTTCCTTTTTGCTGCACTCGGTATTCTCTTCACGCAATCGACCTTATATGATGATTCTTATGGGGAGTATTGACCTTATGTCAGGTATGGCTATGAAACTTTATTTAATCTTGGCAAACATAGCTTTGGTCATAACAACAAGCATGATTCTCTTAGAGTATCAACATAGCCAAAACCTTTATGTTATTATACTTGAAGTGTTATGTTGACAAGGAAGACAACTTGATGTGTTATGCTTATTTCAATGTTCATCCTTTATATTGCTTTGCATCTTAGTCATCATCAATTATCTGCTCTCTCAAAACCTTTGCTAGCCTAACTCTGTACTAAGCGGAATTCTGCTTGTGCATCCATACCCTTAAGCCAATACCTTCCATATGAGTCCACCATACCTACCTACCCGTGGTACTCCACTACCACCTCCTAAAAGTATATAATTTATGTGTTATCCTTAAATGTTCAAAATCTTTTATTTTGTGCCTCTGCTTTAGCTCATGAGGAAGTAGTAGCTAATTCATGACCCTTTTTGAGTTGGACAAGCTTCACCCCGGGATTGCATGTATGATGTGCAAACCCATAATACGAACAGGAACTGGCATTGAGTGCGCCCGGCTTAAAAATAATATAACAAACAAACCCTCCTTCACGCTTTGGTCATGAGAAATCAGAAAACTTTGGCAGTGATAAACAAAGGAGAATAAGAGGATGTTATCGTCCTCATACGGGAGCCGTTCCTCGAAACTTGTACAGTTCAAGAAGTAATTGAGTTATCTATTAGCATTCGTTGACGAATCATGCACCTCTCAAAAACTTGTTTTCATTCTGTTTGATTTGAGAATAGCACATGAGTTTTCCCTACTACCCTAGAGCAGGGCCTATCTTTTAATTTTAAAGTTGAGTCAGTTATTCCTACTTCCTTCTGTTTCTCAAAGAGAGCAGACGTTTGATGTTGATAAGGATTCATGCATATAAAGCTGCATTAAGATTTGTCATATCATATCCTTGTTGACATTATCATTTGATAAGTAAGTTGTTTGTCATGCCCGGCTAAGGCAAATATCTTCCTCTGTGTTAACACTTTCACTTCTTGCTTATTAACTTGTTATTTCAAAAAGCTTCAATTAATCCCATCAAAAGCAAAAGTTAAAATTATTTGTTGTTCCTTGACCAAAGGACATGTTTGCCATGATATAATGAGTTTCTATTGGTCCTACTTTCGAATATAAGTGTTAACACTCTTTCATGAGAGCCTTATGAGTTGAAGATTGTTGCTGAGGATATTTGAGTTGGTGAAGATACTATGATGCTTCTTGTCCGTATTCTATTTATCGACGCTTCACTCTCTAAACTTGTGGACAGGTTTACCGAGTTCATATTCGCTTGGGGACAAGCGAGGTCTAAGCTTGGGGGTGTTGATACATCCAAAATGCATCACTATTTTGTATTATAATGCATCCTTATTCATTGATATATTTCACGTTATGATGATGTTCTTATGTTGTTTTGGTCTACTTTACACAGTTTGCAACTTTCCGATGCCGAAACAGCAGACGCAGGATTCAGCAGGAAAAAGTGGATACTGAGTTGCTGAAGAAGAACACCTCCAAATTACCTGAAAATTGACGGGACTTGTTTTTCAGAAGAATAACGAAGACACGCAAAAGGGGAGTCAGAGGGGGGCCACACGGTGCCCAGGCGGCCTGGGGGCGCCCCCCCTGGCCGCGCCGGGGGGGCGCCTGGAGCCCCTGGCCCACCTCTGGCCGCCCCCTTTTGCATATATGCTCTCCGTCTCCCGAAAACCCTAAGCACGGGACTTTTTTCGGAGTTCCGCCACCGCTTCGAGGCGGAAACCTACAGAGAAGAAAAGGGCATCTCCGGCGGGCAGATTCCGCCGGGGAGATCACCTCCCGGAAGGGGAGATCGTCGCCATCGTCATCACCATCATCACGGGCATCATTGAGATCATCATCAACATCATCCCCAACACCAGCACCATATCCATCTTCATCCAAATCTCATCTTTCCATCGCAACTCGTGTTGTAACTTGTACTACCTATCCTCTCTACTCCATCGGTGTTGATTACTACTTTGTGGTGAATGCTATTGAGTTTTGTTGGAAGAAATATTATTATGTCCAGATTGTTTATCACATATTTATCCCCTCTGATCATGATCTCTTTTATGTCTTGTGAGTAGTTACTTTAGTTCTTGAGGACATGGGGAAAGTCTTGTTGTTAGTAGTCATATGCCGTTGAAGTAATATGTGTTGTTTGATACTTAAGTTGTGTTGTCATTCAACTAGTGGTGTTGTGTGAGTCGAACACCCAACACTTCGCCTTACTAAGGACCTAGGGGAATGCATTGTGTATAAAGAATGCTTATGGTGGGTTGCCGGAGTGACAGAAACCTGAACCCCAGTTCGCACGCTTTTGCATAAGGGAATAATGGATCCTTGATCGTATTGCTATGGTTAGGCTTTTGCCTTAAATTCTATCTTGTATTTGCGGATGCTTGCAAGGTGTTTAATCATAAGAGTGTATTCATCTTGGCCTAGAGAGTGCACTAGCATAGATCCACCCACCAACACTTATCAACACATAACATAGTATCGATACGGAATATGACGAAAGCACATGACTACCTCTCCCGTGTGTCCTCAAGAACACTTTAGTCTTTATAAGTTCAGTTGCTAGGCCTCTCCTTTGCTAATAAAGGATTGGGCCACTTGTTACTTTTAGTACCTTTTACATTACTTGCCTTTACATTCCTGTTGCTTATATCGAGAAAACCCCTAAAAAGTTATCTTTCAGTGCTTGCAGTAGTTTCTTGCTCAGAATCGCTTATCAATACCTTCTGCTCCTCGTTGGGTTCGACACTCTTACTTATCGAAAACACTGCAACCGATCCCTTACGGTTGAGGGTCATCACGAGACGGTTATTCATTTAAATCAGAGAATAATGGTTGTTCTATTTTTATGAATAATATCTTTTATGGTCATGCACCCTTGAATAGTGGTCTATTCTTATTGGATCTCAATTGTAGTGATACACATATTCATAATATTGAAACCAAAAGATGCAATGTTAATAATGATAGTGCAACTTATTTGTGGCACTGCCGTTTAGGTCATATTGGTGTAAAGCGCATGAAGAAACTCCATAGTGATGGACTTTTGGAATCACTTGATTATGAATCACTTGGTGCTTGCGAACCATGACTCATGGGCAAGATGACTAAAACTCCGTTCTCCGGAATTGTGGAGCGAGCAACAGAGTTGTTGGAAATCATACATATTGATGTATGCGGACCAATGAGTGTCGAAGCTCGCGGCGGGTATCGTTATTTTCTGACCTTCACTGATGATTTGAGCAGATATGGGTATATCTACTTAATGAAGCACAAGTCTGAAACATTTGAAAAGTTCAAAGAATTTCATAGTGAAGTAGAGAATCATCGTAACAAGAAAATAAAGTTTCTACGATCTGATCATGGAGGAGAATATTTGACTTACGAGTTTAGTCTTCATTTGAAACAATGTGGAATAGTTTCACAACTCACGCCACCCGGAACACCACAGCGTAATGGTGTGTCCGAACGTCGTAACCGTACTTTATTGGATATGGTGCGATCTATGATGTCTCTTACCGATTTACCACTATCGTTTTGGGGATATGCTTTAGAGACAGCTGCATTCACGTTAAATAGGGCACCATCTAAATCCGTTGAGACGACACCTTATGAACTATGGTTTGGCAAGAAACCAAAGTTGTCGTTTCTTAAAGTTTGGGGTTGCAATGCTTATGTGAAAAAGCTTCAACCTGATAAGCTCGAACCCAAGTCGGAGAAATGTGTCTTCATAGGATACCCAAAAGAGACTGTTGGGTACACCTTCTATCACAGATCCGAAGGCAAGATATTCGTTGCTAAGAATGGATCCTTTCTAGAGAAGGAGTTTCTCTCGAAAGAAGTGAGTGGGAGGACAGTAGAACTTGATGAGGTAATTGTACCTTCTCCTGAATTGGAAAGTAGTACATCAGAGAAAATTGTTCCGGTGATTCCTACACCAGTTAGTGAGGAAGCTAATGATGATGATCATGAAACTTCAGATCAAGTTTCTGCTGAACGTCGTAGATCAACCAGAGTACGTTCCGCACCAGAGTGGTACGGCAACCCAGTTCTGGAAGTCATGTTACTAGACCATGATGAACCTACGAACTATGAGGAAGCGATGATGAGCCCAGATTCCACAAAATGGCTTGAGGCCATGAAATCTGAGATGGGATCCATGTATGAGAACAAAGTGTGGACTTTGGTTGACTTGCCCGATGGTCGGCAAGCCATCGAAAATAAATGGATCTTCAAGAGGAAGACCGACGCAGACGGTAATGTTACTGTCTACAAAGCTCGACTTGTTGCGAAAGGGTTTCGACAAGTTCAAGGAGTTGACTATGATGAGACTTTCTCACCTGTAGTGATGCTAAAGTCTTTCCGAATCATGTTAGCAATTGCCGCATTTTATGATTATGAAATCTGGGAAATGGATGTCAAAATTGCATTCCTGAATGGATATCTCAAAGAAGAGTTGTATATGATGCAACCAGAAGGTTTTGTCGATCCAAAAGGTGCTAACAAAGTGTGCAAGCTCCAGCGATCCATCTATGGACTGGTGCAAGCATCTCGGAGTTGGAATATATGCTTTGATGAGGTGATCAAAGCATATGGTTTTGTACAGACTTTTGGAGAAGCCTGTATTTACAAGAAAGTGAGTGGGAGCCCCGTAGCATTTCTGATATTATATGTGGATGACATATTGTTGATTGGAAATGATATAGAATTTCTGGATAGCATAAAAGGATACTTGAATAAAAGTTTTTCAATGAAAGACCTCGGTGAAGCTGCTTATATATTAGGCATCAAGATCTATAGAGATAGATCAAGACGCTTAATTGGACTTTCACAAAGCACATACCTTGGTAAAGTTTTGAAGAAGTTCAAAATGGATCAGTCAAAGAAAGGGTTCTTGCCTGTGTTACAAGGTGTGAAGTTGAGTAAGACTCAATGCCCGACCACTTCGGAAGATAGAGAGAAAATGAAAGTCATTCCCTATGCCTCAGCCATAGGATCTATCATGTATGCAATGCTGTGTACCAGACCTGATGTGTGCCTTGCTATAAGTCTAGCAGGGAGGTACCAAAGTAATCCAGGAGTGGATCACTGGATAGCGGTCAAGAACATCCTGAAATACCTGAAAAGGACAAAGGATATGTTTCTCGTCTATGGAGGTGACAAAGAGCTCATCGTAAACGGTTACGTCGATTCTAGCTTTGACACTGATCCGGATGACTCTAAGTCACAAACCGGATATGTATTTTTATTGAACGGTGGAGCTGTCAGTTGGTGCAGTTCCAAGCAGAGCGTCGTGGCGGGATCTACGTGTGAAGCGGAATACATAGCTGCTTCGGAAGCAGCAAATGAAGGAGTCTGGATGAAGGAGTTCATATCCGATCTAGGTGTAATACCTAGTGCATTGGGTCCAATGAAAATCTTTTGTGATAACACTGGAGCAATAGCCTTGGCGAAGGAATCCAGGTTTCACAAGAGAACAAAGCACATCAAAAGACGCTTCAATTCCATCCGCGATCTAGTCAAGGAGGGAGACATAGAGATTTGCAAGGTACATACGGATCTGAATGTTGCAGACCCGTTGATTAAGCCTCTTCCGCGGGCAAAACATGATCAGCACCAGGACTCCATGGGTGTGAGGATCATTACTTTGTAATCTAGATTATTGACTCTAGTTCAAGTGGGAGACTGAAGGAAATATGCCCTAGAGGCAATAATAAAGATGTTATTTGTATTTCCTTATATCATGATAAATGTCTTTTATTCATGCTAGAATTGTATTAACCGGAAACTTAGTACATGTGTGAATACATAGACAAAATAGTATGTCCCTAGTATGCCTCTACTAGACTAGCTCATTGATCAAAGATGGCTATGTTTCCTAGCCATAGACATGAGTTGTCATTTGATCAACGGGATCACATCATTAGGAGAATGATGTGATGGACTAGACCCATCCGTTAGCTTAGCACTTTGAACGTTTAGTTTTACTGCTATTGCTTTCTTCATGACTTATACATGTTCCTATGACTATGAGATTATGCAACTCCCGAATACCGTAGGAACACCTTGTGCGCTATCAAACGTCACAATGTAACTGGGTGATCATAAAGATGCTCTACAGGTGTCTCCGAAAGTATTCATGGTGTTGGCATAGATCAAGACTAGGATTTGTCACTCCGAGTGTCGGAGAGGTATCTCTTGGCCCTCTCGGTAATACACATCATAATAAGCCTTGCAAGCAAATGACTAATGAGTTAGTCACGAGATGATGTATTACGGAACGAGTAAAGAGACTTGCCGGTAACGAGATTGAACTAGGTATAGAGATATCGACGATCGAATCTCGGGCAAGTAACATACCAATGACAAAAGGAACAACATATGTTGTTATGCGGTTTGACTGATAAAGATCTTCGTAGAATATGTAGGAGCCAATATGAGCATCCAGGTTCTGCTATTGGTTATTGACCGGAGACAAGTCTCGGTCATGTCTACATAGTTCTCGAACCCGTAGGGTCCGCACGCTTAACGTTTGATGACGATCGATATTATGAGTTTATGAGTTTTGATGTACCGAAGGCAGTTCGGAGTCCCGGATGAGATCACGGACATGACGAGGAGTCTCGGAATGTCCGAGACGTAAAGATTGATATATTGGACAACTATATTCGAACACCGAAAGTGTACCGTAAAGTTTCGGAATTTACCGGAGTACCGGGGGGGTACCGGAACCCCTGGGGAAGCTATGGGCCTTAATGGGCCGTAGGAGAAAGAGGGAAGGAGGGCCAGGGCTGGGCCGCGCGCCCCCCACCCCTTGGTCCGAATTGGACAAGGAAGGAGGGGGGTCGGCGCCCCTTTCCTTCTCCTTCTCCCTCTCCTTCCTTTCCCCCTTCTCCCTTTTGGTAGTTCCTACTAGGAATAGGATTGCAATCCTATTCCTAGTAGGATTGCACCTCCTAGGCGCGCCACAAGGGGCCGGCCGGCCTCCCCCCTTGCTCCTTTATATACGGGGGCAGGGGGCACCCAAAGACACACAAGTTGAATTGTTTTAGCCATGTGCGGTGCCCCCCTCCACAGAAACACACCTCGGTCATACCGTCGCAATGCTTAGGCGAAGCCCTGCGCCGATAGATACATCATATCCGTCACCACGCCGTCGTGCTGACGAAACTCTCCCGTGAAGCTCAACTGGATCAAGAGCCCGTGGGACGTCATCAAGCTAAACGTGTGCTGAACGCGGAGGTGCCGTACGTTCGGTGCTTGATCGGTTGGAACGCGAAGAAAGTTCGACTACATCAACCGCGTCACTTGACGCTTCCGCTCCCGGTCTACGAGGGTACATAGACACACTCTCCCTCTCGTTGCTATGCATCTGGTAGATAGATCTTGAGTGATCGTAGGAAAATTTTAAAATACTACATTCCCCAACAGCAGTGAGGACACTCCTCGGACTACGGACCCAGTCCGCATCATTGCTTACAATATCTTTCAACTTAGTATTTCTCTAGGATTGTATTAAACAGGGAGCTACAACGCAAGCTATTGGTCTACAACATAATTTACGAAGACAACTTAGACTATTGTTCATGACAATTAAGTTCATCTAATCAAATTAAATGAACTCCCACTCAGATAGACATCTCTCTAGTCATCCAAGTGATACATGATCTAAATCGACTAGGCCATGTCCGATCATCACGTGAGACGGACTAGTCATCAACGGTGAACATCTTTATGTTGATTGTATCTTCTATACGACTCATGTTCGACCTTTCGGCCTTCCGTGTTCCGAGGCCATGTCTGTACATGCTAGGCTCGTCAAATGAACCCTAAGTGTATTGCGTGTGTAAATCTGGCTTACACCCGTTGTATGCGAACGTTAGAGCCTATCACACCCGATCATCACGTGGTGCTTCGGAACAACAAACCTTAGCAACGGTGCACAGTTAGGGGGAACACAATTCTTGAAATTTTAGTGAGAGATCATCTTATTTACTACTGTCGTTCTAAGCGAATAAGATGTAAAACATGATAAACATCACATGCAATCAAATAGTGACATGATATGGCCAATATCATTTTGCTTCTTTTGATCTTCATCTTCGGGGCTCTATGATCATCATCGTCACCGGCATGACACCATGATCTCCATCATCGTGTCTTCATGAAGTCGTCTCGCCAAACATTACTTCTACTACTATGGCTAACAGTTAGCAATAAAGTAAAGTAATTACATGGCGTTTTCAGTGACACGCAGGTCATACAATAAAATAAGACAACTCCTATGTCTCCTGCCGGTTGTCATACTCATCGACATGCAAGTCATGATTCCTATTACAAGAACATGATCAATCTCATACATCACATATATATCATTCATCACATCCTTTTGGCCATATCACATCACACGGCACATGCTGCAAGAACAAGTTAGACGTCCTCTAATTGTTGTTGCAAGTTTTTACGTGGCTGCTATAGGTTTCTAGCAAGAACGTTTCTTACCTACGCCAAAACCACAACGTGATATGCCAATTTCTATTTACCCTTCATAAGGACCATTTTCATCGAATCCGATCCGACTAAAGTGGGAGAGACAGACACCCGCTAGCCACCTTATGCAACTAGTGCATGTCAGTCGGTGGAACCTGTCTCACGTAAGCGTACGTGTAAGGTCGGTCCGGGCCGCTTCATCCCACGATGCTGCCGAATCAAGATAAGACTAGTAACGACAAGTAAATTGACAAATCGACGCCCACAACTACTTTGTGTTCTACTCGTGCAAGAAACTACGCATAGACCTAGCTCTGATACCACTGTTGGGGATCATAGCTGTGGGGACCCCGACTCATAAGTCGTGGTCACCGAATGCACGTGTACAGTGATCCCAGAGATCAATGCCCACTGAACACACAGAAGCTGAATAACAAGAGTCTTACATCCTTGCATACCGTATTACACAAATAGGACCATAATGGTCAAGCCTTGAGTATATCATCATAGCGGAAATCTTCAATAACATCTTGGACCCATGCCATCTGCCTTAACCCTACAGGCATTCTGACTGGGAAGCATCATAGCTCGCATGCTCGTTACCAAGAAATCTTCATCATATCTTGTTCTCTCATGCCTGGCCAATAAAATAACCAGTGGCAAGCCAATGAGTACTTTAAATGTACTCGCAAGCAACCCAAGTGTGATGACAGAATAATTATGCAAGGCTCTACTGCTAGATTGGCAGTTTTGCGGAAAGCTAGTTTTTCATATGCAAGTATGATCAACATATAACATGGACATGCATGTGTCTGCAACAAGTATCAGGAGGTCACAGACATCATTATCGAGAAAGAGTTGTAATCAACTCGTGCTCAAACTCATTGTGACTTTCTCACAATCACATCAACAGATCCACCATACCGTGTTGTTTTCCAGAAACTTATGGACATAGTCTAAGTAGCACCACCCAACTGTCCTTGACCACGGACACGGCTATTCGAATAGTTTGACACTATGCAGAGGTTGCACACTTTACCCACAAGATCTTGGGAACTTCCGTGTCATCCACGACCCGCGGTACCTCAAGTACCCGGGGTAAGCACCCGATCACTATCTTTCCCTAGACGACACTAACACAGAGTCCACTCGATTGGTAGCAACCCCCGTGCCCCACATTTCACATCTTAATACTTGTGGAGACTCGCTCCCATATTCATCACATACCACAAGCACGGGGTACCAACGGTGTGTCCGGTGCCCTGTAAAGACAGTCATGGCCGCCTATCCAAGCACGACCCCATCCCGAGAGTGACCTCATGTCACACCCGTCACTAGTAATGCGGGCACCATGCTAGTATCGACCTAGGTAATCAATAATGCCCTTTCCCATATAAGGGTAGAGTGGTTGCGCATGTTTGGTTGGGACGGTAGTCACACATAAATCTAATCCATCTCTGTCAACAACACTCTCATCAAGCCTCGGTACACTACTTCTTCACCAAGTAGTGCCCTAGTTTCTCATCATCTCCCAGGGGCATTAATGGCACCCACTGGGTCATTTGCAAGTATGTCAAACCACACTTGTTTCACTCAATGCATAACCCTGACCCATTTGCGTAGCCAACTACTATAGCATACATCTATCTACTCCCACCCACATAACCCTCATAGGAAGGTAGGGTCATGTTTGATGCAAGTTCAATAGCAAAGTAACAAAGGCACCAACCAAAGTGGTCACCTCTTCTACATGATTCCGATGCATTGATAATGAGGTGCTATGAGACATGCATAAAAAGGTTTCTCGAACATGGTCAAAGGGTTGCTTGCCTTATCCTTCCGAGTCTTCAAACCTTCTGGTCCACCTCCGAGTACTCCGTTTATTTCGTCAACTAACGATGGAAACGATCATAATAAGCAATACAGCAAGGCAAAAATAAAAGTGCTCTAAAAATAGGAGTTGGACTTTTCTAGGATACCTCTGGTCATATGAAAAATAACCAAGGTGGTTACATAGGTATTGGATCAATGGATAGTTTGGATCATTTCAATATGATGGAACCAAGGGGTTTATGGATTTGAAAGAAGTGTACAGAAATATATTCTTGAATGATGAGCAAAGGCACCCATCAACAAGTCATGATTTTAGAAGCATCTAGGAGTTGGTTTCACTGGATTTGGAGTTCAAATGAATTTCCTAGGATTTTGCAAAGCTGTTAAATATGAAGAAATGGCTCATTATTTGGTGGGGTACAGAAAGTATTAATAAAAATGTTCCAAAACTAAGTTTGGATATGACAAGCACCTAGGAATTTGAACCACTGCATTTGGATCAAATTTGAGCCATCTGTGATTTTCTAAAGTTCATCACAGAAATAGAATAATGACACTTTGATAATATTTGTGAAGAAAAAGTTTATAGAAAAATGTGCATGTTGCACCAACAGGTAGATCATGATTTTAGAGACCACCAGAAATTTGAATCATGTAATTTGGAGTTTATTTGAATTATTTATGGGTTTTTGAAGTTGACTGGAAATGCAAAAAGAAAAGGAGAAAGGGTTATACCCTTTACTGCGCACAGGGCGGAAGATAGCTGCACAACAACTGGGCCGGCCCAACAGCTCGGCCGCGTGCACAGGGGTGGTGTGACGTCGGAGGCGCCTTCGTGGAGTACGCCTTCGCACTGGGAAGGCGTCTTCCTGCCGTCCCGCCTCCACTTAAACGACGTGGCGGTCGGCTGGGTCGCTGACCTGCGGGGCCCAGCCGCAGGTCGTCTCCCACGTCCGTCGTCGTCTTCCTCTCGACGGGAGGGGCAGGGGAGGTTCGGCCTTGCTGGCCGCCGGCGCCACACCGCCCGCCTGCGCCGGCCGGAGATGGGAGCGGCGCCGTGTGGCTCGGCCGCGCCCGAAGGAGGAGTCAGGGGAGAGGCAACACCTCCCTCGTGCGTGCGCGGACGAGGTCGGAGCAGGGCCCGGCTGCCACCCGTGCCGGCGATTCCGGCCACCTCCGGCGGTGTGCGGCACACCGGAGTTCTCAGGAAGAGGTGCCGCATCCATCCAGATGCCCAGGGTAGGTCGGGGGAGGCCCGAAGAGGTGAAGGGCCGAATGGCCGTGGAAGGGGCCGCCGGCCATGGAGGGGGAAAGAGAGCACCAGGGGGAGAGGGAGCTTGTCCAGGAGGTTCGTGTGGGAGAGGGGAAGTGGGAAGAGGCCGCACGGGAGCTCG
>LR738711.1:736140009-736175771 GCA_902687465.1 Secale cereale
GGGACCTCTAAATAGAGTGGCAGTGGTGCACCGTGGGCAGCGTCCACGGACGCGCTCGGGTGAGCTCGCGGAGGGAGAAGGAGGGCAGGGGAGGTTAGGGCCGACATGCCTGCAGGTCGCGGACGTCGAGGGCACCTCGGGAGACACGATGGGAAGGCCCGAGGTGGTCGGGTGTGCCTGATTGGGCGAGGCTACAGTGCGCCAGGGCACTATAGCGCGCTCCAGAGCGTGAACTCTGCATGCCATGGCGTAAGCAAGGTGTCATTGCGTGTCCCCTTATGTCCAGCAGTGCTAGGGGTTAGTAAAGAATTGCCCAGACGGCCTGGGATGCCCTGGAGGCCACTGGAGTGAGGAGGGAGGTGAGAAAGGAGAAGAATGTTGCTGTCCACAAGAGTAAAAATGGGGTTTTCACCCCCCAATCATTGAGCTGAGGACATGGGGAAGTTACTGGGGGTAGAAGATGATCAGGTTTACCTGTGGTAAAAATTTGAGGTGAAGGGGCATAGAAAAAGGGGTCAAAACAATGGTTTTGGTAAATTGGCAGAAGGTGTTTGATCATGTTTTGGGCAAGCAAATGATCTCCACTGGCTATGACACTTAACAAGATTAAATGTCACATACATTTAGGCCCTTCCACCAAATTTGAGCTCATTTGGGCAAAGTTGCCAATGTAACTTTGGTGAACCCTAGAAATCAACAGAAATGGATTCACCATGTTTGAGTTAAGCTAATCATCTCCCCTTGATGCACCACTTGGTTTAGTATCATCATTTGGGGTTATGATCATGCCCACAAAGTTTGAAGCCCTAGGTAAAAAGTTGATAATGTAAAGTTGTTCAAATTTGAATTTGAACAGAAATGGTTTTGGGGCACTTAGATCAAGTTATGCTTCTCCAAAACTTGTGCCATTTGGCATAGATGCATAATTACATCATTTTAGCATGTGCACCAAGTTTAAGAGCATTTGGACAAGTTTGGCAATGTAAAGTTGCTCAAACTTCAAAATGGACAGAAATGGTTTTGAGGGGATTAGATGATGTTTCCTTGATCTTCAAGGCATGAGGCTTTGCAAGATCATCAAATATGTCACATTTGACATGATAGAATTTCCCTGGAATTTCTGGAGAATATTCCCTTTGTAAATATTTCAAAAGCTTGAAATATCCAGAAAGGGTTATTGAAGGATTTGTCCAATATTTTGAACATGACCATGTGTTGAAACTCTTATATATGGACAATATATGTCCTATGAGTCTCCCTGAATTTTTGGCAAATATTTTTGAAATAGTTAAATAATTTTTCCCTATTAAAGACCATTTCTGGCTTTAAGAAAAAGATTTTAAATAAAATATAAATATAACATTTAAAATTATAATTTTTTGGTTTCTGGGAGTCCTATACCTAATAGGATTCAAATATACTTTTTGAAAGATTTTTCACACCCTAAATAAGGTACTTGTAGTGCAAACCTCAATTCAGGGGTTTTTGGAAAACTAATTTTAGAAAATACTATTTGGCCAAAATATTTTTATAAGAAAATTCTATATTGGTCTATACACATGGCATGATCATTGGGAAAATGTTTTGGATCAAGGAGATGAAGTATAAGAGTTGGAGGATTTATTTGATTTTTAGAGCACTAGCAAACAGCAGACAGAAAATCAATCAAGCAAAGTCAAAAACACTCAAAAGTTTTTGTAAATCCACATTTTAACATCATAATTAGCTTAAGCAATGTGGCATGAAAATCAGGGTGTGACAGAAGCAGAAATCAAAAAAATTCTACGCATCACCAAGATCAATCTATGGAGTAATCTAGCAACGAGGGAGAGGGGAGTGCATCTACATACCCTTGTAGATCGCTGAGCGGAAGAGTTACAAGAACGTGGATGAAGGAGTCGTACTCGTATCGATTCAGATCGTGGTTGATTCCTATCTAAGCGCCGAACAACGGGGCCTCCGCGTTCAACACACGTGCAGCCCCGTGACGTCTCCCACGCCTTGATCCAGCAAGGGGAGAAGGAGAGGTTGGGGAAGACTCCGTCCAGCAGCAGCACGATGGCGTGGTGATGGTGGAGGAGCGCGGGACTCCAGCAGGGCTTCGCCAAGCACTATGAGATACAAGGAGGGAGAGAGGTAGGGCTGCGCCAAGAGAGAGATCATCTAGTATGTTTTGCAGCCCTCAATACCTCAAGTATATATAGGGGGAGGGGAGGGGCTGCGCCCTCTCTAGGGTTCCCTCCCTAGGGGGCGGCAGCCCTAGATGCCATCTAGGATGGCAGCCAAGGGGAGAGGGAGAGGGGGTGCACCAGGATGGGCCCTAGGGCCCATCTGCCCTAGGGTTTGCCCCCTCGCCTCTTGGAGGCGCCTTGGGCCTTGGTGGGAGGCGCCCAGCCCACCTAGGGGCTGGTCCCTTCCCACTATTGGCCCACGTAGGCCTCCGGGCTGGTGGCCCCTCCCGGTGGACCCCCGGACACTTCCGGTGGTCCCGGTACATTACCGGTGATGCCCGGAACACTTCCGGTGGCCAAATCCTCACTTCCTATATATCAATCTTTACCTCCGGGCCATTTAGGAACTCCTCGTGACGTCCGGGATCTCATCCGAGACTCCGAACAACATTCGGTAACCGCGTACATACTTTCCCTATACCCTAGCGTCATCGAACCTTAAGTGTGTAGACCCTACGGGCTCGGGAGTCATGCAGACATGGCCGAGACAACTCTCCGGTCAATAACCAACAGCGGGATCTGGATACCCATGTTGGCTCCCACATGATCCACGACGATCTCATCGGATAAACCACAATGTCAAGGATTCAATCAATCCCATATACAATTCCCTTTGTCTACCAGTATAGTACTTGCCCGAGGTTCGATCGTCGGTATCCCGATACCTTGTCCAATCTCGTTACCGGCAAGTCTCTTTACTCATTCCATAACACATCATCCCATGATCAACTCCTTGATCACATTGTGCACATTATGATGATGTCCTACCGAGTGGGCCCACAGATACCTCTCCATCACACGGACTGACAAATCCCCGTCTCGATTCGTGCCAACCCAACAGACACTTTTGGAGATACCCGTAGTGCACCTTTATAGCCACCCAGTTACGTTGTGACGTTTGGTACACCCAAAGCATTCCTACGGTATCCGGGAGTTGCACAATCTCATGGTCTAAGGAAAAGATACTTGACATTTAGAAAAGCTTTAGCATACGAACTACACGTTCTTTTGCTAGGCTTAGGATTGGGTCTTGTCCATCACATCATTCTCCTAATGATGTGATCCCGTTATCAACGACATCCAATGTCCATGGTCAGGAAACCGCAACCATCTGTTGATCAACGAGCCAGTCAACTAGAGGCTCACTAGGGACATGGTGTTTGTCTATGTATCCACACATGTATCTGAGTTTCCTATCAATACAATTCTAGCATGGATAATAAACAATTATCTTGAATAAGGAAATATAATAATAACCAATTTATTATTGCCTCTAGGGCATATTTCCAACGGTCTCCTACTGGATTGATACATTGGTTCTCAAAAACTGAGGGAAATACTTACGCTACTGTGCTACATCACCCTTTCCTCTTCGAGGGAATACAACGCAAGCTCGAGAAGTAGCAGGCACTTCTCCCAATTCAAGACAAGTTTTGTTTGCTCGCATCTCTGCAAAACTCGATCAAGATTGCTTAAACAATCATCAAAAGACTTCCCATAAACAGAAAAGTTATCCATGAAAACCTCAACAATCTTTTCACAAAAGTCAGAGAATATAGCAGTCATACATCTTTGAAAGGTAGCAGGTGCATTGCATAAAACCAGAAGGCATACGTCTATAAGCATAAGTTCCAAAGGGACAAGTGAAAGTGGTCTTTCCTTGATCAGGTTGAGAAACAGGTATCTGTGGAAAACCAGAGTATCCATCAAGGAAGCAAAAGTGTGTGTTCTTATATAATCTTTCTAGCATTTGATAAATAAAAGGCAAAGGGTAATGATCTTTTCTAGTTGCTTTCTTTAATTTTCTAAAATCAATTACCGTTCTATAGCATGTAACATTTCTTTGTGGAATAAGTTCATTCTTATCATTAGGAACAACAACAATACCTCCTTTCTTAGGGACACAATGAACATGACTTACCCATCTACTATCAGCTATATGATAGATTATACATGCTTCTAGAAGTTTTAATATCTCTGTTCTTACCACTTCTTTCATCTTCGGATTTAACCGACGTTGGTGATCAACAACGGCTTTAGCACCAGGTTCCATATTAATCTTGTGTTGACATAGAGTGGGACTAATGCCCTTGAAATCATCAAGAGTATATCCAATAGCGTCGTTGTGCTTCCTTAGAACTTTCAATAATCTTTCTTCTTCATGTTCTGAAAGGTTAGCACTAATAATAATAGGATATATCCTTTTTCATCAAGATAAGCATATTTCGAAGTGTCTGGTAATTGTTTTAATTCAAACACGGGATCACCTTTAGGTGGAGGAGGACCTCCTAGAGTTTCGATAGGCTAATTGTGTTTGAGAAGAGGACGTTGTTCAAAGAAAATCTTATCTATTTCATTCCTTTCATGCATATGTAAATCATTTTCATGGTCTAACAAATATTGTTCTAGTGGATCAGTAAGAGGCACAACAATATAAGCAATACCAATTATTTCATCCTGACTAGGCAATTCTTTTTCATGAAGCTTTCTACTAAACTTGGAAAAATTAAATTCATGAGCCTCATCACCAAAACTAACACCAACAGTTTGTTTCTCACAATCTATTTTAGCATTAACGATGTTCAAGAAAGGTCTACCAAAGATAATGGGAAAAAAGTCATCTTGTGGGGAACCAAGAACAAGGAAATCAGTTGGGTATTTTATTTTCCCACACAAGACTTCACCATCTCTAACAATCCCAATAGGTGAAATAGTATCTCTATTAGCAAGTTTAATAGTAACATATATATCTTCTATCTCTGCGGGTGCTATGTCATTCATAATTTCTTGATATAAGGTGTAAGAAATAGCACTTATGCTAGCACCTAAGTTGCATAAACCATGATAACAGTGATCTCCTATTTTAACTGAGACAACGGGCATGCCAACAACATGTCTATGTTTATCCTCTTTATCGGGTTTGGCAATGCTAGCAGCTTCTTCATGGAAGTAAATAACATGCCCATCTATATTTTATTCCAAGAGATATTTAACCATAGCAACACTAGGCTCTACTTTAATTTGTTCATCAGGTTTAGGTGTTCTAATATAACTTTTGTTGACTATAGTCGATACTTTAGCATGTTCCTTTATCCTAACAGGGAAATGTAGTTTCTCAATATAAGCGGTAGGAATAACTGGATCAACATTATAAAGTATAGTTTCCTCTTTGACAGATACCGATTCTTTAATTTCTTCTTTCAATAGGTGGGTGATATTTAAACCACTTCTCTTTGTGGAGATCAACATGAGTAGCAAATGATTCACAAAAGGAGGCTACTATCTCAGAGTCAAGTCCATATTTAGTGCTAAATTTTGAAAAGCATCGGTATTCATAAAGGATTTAACACAATCATACTTAAGCTTAATACCTGACTCCTTACCTTTGTCGAGTTCCCAATCCTCAGAGGTGCGTTTAATTCTTTCCAAAAGATCCCACCGGAATTCAATAGTCTTCTTCATAAAAGAACCAGCACAAGAAGTATCAAGCATGGATTGATCATTACGAGAAAGCCGAGCATAAAAATTCTGGATAATAATTTCTCTTGAGAGCTCATGATTGGGGCATGAATATAACATTGATTTAAGCCTCCCCCAAGCTAGATCGATACTTTCTCCTTCACGAGGCCAAAAATTATATATATAATTCCGATCACGATGAACTAGATGCATAGGATATTTTTTTTGGTGGAACTTCAATTTCAATCGATTCCAGTTCCAAGATCCAATATCATCGCATAGCTTATACCATGCTAATGCTTTTCCCTTCAAATATAAAGGGAAAAGCTTCTTCATAACTTCATCTCCGGGTAAACCTGCAAGCTTAAACAATCAACAAATTTGTTCTACATATGTGAAGTGCATATCAGGATGTTCGGTTCCGTCTCCTGCATAAGGATTACCTAGCAGTTGTTCTATCATACCCGAAGGAAATTCATATTCAATATTTTCAGTAGGTGTAGTAGGTTGAGGGGTAGCTAATTGTGGTTCCGGTCGAGGTGAACATACCCCGAACAAACCCCTCAAAGGATTGTTTTCCATAGTAACAAGTGACAATACATAAATGCTTCCTTACCAAATTCCTCTTACCAAAGGCACTTCACTCCCCAACAATGGCGCCAGAAAACTGCCTTGATGACCCACAAGTATATGGGATCAATTATAGCTCTTTTTGATAAGTAAGAGTGTCGAACCCAACGAGGAGTTGAAGGAAATGACAAGTGGTTTTTCAGTAAGGTAATGCCTGCAAGTGCTGAATTGTAAGTAACAGAGTAGTTTGGTTGTAAGATAATTTGTAATGAGCAAGTAATGATAATAGTAACAAAAGTGCAGCAAGGTAGCCCAATCCTTTTGAGGCGAAGAACAGGCCAAAACGGACTCTTACGGTAAGCAAAGCATTATTGAGGGTACACGGGGATTTCATCTAGTCACTTTCACCATGTTGATTCGATTTGTGCTCGCTACTTTGATAGTTTGGTATGTGGGTGGACCGGTGCTTAGGTGTTGTTCTTACTTGAACAAGCCTCCTACTTATGATTAACCCCCTACAAGCATCCGCAACTATTTGAAAAGTATTAAGAATAAATTCTAACCATAGCATTAAACTCTTGGATCCAATCGATCCCTTACGAAATAGCGCACAAACTAGGGTTTAAGCTTCTGTCACTCTCGCAACCCATCATCTAATAACTACCCCACAATGCATTCCCTTAGGCCCAAATATGGTGAAGTGTCATGTAGTCGACGTTCACATGACACCACTAAGGGAATCACAACATACATACTATCAAAATATCGAACACATATCAAGTTCACAGGATTATTTGCAACATGATTTCTCCCGTGACCTCAAGAACAAAAGTAACTACTCACAAATGATAATCATGATCAAGATCAGAGGGGTATCAAATAACATATTTGATCTGAACATATAGTCTTCCACCAAATAAACCATATAGTAATCAACTACAAGATTAATCAAGACTACTAGTCACCCACAAGCACCAATCTATTCCGGTACTAAGATTGAACACAAGAGATGAACTAGGGTTTGAGAGGAGATGTTGTTGTTGAAGATGTTGATGGATATTGCCCTCCCCAAGATGGGAGAGTTGTTGGTGATGATGATAACGATAATTTCCCACTCCGGGAGGGAAGTTCCTCCAGCGGAATCGCTACACCGGACGGCAAAAGTACTCCTGCCCAAGTTCCGCCTCGAGACGGTGACGCTCCGTCCCGAAAGTCCTCTATTTATTTTTTCTAGGTCAAGATGACTTATATACTAGAAGATGGGCACCGGAGGTGGGCCTGGGTGAGCACAACCCACCAGGGCGCGCCTGGGCTCCCTGGCACGCCCAGGTGGGTTGTGCCCACCTGGTGGGCCCCCTCTGGTACTTATTGGCTCCAATATTCCATAAAAATTATCTGTAAAGTTTCAGCTTGTTTGGAGTTGTGCATAATAGGTGGCCTGACGTAGCTTTTCCAGGTCCGGATTTACTCCAAAAAGGCATTAGAATTACTCCAAAAAGCATTATTATGCATAAACATCATAAATAACAGTATGAATACATGCTTCAAAATGGATGTATGAGGGCCGGAGACACACCTGCATGACATTCTTGGCGTCCATGACGGAAAAAATCGTGGTATAAGAGAGGGCGAGAAAAATTTCGGGGAGTTCGGTGGGTGGTCGGGGCAGAGCGATGCACATGGAGGTTTGCGTGTTTCTCCAATATACATACGTCCGTGGGGCGAGCCGTGTCGCTATAACTGAACCCGAGTGAGAGGCGTTCACTTACTAAAGCCGAGCGATCGACTGCTGCTACATACGTAGTGAAGCCGATCGATCCCTTCGTTGCTAACTGAACCCGGCCGACTCCTCCGCTGCTAACTGAACCCGATCGATCGCTGTTGGTGCTTACTAAAGCCGATCGAACTCCCGTGTGCGAGACGTAGCTAGCAGGTTGGGTTGCCTTTGGATGAATAGTGTCCTCACTGCTAACTGAACCCGATCAATCGCTGGTTGCTGCCGACTGAAGCCGATCGAACCCCTGTGTGCGAGACGTAGCTAGCAGGTTGGGTTGCCTCTGGATGAACAGTGCCCATTGCTGCTGTGCACGCGATACATAGGACGAGTCGAGACGTGGTGAGTTGAGCCAGTTGGGTTGGCTGCAGATGAACAGTTTTCGATGGGGGTCTGATGAACAGGAGCCCGGCCGTGTGTAGTCGATTGCCGCTGGATGAACATGACCCCGTGGTAGTATGCGGTTTCCGCTTGATGAACAGGATCCCGAGGAGGCCGCCCCACACCCCAGCCAGTTGGGGGTGGATGAACAAGACCCCGTGGAGGCTTGTTGACTGTAGCCGGTGGAGGCTAGATGAACAGTAGCCTGTGGATGAACAATGCTGGTGGAGGCTGGAGGAGGTCGACGGTGGATGAACAGTAGCCAGTGGAGTCCCATTTTGTGGTATGCCACACCCCTCCCGATCAATAGGACCCTGTTTCGACTGTAGGTGCTCCAACGGAAGTCTGTTCCTCCGTTTTGTGGTATGACACACCCCTCCTGATCAACAGGACCCCGTTTCGACCGAAGGAGCTCAAAGATAACTCCGTTTCGTCTGTTTTGCGGTACGCCAGACCCCGAGCCGATGAATAGGACCCCGTTTCGACCATAGGTGGTTGAACAGAAGGTTGTTTCCTCCGTAATGCGGTACGTCAGACCCTGTTTTGGCTGTTCCCTCCAAGCCGGTTGGCTCCCATTGAACATGACACATTCGAGACCACGCCCGTATGTATGTATGTGGCCGTCTTGTTTTGCAGTGTGGTCGTCGTATGTGTACATGATTTAGACGGGACTGCCTGAACTGCTACCGCTCCTTACTCGGCCACGGTTCATCGTGGCAAACAGACCGATCGACCGATATGTACGTACACGTCTGCGACACACAAACAATGGTACGTATACTTCGACCTGGTGGGTCCCAATTATCAGGGAGGATAAGAACGTACTTCCTTGCGTGCGAAGATAAAACTGGTGGGTCCCAGCTATCATGGGGAGGAATCATTTTTCTTCGCGCAATAAGAAGGCACTTCCTTGCGTGCGAAGATGTAGCTGGTGGGTCCAGCTGTCAGCCTTTCCACGTACAACAATCTTTCGATGGTTGTTGTTCGTTGACCACGTTGACGATGCCACGCCGAGAGCACCAACGCCGTGGACGACAGCGAGGCCTAGGAAGGGAACGAATCGGAGCTGGGGAAGACAAAGCAGTTGTTTCCCACGCGGAAGTGAGTACGACGGTTGACTGGTCCGGCTGTGATGTGAGGCTGCCATCGCCGAAAAATAACATGGGGTGTGGGTGAGTAAAGGGAACGCTTGTCCAGTATTGGGATTAGTGTGGGACAGTGATGCATGTGCGACATCATAGCCGGCCACGGGAGGCGGGAGCAGGCGGTACAGTCAGAGCTGGTTTGGGCGGCTGGAGCAAGCAGATCAGAGGTTGAAGAAGCAGCACGACGGTTGGATTAAGATTCAACGGTCACTGCTGCTAGAATCGTTTGTTGACTAAGTTGACAAAGCAATGGGTACGCGTTGACTTAGTAGGTCCACAAGTTAGCCTCCAAATCGGGTGGGTCCCATCAAGCAGCGGGAGGAATCACTTTTCTTGCGCGTGATAAGGAGGCACTTTCTTGCGTGTGAAGATGTAGCTGGTGGGTCTTAGCTGTCAGGGGGAGGACACTTTTTTCACGTAATAAAGAGGCACTTGCTTGCGTGCGGACATGTAGCTGGTGGGTCCTGCCTGTCAGTGGGTGAAATCATTTTTGCGCAAAATAAGGACACACTTCCTTGCTTGCAAAGATGTAGCTGGTTGGCCCCAGCTGTTACGGGAATGAAACATTATTTTTCCGCGCAAAAAGGAGGCAGTTGCATGCGTGCATGCATAGATATGGTGCGTCCCACTGTCAGGCTTTCCACGTACAATCGCCTTCCGAAGACTCTCGCTTGTTGACCACGTTGACCATGCCGCGATGAGCATACTAAGATGATGGACGACGGCGAGGCCCCAGAAGGGAACGACCCAAAGATGGGGAAGGCGCGGTAGTAGAGTCGTAGACGAACAAGAGTGCAAGACTTGACTAGTTTGGGTGCGAGCTAGGGCTACACTTGACGGAGAATAACAGGAGGTGCGGAGGAGTGGAGAGGTGGCTTGGCCATCCGTGGGGTAGTGTTTGTCTCCAAGGCGCGCGAAGCAGTGCCGTCGTACGCCGGAGGCTGGAGCATGCAGTCCCACGAGCGCTGGAGAAAGAAGACGAGAGATTGGAGAAGAATGACGGCCGTTGGATGTAAATCCAACGCCTTGCTTAGGCTTCGACCTATTGGCCCACATGTCAGCGAGTCCATTTGGTCAGCTGGGTGAAACAATAATGTAGCATCTATGCAGCCCATTTGTATGTTATGTTATAATTTACAACCCATTTACAATATATTTTCGAGATACACAGATTTGCTGGGCTGAGTTATCATGTTGGGCTAGACGGAGAAATGTTATAAAAACATAAACACATGGTTACACATCTATTATTGCATTGGTCAGTAAAATATTAGCAAGCTCATGTTCAGCAGGAATTAACTTGCAAGCTTATTGTTAAACAATCAATACTATTATTAATAATTTGTAAGAACTTATCATTTAAAATAATAATTTAATTTGATGAGTTAATAAGACGTAGGGTATTATTATATTTTAGGCTAGACATGGGAGGGTCGAGTTGGTTGAAGGGAAAACTAGTGGGAGAAAAATCAGATTACCTCAAAAAAGAAAGTGGGAGAAAAATCAGAGATATGATTAATAAAAAATAAAAAAAGTCGTAAGGTTTATAAAAAGGTTGGACAAAGGACAGGTCAAATGGGAACCTTAGGTCGTTTAAAAAATATATATATGTAACAAAATATAAATATAAATATACATACTATTATAGAAGGAAAAACATAGGAAAGGAAAACCGCACTATAAAAAAATGATACACCTGTTGGATCCCCATAATCATGTTGTGGGCCGCAGTTGTTTTAAGAAAAGAAACCCGCGTTGGGCGGCCGCGGTCCAGTTCATACCTACTGGACCTTAAAAAAGAAAACACAACAGCCTAGTAAACTACTAGTTACGTGCATAAGAAAATAGGCACGCAAAAAATAAAAGGCAAACATGTTAATGGTTTCTTAGACGAAATATTTCGGATAAAATGGATAATTACGACACATAGGATAATGCATGAAATACATAGATGATAAAGGTGCTTAAAAAGACAAAGTACACCATCTAGATCTTCCTGGCATGCTTGATCATGAAGCTGCGGCTGCCCGTGTACTCCTCAGTTACGGGAAGCAGACACGCCATCATGACCAAAATCCGTCTGTACATGTCGTAGCATACGTATGCGTCCTTGGCCACGTAGGTGATGTAGGCTAGATTCAGAGGTACCTCCCACGTGTTTAGGTCTGCCTTATCCATATCTTTTTTCATGTTGGCGTAGCAGGGGTCGATGATTGCCGCGGCGAGGTCAACCACGGAGTCCTTCTGATCTTGTATTGCTTCTGGATGTCAACGAGCTTTTTGCACCAGATGGCCGAATCGTAAAGCACAATGGCATTCTTCGTGCTGTCCACCGTAGTGAAGATGCAGTCGACGGTGCCGACGAAATGTGCGAATGCTCCGAAACCTCTAATGGCCCTACAGTAATGGCACATGAGAACCTCGTCCCACACGCATACCTGGGCGACGGTGATCCGCTGGTCCCTACCAGGAGACGGATGGATGGGCACAAGGTCTAGTCCCGCAACCTTGTGCTTCTCCTCTTGTAGGTACTCCTTGACTTGGCGAGGCAGAGCTTCACCGAGTTCAGATCGTTGGTGTACATCACATTCAGCTTGGTGCTACCATAGATCGGAACAACGAACTCAAAGGTGAATTCCTTGTTGAGGTCCATATCCAGCAGGCTCACCCCTCGGATCGCCATTGCAATCTGTTCACACGCAGAGTTGATGTGAAGGTTCTCATTTTGTGGGGATTGGGGGCAGGGGGAAGATGAAGACGATGGGGAGATATGGAGAGCGGAGGACCCCTTATTTACACTGGGGATCGGTGTGTACTAGGGTACTCGGGCGCGGCAGCCGCAGTTCTTTTTTCCAATCTTGGGGAACTGCAATCGCTGATGAACGTAGTGAGTATGCGGCGGCAGTAGTTCGTTTTTCAACTCTTGGAAACTACAGTCACGAGTAAATGTAGTGGGTACAGGCGGCAGTAGTTATACTCCTACTACCCCTCCTCCCTCGCCCGCTATACGCCAGTCCCTGCTATATGCCCGGAAGAATACGCCTCCTCGATGCATTCAAACACCTCCATTAAACCGGCCTAGAAGCCGATAAACCTATTCCGGCCACATGTCCGTTCACGAGCGGGTAACTTTACTTAAAATTTATTTACTTTACTAAAATTTGATTCTAAAAATAGCAATGCATTGGCTCCTTCTATCATCGCAACAGGATCAACATGCAAAACAATTAGAATTATTATTCTCAGGACGCACATGATCAGCTCATTTGCCGCACTTTCACAATTACAATACTACCTAGTTTGAACAACTTGTTATTGTTATTGTCTGAAACGTCTCCAACGTATCTATAATTTTTGATTGTTCCATGTTGTTATATTATCATTCTTGAATGTTTTACAATCATTTTATAGCAACTTTATATCATTTTTTGGGACTAACCTATTGACATAATGCCCAGTGCGAGTTGTTGGTTTTTGCTTGTTTTTTACTTCACAAAAAATCAATACCAAACGGGGTCCAAACGCAGCGAAACTTTTTGAAGAATTTTTCTGAACCAGAAAACACAAGTTGTGCCATAAAGGTACCAGAGGGGAGGCCCAAGGGGAGCACAATTCCTCGGGGCGCGCCCAGGAGACCAGGCGCGCCCTGGTGGGTTGTGCCCACCTCGGTGACCCCCCACACCGCCTCTTAGCTTCCATATTTGGTTTGGTAAGACTTGTGTATTTTTATTTTTAAACATGGGATATGCAATGCAGATAATGAAGATTGTATTGTTTTTCTTCCACCTCGACATGAAGGTTGGGCAACTGAGGAGGTCTGTTAATGAGCTGGAATTTATCCATATAGTAGGGGAAATTGATGAAAAGGTTCGTAAAATAATGTGTTAGGCAGGTAGGATAGCAAATAGATTTTTTTAACATGTAGGATGTTTTTTTTTCTATCCTATCTTGTAGTACTTCCTCCGATCCTTTTTACTTTGCATATTAGGTTTGTCTGAAGTCAATCTCATTCAACTTTGACCAAGTTTATATAAAAAATTATTGACATTCACATAACAACACCAATATCATTAGATTCATCTCGAAATATATTTTCATATTATATTTATTAGATATTATAGATGCTAATAATTTTTAACATAAACTTGGTAAAACTTAGCAAAGTTTGACTTTCGGTAAATCCAATGTGCAGAGTAAAAAGGACCGGAGGGAGTAATAGTATTTTTTTTGTAAAAGTTACTATGTGAACTCGGGTGTATATACTCCACGTGCGGAGTACTCCCTCCGTCCGGTGAAGAGTGTGCATCTAGAGATTTTAGGACAAATTATGGAGTCAAGTAAAAAATGCATTGGGAATGTGCAAGCCATCATCTCTCTCCTATTTAATTACCCAACCCCCAATGAGCTAAGTGCATGTAAAAATTAAGAAGACAATGTGTAGATTGTTATTGGTCTTGATTACCGTGTGATGAAAGAGAAGTACTTTAATGTGCATTGGGAAGTTAGAAGTACACTCTTTTGTGAATAAATTTTGAAGCTAAACGTATATACTTTTCACCGGACGGAGGGAGTACTATAGATGCGGTTGGATGGCTTGCGCGGACACACGTGTGTCCGATTTGAGCCAACAAAGTTTTCTTGAAATTGTGCAGACACTGGAAGGTGGGCCCTGGCGCAGTCACCGCCTGACCATCGTCGTCTGGTATTGAACTCCCAAATTCCTAGATACTCCAAATTCTTTGCAATATTTCGCCTTCTTCCTCCCCGCGCCCTAGCCTTCGATCCACCCCCAAATTCGACCCTTCCTTCCGCTCCCTGCTCATCGCCATGGCGTCAGATACCGAGGGCATAGCCGCGCTGTTCTCCATGTACAACGATGACGACGAAGAGGACGCCGACGAGCCCGGACCTCCTTCCCCGCCGCCGCCCGCTGCGGCAACCTCCCCCTCCACGTCACCTCGAACCGGAGGTGAGAGCTCCAATCCTAACTCAAACCCCAACCCTTCGCCGGAGCACTCGCCCCCTCCCCTCCCCGAGGAGCAGGCCGGCCGCAAAACCCTAGCGAGCCCCCAGGTCTCGCCGGCGCTTCCGCCGCTGCCCTCGCGCCGTTCGCCCCTGCCCTTCGCGGTTTCGTCCCCCTCCCCATCTCGTCCCCCGCTGTCCGCTCCGCCGCCTGATCTACCACGCCCGCCACGGCGCGGGGCGCTTGCTATAGTGGACTACGCGCACGACGAGATGGCAATGTCGCCTGACCAGGAGGTAGAGCTTGGGGAGTATGTCATTAGTAATCCTTTGCTGTATTCTTTTGCTTTTCTGAATTAACGATGACGTTGTTACTTGTGGTTTGGTTGCAGGACGGGGAGATCATGAGTGGCATAGGCGGTTTGGGCTCGGATACTCAGGATGCTGAGGGTAAGCATGCTGTATAATTGTTACTCTGTGCTACGTTCCGTATGCAATCCTACGTTCCAGTACAAATTAATGTCTCTGGTTAGTTTGATGAAATGGTGGCACATAGAGTTTTACTTGTTCAATGTTGCCGACTGCTATGGGTGTTGGTGCTTGTGGCTATGCCTCAAGTATACATTTTATGCTATTAGAAGAACACGGATTAGAGGTATGGTGAAATGTACCAGTAATGTCAGATGGATAAGGCACACTAGAAAACATGAAACACTACTAGCTGTGTTTAGAAATTTAAATGGAGTATTATCATGTATTCATAAGACAGTAAGATGGAAATTCTTCCTTTAGCGATGAGTCAATTAAAATAAAAAACCGTAACATTTGATTATGTTATATTTTCTTAATTTGTTCGCTGAAGAGTCATGTTAGTGCACAGCCTTTTGTATTTTGAATGTGTAATTTCTTTCTGGGTTAGACACTTAGATGACACACATGTGATCCAGATAGCAAATACACTTTATAATATTTGTGGCAAAAGTCCATAAAAGCTACTGATATCTGATGCACTATCTGCTTCAGATTTGTACTTGATATCTGATACATGGTTTCTTTCGTAATGAGATGTACAACTGCATATTGCATGTACTGAAATAATTCAAACATAGAAACAAGTATTTAAATCATCTAACAGTAATTAAATCACTGAAAATGCAAGATGAAATAGGTGACATGCGACATAGATTATTCTCTAAACCGTGTAGATTTTTTCCTTGTGCCAAAATGTTTGACGTGGGAAGTTCTGAAAGTGGTTAATATTTCTATTATTCTATATACAGAATATTTGTTGACAAGTATGACCTGAAGAAGAGCAAAGACATAGCTGGAACCATGCAAATAGAGAATGCTACAGATATTCTTATTTCCATGTGTTAGCATTTGATGATTTGGCAACTAATAACCTCAGCAACAGATTTGTAGGTTTGTCCAGAGTACATTTGCTTGCTAACTCAAACTTGGAACACTTTGGGTTTGTTTGGATTGTGACCAAATAGTACCTTATTACCATTTTTTTTTGGGCTATGACCAAAATATTGGTCTTTATCTGGATGGGTGGTAGAACCTAGAGTCCTACCGGACCTGCTCCTGAGGTTGTATGTAATGCCCAGTATGCGTGGTCTCGGGGCGTCACATTGTAGGGGAAGGAGGAAGCTGGGCGAGGCGATGAGCGGGCGCGCCGGCGGCTGGGCGCCGTCGCGTGAGTGGGAGATGGCGGCGGCTAGGGTTAGGGAGAGTTGTGCGGCTAGGGTTTCCGGCTCCTCTGGGAGCCGGGCAATAGGGATAATGATATTCTTATTGCTTGATCTGAAAAAGAGTCTTACAACTTATATTTATAACCTAGATAACTTGCATACGAATTAACCTAAGATAACTTGTGGGCTAAGATTGCCCGGTGGGCCTAGGCCGGCCATAACAATGGGTGCCAACTTTTTGGCATGCCAATGCTCCTTTCCCATCTCTAGTTCATTTTTTTAGCCAATGTTGGTCAATTTATGGGCAAGCAAAACGTGAACCAAAATTGTGGCTAGTTAATCTTCTGGTAGGGCAAGCTTGGGCAACAACCAAACACAGCCTTCGAGCCCTTGACCGCAGACTGCATCAGAGGTGTCACATTTTTTTTGTAAGGGACTTCATTTTTAATAGATATACTCCTTTGATAATTTGTTATTTGTGATCATCAGTTAATACCAACAGATGTGCAGTAAACAAATGGGAACTCTTGATATTATTTTGGATTTCAATTCTGGTGTTGCTTGACGTACATATTTCTGTCATGTGTAGAAGTGTTTTAAGTTAAAGGTATTGTTCGCCTTTTGTGCAAAATCAAATCATAACAGCCTCTACACTTCTTTTTCATGTGCACTAAATTGTATGCATTCTATTTTATTTTTATTATTGGAACACTTGATATTATGTTAGACTTCACTACTGGTTTTTCTTGATGTACACATTTCTGTCATCTATAGAAGTGTTTTCAGTTTAGTTATTGGCTCTCTTCACCTTTTTGTGGAATCATTACAACATCTACACTTCCGATTTTATATCCAGTTTGCTTTATATTTCTATCCTATCTTGTAGGGATTCTTGAAGAAAGAGTTCTCTCAGGTACTGTTCATATTCTCACCCCAAAAGTCCTATCAGAAAGTTCTCAGCATTTGGATGCACCTGAGCAGAACCAAATGGGGGAAGATGTTCCAGTGGATATAACTGGAACAGAAGCTGAAGATGCTAGGGTGGAGGAAGCTTCTGATATTTCTACCAATGTTCAGAATGATGATCCATTGAGCCGTTTCCTTCCTCCGCCCGTGACTACAAAATGTTCTACAGCATTACAGGTTATCTTTCGAGCAAATAATTATTCACATACTATTTTCAGCATAAAAAATTCATCATATTTTTCATGCAGAACATACAGCTCCCTTCTGGCAATGTCATTATTTGTGGAATCTGAAATGGTGAAAATAGTCTGTTGGTAGACACGCTGACAACTGTTTCATATATTTTCACACCATCCTGCAATATGATATTTCTGAGATACCTTTTTTTTTGTACTTGCTACCGTTTCTTTTTTCTAATGCATAAATAGATCTCCAAATTGTTCAGGCACTTATTTGTGATTATGGTTTCTTAAACTTTCGATTATTTCTTGTACACTCATGTGGGTCTTTTTTCATGTTAACTTAACTTATCGTAGTACGACGGCTTTATGTGATACCCATACCACTTGGAATGCATGTCTACATCTTTCACACTTGTTCTTGTTTTTACATGAAAATACGGCTGTAGTTACTCATGTTCCACGGTTTTCCTGCAGCAAAAGATCAACAAGTTCCTTGGATACAAAAGGTCTGGAAAGAGCTTTAATGCTGAAGTGCGTAACAGAAAGGACTACAGAAATCCTGACTTTTTGCAGCATGCTGTGCGGTACCAAGAAATTGATCAGATAGGGACCTGCTTCAGTAAAGATGTTTTCAATCCATATGGGTACGATAAAAGTGACTACTACGATGAGATAGGTATGCTATAGTCATGTTTGATCCAATATGCCATTCTTTTGGGCCATGTCTTCCTTTTTGAAAGATAATTGAACATCTGAGTGTAGCTTCCATGTTCATGTATAATATTAGTACCTATTTAGTCATGCAAATGAAGTTGAAATAAATAGAAGTTCCACTATGGCGGCCATCTGGGATGTGATTGCAAAGGAGCATGCGCACTGCTTTTAATTTTTGAGTGTGCGCACTTGCTTGTAAGGCAAATCGAATCTCATGACCTTGCAAAGGAGCATGCACACTGCTTTTAATTTTTGAGTGTGTGCACTTGCTTGTAAGGCAAATCGAATCTCATGACCTTCCAGGTTGCCTCAATCTTTTAAGTATGCCGGGCTTGATTAGCTATTGAAGATCAAAGAAGTTGTGGACAATCATGAAATTGTCTGGAGAGTGTTGTTTTTATTTTGTAGTAAAATATAGAGAACCTCATGTACTTGTCGCATAAGCAATACAAAGCAACTGTTTCTTTTTTTGGGCTTGTACCTGGACCCTGGTAACAAAATACTACATGTTCTAACAATATTCACCTAGAACAGGGCCCTTGTTCTCCTGTTAATCATCATAAGTTCACACTAGAAACTAGATCAAACCCTGTATTACTAAATACTCCCTCCTTTCCTCAATATAAGGTGTATTATTTTTCCAAAAAGTCAAACTTCTCTAAGTTTGACCAAGTTTATAGACAAAAATATCAATATCTAGAATACCAAATCATTATCACTAGATTCATCATGAAATATATTTTTACATTTTATATATTTAGTATTATAAATCATTATATATTTTGCTGCAAAGTTGGTCAAACCTAGACAACAGTTGACTTTTTGAAAAACTAATACACCTTACATTTAGGAACGGAGGGAGTAACAATCAGCTATGAATTAAAGCAAGGAAGATGAATCATGGCATTTGATCAATC
Organism: Secale cereale; assembly: GCA_902687465.1. Taxonomy (NCBI): domain Eukaryota; kingdom Viridiplantae; phylum Streptophyta; class Magnoliopsida; order Poales; family Poaceae; genus Secale; species Secale cereale. The sequence goes on from LR738711.1 coordinate 736,159,005, forward strand.
ACTACCCAAACTCCTGCTTATAAGTCCAAAACACACCACATGCAGTCTATACTGAGCTCAAGAACTCTGCAGCTTGACCACACCAACTCGTTGACCTTCAGTGGTGATTGCAGTGGTGCCCATCTGGTCTATGCACCACTTACCGCCTTCCCATTTCCTACTTCCCTTCCCTACCCCGCACCTCGTCCAACCATCCTCTTTGAGCCATTTCCACCATGACCTTCCTCTCCAACCATACCTGCGTCTACCTCATTCATCTAAGCTTCTTCTTGGAACCACCTCCCTTTACTCGTCCACCCACCCTCATGATTGCTGCCTTTGTCAAGCGCTGACCGTTAGGTCCACCACCAGTGCCACCTTAAGCGCCATGCGTCTACACTCCATCTGTCCTTGCTGAGCGCAGTCACCCATCCATGTGACACCAGCAATGAGCAAGGGTAACCTCAGTTAGCTATTTGATTGGGAGCAATTCGGCAGAGAAGGGTGCATCTGGATGTACTCTGAGAGCATGCCCCTGCACCATGCACGTGATAGGTGCTGTTAACCTTCATCGCATGTTCGGTATGCCATTGCGGATGGAACAATCCACTCCAGTGCTGCACAAGAAATGCTATGGAAGGCTGGTGAGCCACCGGACATGGTGTTGACAAGCCGGCTGCCCAAGGCGGAGGTGGTCAGGTTCTATGGAACCGTGTTTTGAAAATTTCAGACCGAACCCCAAAACCATGTCCGTATCTCTTCTTCGCTATGCCCACCCATCCATGTTTCAAATTCGAATCCTGCAACCCTCCCATGGTGTTTTAGTTGCTTCGCGGCATCCCTGCCTGCAAGGCTGCAACTCTCCACCTTCCATTTCACTCTCTTTTTTCTCGCTAGACCCATGCAGCGGTCAAATTGCACAGAAGCTTGTCTATAGATCTCCCATGCTGTGTGACTAACTCCTCAGCTTTTTGGTGGTTCCGTACCAACGCACGTGCGCTGAGCTAGCCAGGGAAAAAGAACCAGCTGGTTGTACAGGTCTTGGTTTGTTTAGACGTTCCTGGTGTTTGTTTATACATTCCTGGTGAAAGTGCTGCAGCGCGGCATACAAACTCAGAAGAAGCTGTCATGGCAGGTTACGAGTAGACCAGGATCAAGCCGATTCAAGTTATGGTAGGGTCGAGAGGAGATTGGAAGTAACTCGTTGGAAAGAGTCCAAGCTGTCCTTTCCTTGAGTTCGAAGACATGCCAGTCGGCCTCGTGTCTTTTGTTTCTCAAGCAATAAGAAATCCCTCTTCCCGGACCCGGATGCTGCCCTCGGCCTTCTGAACTCTTGCACCTTTCCCCGCTTACCCGTCCTTCTGAACTCTCATACCTTTCCCCGCTATCCTCTTCCAGATGGGTTATACACCTAGTGGTAATAAGTCCTTAAGTGGATATGTTCTAGTCCTAACCCTAGGTGTTCTACTACGGCTAGATGATCCCTACGGGTAATCCATGATTGTTCTTCGTTTGTTTTCTGTCTGTATTATTTTCTAACATTTTATTTAGTTTCAGATTTGTTTCAATTTTTTTTACCAAACTTCTCCCACTCACCAACTTCTATCCTGGTTGTTGGTGAACTACCCTTAAAACCCGTGTGTGCGCATTTGTTGACAGTGAATCTTTCAGTTCTTTATGCTTTGGTCTTATCCGAGGAAGTATAGTCCAATCACGATCTTGTATGTGCCGCCAATTTGTCTACAGAAGCTGATATGAAGCGTGAACTTGAGAGGAAGGAACAGGAGAAGAAAAGAAATCCAAGAATTGATTTTACTAGTTCTGGAGTACAACCTCCAATCAATCCATCAATAGCGAAAATTTCAGGTACGTTCGCATTTTTTCTTGTGAGAAAAAAGAAGTGTGTGTGCTTTATTTTGACAAACTATTACCTTCAGGCAATCTTGTATTTCTGATTCACATCTGTATGTTTCGCAGCCGCCATATCAGCAGCAGCTGTAGGTGGTGTATCTGTTCCGGCATCAGCAGATACTGTACAGAAAGAGGCTAGGCCTAACAAAAAATCAAAATGGGATAAGGTTTCTAATTCCCTCGCTCAATGCATTTACCTTATTTTGGAATCAACATTTTTATGACCGGCTTCTGTTTTCTGTTATTGCCTAGGTTGATGGTGATACTAAGAACCCTGCAGCTGCTAGTGGACTTGACAATCGGTCAGCAGCCGGTGGATCTGCCACACTTTTGACTTCTGAAAATGCTGGTGCTGGTGGATATGCTGCTTTTGCGTAAGTTCTCTTCTTTCTACACAATTATTTCCTTCATAATCCGTTATAGCACATGTTGTTCCTTAATAGTCATATTTTTGTTTGTCTGTTGCTGCTGATCAAAATATGCTTGCCATTCAGATTAACCAATGGAAATGTTCATAGCTGTAGCCCCGTGTGCTTTTATATGCTCGTTTTTTTCCTGATGAAATCTGCCTATTTATCCACACTGTTGTAGCATAATTGTAATAGTGGTACCAAGCTGAACTTGATGTTGAAATTATTTACTTAAATTATTTAATGAACGCTATCAGTGCGACAATGAAGAGTTCAGCTTATTTTTAGAGTTAATTAGACAACCACAACTTTAGGTATCCCTTTTACAGTTCACCACAATTTTTGGACCTTTTTTCACAGAACCACAACTTGTAGTCGGAACTTTCACGGATGACCCAAATCAGCTGTTTTTCGGATGTTTGAGAGCAAACCTGACAAGATGAGTCCACCTGTCTGTGCTAACATGGGGCCTACCTGCAAGCCTTCTCTCTTGTCTCTCCCTCCCAAGGCTGAACCCCTGTCTGCTTGATGACCTCTCTCCTTGCCTTCAACCTCAAGCTCCTTGGCACTCCACCCCTCTTTCTCTGATCTGTTGTCTTGTTGCCACAGACTTGTTCTCCGACGTCTGCCGTGTTCGAGTCCGCCGCCCATCCACAACCACCTCCACCTCCCCGGCCTCCTTTCGACCATCATCCGAGCTTCCAGAGTGGGACTTGGAGACGGAGGACAACCTTGACCCAGCGCCACCACTTGATCTTGAGTGCGATCCCGTCACCAGTCCCTTTGCTGCCTCCTCCGCAGGTTCAGTTTGCTGCTGCAGCCGGCCACTGGCCCGATCTGATGTGACGATGGCGGCACGATTGCAACAGAGAGCAGAACAGCATGGTGGCGTGTGTCGGTAGTGGTGGCGGGTGGCCTGATTGCAGTGGCGGATCCAGGAATTGAACTTAGCCGGGGCGAAACATTTGAGGTATAAATTTTTTGATTCACAAATGCAGGTCGGCTGAACCAAATCTCATAAAATTCAAATATGAAGCTGGATGCACTCGAAAATTAACATAACCAATGATTTAGAACAGTTCAAGATTCTCGACAACTAAGTGATGTAACAGCCAAAAATCACAAAATCTAACATGAACGAAAGAGAACTACTAACATGGACTCTCATTGCTTGAATCATTTCATTCCATGGTTCAGAATGCCCAACTCCATGACTAATAGATGCCCACAGCAGGTAAACAATCTGGATATCAATATATGTCTTAGAACAAGTAAGCAAATAGTTTGAAACCTGCTGATTGCCCTTGCTGATTTTGCAAACTGTAGCTGCGCGTTTGCACGAGTTTGATGCTCTGCTGCCGCTGCCTCCTCCCACACAGGCCACGCCCGGGACATCTTCTTTTGGTTCGCCCATCCGTGGACGGCGGATTTGGATCAGGTGCCCGGCGGCCAGGGGCCGGTGGCCCGGCGAGGCGGAGCTCTGGCGGCGTGCCGGCGGCGGCTAGGTTAGTCTTGCTAGGCGCTGGCTGCCTGGCTCGATTTGGGGATTTCCTGGGAATGCCTCCGTACCTGTTCGGGGGATTGAGGTGTGGCCGGGCTAAAGATTGGGCTATGGGCTGCTATTGGGCTTGGGTGTGACAGCGCAATCCAGTGCAAATCCCCACTTGTATCGGCCCATGTACAAAACGAACCGTATTTTTCGTATACGGGATTTCGGCTACCCGGGGCGGCCGACCATAGTCGCCCCTACCGTGGCGCCGCCACTGCTGATTGTGAGGTGGGTTGCTCTGTGTCGTGCACATACGCACGGGAGGCACAAGCCTACTCGGCGGCTCTTACTTCACTGTCTTCTGTTGCTACGCCCTGTTGCTCATGTACACTGGGGACCTAGTCTGCAGACACCACACTAACCGCTGGCACACCATCTCACCATGTTTTTCGTCACGACTTGGCTTTACTAGAGCCCGGATAGAAAGATGATAGGAGGAAGCACGCAAGGGGAAGAGGGAGATGAGAGGCTGGCCTGTGGTTCCCACATCCACTTCAGCATATCCCATGCGAGCGTCCACACAAAGCGCTGGCGAGTGGACCCATCATGTCATGTTTTTTTTTCAATATGGAATTGGCCGGTTTGGGTTACTTGTATAAAGATTACTGTAGTTCATTGTGAAAAGAAGTCCTATAGCTGTGGTAAATTGCTAAGGGGGACCCTGAAGTTGTGGTTTCGTGCAATTATTCAACTCTGAACCATGATAACTACATGAGGATTTGTTTACTTGAACTGCATAGTTTATAAGAACGACTTGTATCAAGATAGATTGCAGCAACCTTTTAATACTACCCATTTTCGCTATCTTTCTGGGCATCATGTCAATTGTAACATGGCTCTCTTATTTATTTTCAGGCAACAGAAGAGAAAAGAAGCTGAAGAAAGGAGGACAAGTGATTACAAGTCGGACAGGAGATCATAGCTGTTCTATTTTGTTATTTGATTGGGAGATTTCGGATTGCATAGTTGTGACTTGTGTAATCCTGTAATGTACAAACAAATTTTGTAGTTGCTCCAAGGGACTTCTAAAAAAAAAAATCATATGCGCCAACACGAATGCATAAAAAAAAACTGGGAGCACTTTTCCTCTATAGATCAATGCTAAGCTTGTCATAGCTGTGGTTCTTACTCTACCCTAATTGACTGTTCTGGCGTTTCTAAAGGGTGAAAGGTTTTATCACAATTACCGTCAAACTTCCTATCAAGTTGCTCGTGTTCTATGAGTCCAGTCAATCTTGATTCTGCTCCACTGATCATTTTCATGTGACGTTTCAGGAGTCCGGTCTGGTCGCACGGATGATGCTGATGGCCATTCGGTGTGAACAATCAGTTAGATTCATCATGTATATCTGGGACCACCGGTGCGTACAATGTAGCCGTCCCTTCCAGGGCCTTCCTACACGCGGCTACGCCGTCAATCAACTGAACGGCGTATTCAGGGCCCAGCCATCTGAACGCCATTTGCCACTCGAACGGTCAGTAGCCACTAGCCAGCACAGCATTTGCCTAAAAGGGAAAACAAAAACAAGGCAGTCAGCACACCACGGAGCAGAGATCAGCCCTGAGACTGCAACTCGGTGGCGGCTCGTCGGTGAATGGAACCACCAACCGGCAGGGCAGCCGCCGTCGCTGCCATTAGTTATTACCGCGAACAAACTTGACGCTTGCCCTTCAATTCAGCACAGTGCAGCGTGTACAACCACAGCAGCCCTAGATAGATCTGGCAGCACAGTGAAGTGAATGGGACTTCCCGTTGGCCTGGTAGCAGCAGTAAGTGTAATAAGTTTACTTCCTGTGGATTAGACGGACCCTTTCTCACCGCTGCAGCAATAACTCGGCTCTCTGCTCTGTTGACAGTAAAAAACGGAGCCTTCTCACTTCACCTCCTCCTCCCTTCGTATTGAAGGCAGGGCCACCCACCATGGCAGCATCACACACAAATGTAGACCGGCGCAGCGACGGGGGCATTGCACGGGAGTCCGTGCAGCAGCAGGCTATCTGATGAGATCGCTTTCGGCCGTACGCGGGGCCCCGGCTGCTGGGCGGGAGGAGGGGGCGTCGCCTTGCACGGTGGGAAGGCCTCGCGACGCGCCCGCCCAGAGGCAGCCGGGCCGCCGGTGCTGCCCGTGCTATGTGCTCCCCCTCTCCACTCTCGCCACGAGCCCACGACAACAAACACAACACGCTCACCATCATCAACCCCACACCGCACCACACCGCAGCGCACCCAACGGTAACTTTCCTTTCCCGTGGTGTGGCTGGTGTCTCATCTCGGGCGCAGTATTCTACTGCGAGCGAGGCAGAAAACAAGGACATGAGCTGACGTGCCCGCGCGCTTTAACAATCGGGAAGACTACAAGCATCCCCTGCGGCCGTCAGGTGGCGCTGTGGATATCTAATTGGACCGAGCGAGTGTATGTCCCATCGAGTTCATCAGGAGATGTTCCCCTTCCAACGGGCGGAGGAGGGATACGTGATACTACTACATCTCGCACGTACAATGCAGTGCCCTTCGCGTGCCAAGAAAGATCTTTCGGTCGCTCCTGGACCTTGACCGGGCAGGAGGACTTGTCAATGCCTCAATGATAGGAGGAGGAGATACGTACTGGCACGAAAGTATTTACCGCCACTACCTTTTGCGCTCCGCACGTTACGGCCGGGGCTCATGGCCATGGGTAAACTAAAGGCTGGTCGTCAAGTGGTAGAAAAATGATGAAAGACGAGGAAGACACGACATGGTTCAAAGGAAAGGGAAAAGAAAAAAAGAAAAGAAAGACCTACAGTGCGTAGATTATGATGCGGGTGTCCTAGGTAGGCTCGTAGGAGCGGCCGGTAGGGAAGTGAAATGCAACGCAACGCAACGCCGGGGGCAGTTTGGTCCGACCCAAAAATCCAACGGCCAGTTCTCCGGGAGGTTGCATGGAGGAGGGAGGGAAGAAGAACCGAACACACTCACCGTCTCACTCCACGGACCGGAAAGCATTTAACCCGGGAGGAGGAGCCCCCCGAGGATAAAAGGAAAAGGGAAGGGGGAAGGAGAGGCACCACCACCACGGCACGAGAAAGGCTGGCGACTCTGGTGGCGCAGTGGCACACTAGCTAGCAGCCAGCCGCAGTATCTCTAGCAGTAGCGTAGCGCGGATTGCTCTTGCCGCTCTCCCGCTCACTCACCACCATCATCCTCTCGCAGCCTTTTTCCCCAACAGATTTCGTCCGGGCTCCTGCAAAGGGGCGCTGAGGCTCTTGAGTGCTGTGGGTGGAGGAAGCAAGCCCCCGTCCGGTTGTCTTCTTCCCCCGCCAGCGGACAAGGAGCGGTCACAAGGGATCACCACCAGGGCCGCCGTGCGCCTTCATAAGCGAGGGAGGGAAGCAATCCTGTGGAGTGCGGTGCAGAGAAGGAGCGGCGTTTCTTCTTTCCTCTTCCTCTCGGCGTGCGACGGTGCGAGGCCAAGAAGGGGAGATGTCGGAGGTGAAGCCGGAGGAGATCAGCCACCCGGCCATGGAGCAGCTCCAGGGGTTCGAGTACTGCATCGACTCCAACCCTCCATGGGGTGAGTGGCTCCAACAAGGGCCGGGATGCCTGTTTCTAATCCACCAGCTTTGCTGCATTTTCGAGCTGCTCTCTCTGGGTTCCACTCTGAGGCGTCTTCTCTTGCCTTGTGTTCTTCAGGGGAGGCCATCATACTGGGCTTCCAGCACTACATCCTGGCGCTGGGCACGGCCGTCATGATCCCGGCGGTGCTGGTGCCCATGATGGGCGGGAACGACGTGAGTGCGCCTCTGCGTTTCTTGATTCGCACCACCCCATGGGTCGGGTTGGGTTGGCGCCTGCCGTCACAAGCTTCAGCGCCAGCAATGTCTGATGATGTTCTTGGCTTGCCATCTCGGATGGGTTGCAGGGAGACAGGGTGAGGGTGGTGCAGACGCTGCTCTTCGTCACCGGCATCAACACGCTGCTGCAGTCGCTCTTCGGGACGCGGCTGCCCACGGTCATAGGCGGCTCCTACGCCTTCGTCGTCCCGGTGATGGCCATCGTGCAGGACTCGTCGCTCGCAGCCATACCTGACGACCACGAGGTGAGCAATCATTCATTCACTTCTACTCCTTTCTAATATCCGCACATTCAGAAGTTCTTTAACTGTATGTATGGTCTAATCAAAATCAATCTTTGAGCAGAGGTTCCTCCAGAGCATGAGGGCCATACAGGGGGCGCTGATAGTGTCCTCCAGCATTCAGATCATCCTTGGTTACAGCCAGCTCTGGGGTATTTTCTCCAGGTACCACCACACACTGTCAAGTACTGGTTGCATTAGTAGTGACATGTTGCGTGCTGCATTTACACATTTCAGTTTTACTTACTGATGGTTTGGTCATGGGTGTAACTTTCAGGTTCTTCAGTCCACTGGGAATGGCGCCGGTGGTTGCGCTGCTCGGTTTTGGTCTCTTCGAAAGAGGATTCCCTGTGGTATGACCTGCTCTATTCCTGATTCTTCATTTGGTGTTCCTGAATTTGTCCACACAAGCAAACCCTGTATATGTGCGTGTTTTCCTAGAAAGGTGGCACGTCGTTCAGCATTGGTACTTATTTGATACTGTATATATATCAGGTTGGGAGATGCGTGGAGGTTGGCCTGCCAATGTTAATCCTCTTTGTCGTGCTTTCTCAGGTTTGAAAAGCAACTCTAATCACCCAAGTATTTGCTGCCAGTTAAAGTAAAATTTCGTGTCGTCCTAGGACGTTCGGCATTGCTAACTAGCGCCGTTTTGTTTTTGTTGTTTATCAGTATCTGAAGAATGTACAGATAAGAGAGATCCCCATACTGGAACGATTCTCCCTGTTCATTTGTATCGCATTGGTCTGGGCGTATGCTCAAATCCTGACTTCTGGTGGCGCGTACAATCATAGCACCGAGGTCACTCAGATCAACTGCCGCACCGACCGTGCCAATCTCATCTCTTCTGCCCCATGGTTAGCCCCTTTGCCAAATTTTCCCAATGTAAATCCAGAATCTTCTTGACCTCTTGCGTGTACATGAAAACGGTTCATCTGTACTGTGTGTCCTGTTTTTTTTTATCTAATAACCCTCAAATTAGCTCTTCAGCTGGAAAGATAATAATCCATTTTAAGAGTATTACTTATTATTATTCGGTTGTGTTTCGTAATGATATGATTGTGCTGACCTTATTCCAGGATTAAGATCCCATATCCCCTGCAGTGGGGAGCACCAACCTTCAGTGCCGGCCAATCGTTCGGTATGGTGTCTGCGGTTTTGGTGTCACTAATAGAGGTGACGTCCCTAATTGCTCGTTGAAAGGAGCCATTTCTTCTATGCAACTCTTAGTCGTGATCTTAACAGTGTCTCCATTCAACAACAGTCCACAGCTTCTTACAGCGCTGCTGCTCGGCTTGCAAGTGCAACTCCACCCCCAGCCCATATCCTGAGCAGAGGCATCGGGTGGCAGGTAAATATTATCTTCGAGCCCTGGTTGTTTTATTCTTCCCAGTTCTGAGTGACATTCAAAACTGAAAACTAATTTTACTCTAATAAGAGATTTGATGAGTAATAATAATGCTCTATGAAACAGGGCATTGGCATCCTCCTTTGTGGGCTCTTTGGAACAGGGACCGGCTCCACTGTCTCAGTGTACGTTGCACAAAAGAAACCACATAATATATGAAGAAACATTACAAAACTGTTTCTTCCAGCCTTAATTGACACCATCGGTGACAAATGCAGGGAGAACGTGGGGTTGCTGGGATCAACGAGGATCGGGAGCCGCCGCGTGATACAAATCTGTGCTGGCTTCATGATCTTCTTCTCCATGCTGGGTGAGTTATCTGAACTGAACCCGTCTTCAGAATGATGATTTCTTTTCTTATACTGAGAAACAGCACAGTAAAAAGAACCCTATTGTATCATGTGCAGGGAAATTTGGAGCACTGTTCGCTTCAATCCCATTCACCATCTTTGCTGCCGTGTACTGCGTCCTGTTCGGACTAGTTGGTTGGTTACCCCGCCCCGTCCATCTGCTGCTATGAGTACTATGTGCATCTATCTGATTGAGCGGTCTGGTTAATCGCTGTTGGCTTTTGCTGTGGCTGCAGCGGCGGTGGGGCTCTCCTTCTTGCAGTTCACCAACATGAACTCCATGCGCAACCTGTTCATCGTCGGCGTGTCCATCTTCCTTGGCCTGTCCGTGCCGGAGTACTTCTTCCGCTACAGCATGGCTGCCCAGCGTGGTCCTGCGCACACTAAAGCTGGATGGGTCCGTCCCTCTCTCTCTCGCTCATGGCTCGTAGTGGTCAAAACGTCTTACTTGGCGTGCCTGAGCTCCACTTTAACATTGTGTGTGTGGCTGGCCCTGACATGGTGACATGCATGCGTGCAGTTCAACGACTACATCAACACCATCTTCTCGTCGCCGCCGACAGTGGGGCTGATGGTGGCCGTGTTCCTGGACAACACGCTGGAGGTGAAGGACGCCGGCAGGGACCGCGGGATGCCGTGGTGGGTGCCCTTCCGCTCCTTCAAGGGGGACAGCAGGAACGAGGAGTTCTACAGCCTGCCATTCAACCTCAACCGCTTCTTCCCTCCGTCGTAAACGCTCCAGGGATGAAAGAAAGGACGGAAGGAAGAAAGGACATGGTTTCTTTCCTGGCTGATGATGATGCGATCGTGTGCGCGTCTGTCGGATCGGAATGCTGTTTATCAGTGGAAATAGTAGATGTGTATTACCGCTAGCTGGTCATTGTTTCATTCGTTCATTTCGTTTGTTACTTATATCTATATATGCTTGTAATCGGGGTGGGGAGGTGCCGGCTCGGTGAACCAACCCTGTGATATAGTACTAGTTCCTGTTTTTGACCATTCCGCAAACAAGATCATGTATGTGGCCTACCGTGGTGTGATAGTAAGTTCTCCCTCCGGAAATGCTCAATGGAGCTTGGCCTTGATGGAGGCCGAATTTGAAATGATCAAAATTCAAATTTGCACATTTCAATAAACATTAAAAATTAAATACACATATACTCCCTCCGTTCCCAAATATAAGTGATTCCAACAAGTGACTATACACACAAAGCAAAATTGGTGAATCTACATTCTAAAATATACATACATCCATATGCTGTATTTCATTTGAAATGTCTAAAAGACTTGTACTCCCTCCGTTCCGATTTACTCGTCGTGGTTTTAGTTCAAATTTGAACTAAAAGACAAGTAAATCGGAACGGAGGGAGTATTTAGTAACAGAGGGGAGGACTTAAAAGGCATATGTTAAAATGAGTGCCACAGAAAAAAAAGAAACCCGAGGCTTTTTGGTAGATGCACTATTTCATTCTAAAAGTCTATGAATTAGTTTTTTTCCAAGGATATTTCAAGTCATTTTATCCTGAAATTTTTACACATACACATCACATATTTGTTTACTTTACATTTTTTTCAGATTTTATTGAAACTGAGAAGTTTGAATTTCCCAAAATTTTGGCCTCTTCTGACGCAAAAATAATAATTAAAACCAGCCTCCATGAAGGCCGAGCTCCAAAACACCACACTCTACCCCCTCCCATTATCTAAGGCACCTAAGCTTTTGATGACGATTCTCCCAATCTCTAAATCTCTAAGGGTATATTTGGTTTGTGCCCCAACTAGCGCTATCAATCTTTTGACAAAGTAAAGTGCATGCACGGTCTCTTTCACGAAAGTGTCAACTTGGTTCTAATTCTTTCAAAATGCACATCTGAATCCTAAATCTTTTTATGTTGTTCATCCGAGGTCCTAATTTCGTGTGACCATTGATGACTGGCTTGCGTGGCACTTTGACCAGGGCCACGTCGGCACGAGAGCCCAGACGGGATAACGATTGATCGTGAATATTTGCAGAAGAAACCCTCGAACCTAATACCTTCTCGTTTGTGGTCCATTCCTCTTCCCTACTCCATCTCTGGCGAAACAGGGGCGAACGACGATGGAGGCACTGCTCCGGTGAAAAGAGGAGGTCATTGCTGGTGGTTGTCCATCGACGGCGCTGGGATAGTGCCATAGCTGCGGCGACCCAGAGATCCTCCTCTGCGATACGGTAAGTGCCTGTAACCCCAATCCTCGATCCTACTATTTCATTCCTCTTCTTTTGATTTAGTCTGAATCCATGATTGACTCCCTTGTTGTTAGGGCATATTTCTCCCTTAGTGGTTTTGGTGATTGATGACAACACTTTTGTGGACTAATCGTGTGCATTGAACATTTCAGACAAACCATCTTTCCACACAAGGCAATTATACCCCTCTGGATATTTATGAAGATGGATGATAACCCACAAGTATAGGGGATCACAACAGTTTTCGAAGGTAGATTATTCAACCTAAATTTATTGATTCGACACAAGGGGAGCCGAAGAATATTCGCAAGTATTAGCAGTTGAGTTGTCAATTCAACCACACCTGAAAGACTTAATATCCGCATCAAAGTATTTAGTAGCAAAGTAGTATGATAGTAACGGTAATAGTGGCAATAGTAACAGTAACAATTTTGTAGTGATCGTAACAGCAACAACAAGAAAAGTAACTTAGCAAAGATCAATATGTGAAAAACTTGTAGGCTTTGGACCGGTGATGATAATTGTGTTGGATGATATTCATCATATGTAGAAGTTATAACCTAGAGCGACGGAGAACTAGCTCCAATTCATCAATATAATGTAGGCATGTATTTCGTATATAGTCGCACGTGCTTATGGAAAAGAACTTGCATGACATCTTTTGTTCTACCCTCCCGTGTAGGGATGGCAATGGGTACCCATTACCCGCGTACCCAGTGGGTAAAAACCCTATTAGGGCAAGGGTATGAGTCAAAAAAATACCCATGGGTACATAAATAGAAAATTTTGAAGCGCATTGGGTTTGGTGGGTACGGGTATGGTTTAGTATAACCCATACCCGTGTACCCATGTACCCACGTATAATCTGATAATAAGCCTAATATATTATTTATCCACATATTAAAGTATTATATCATTATATGGACATAAATCACGCAGCTAGCCCACGTCCAGAATGCCAAACGTGTTACGTGTGTCTAGGTGATTGATGCCCAGAATTGCCTCGTTCCTTTATGGCTATATATCATTATGATTGTGTGATTAACGACTTGACGTTCAGAATTACCTCTATATTGTGTCGTGACTCGTGAGTTTGTGAACTTAAATGGTATGACCATGTGCCACTATTTATCAGTTTTATGACTTTGTGTGCCTTAATGTGTTGTAGGCTTGTTGTGGACAAAAAAATGTTGTTCACAATTAAGTGTTGTTGTGATAAGAATGCGCTGCTATTATGAGTATGTGTTGCTATCAGGAATCGTTGCTCTTTATAAATTATTATTATTGTAAGTTATTGTTTATGAGTATGTAATGCTCAAATTGACGTGTTGCAAATATGGGTAATCTTACCCGCGGATACCCATTTACCCTGACGGGCGACGGGCATGGGAAATAATTGTACCCGTTGACGGGTATGGGTACGGGTGACGGGTAAGATTTGGGCTACGGGTAAGGGTATGGGGTGGCTTGACCCGTACCCAAACCCGGCGGGTGCCATCCCTACTCCCGTGGCAGCGGGGTCCTAATGGAAACTAAGGGATATTAAAGTCTCCTTTTAATAGAGAACCGAAACAAAGCATTAACACTTAGTGAATACATGAACTCCTCAAACTACGACAATTACCGAGAAGAATCCCAATTATTTTCACCTTGGGGTATGCAGATCATAACGCGTAATAGGTGCATATAACTTGCAAGATCGGATCAAGAACACATATATCACTACTAGGGATAACCCTAGTAGTAACGCTGGTTTTATAACTATCAGTAGCACTTGTACCAGCGCTACTAGTAAGGCGCTACAGCTAACTGGTAGCAGTAGCGCTGGTTTTCCAGCACTACTGCTATACCTAGTTAGCAGTAGCGCTCCGTAAGGAAAAGCACTACTGATAATAGTAAATAGCAGTAGCGTTCCTTCTAAAAAGCGCCACAACTAAATTTTCCTGTATTTTTGAAATTGTAGTATTGTCGCTGTATTTGTATATGTTTTATATACAATACTTTTATCATATGATTTTATGACCATGATTGGTTATTATATATATAACAGTGGGTGAAATGAATGTGGATTAGATTCAAGTGGAGGCAACATATGTGGTGCATGTCGAAAGTACTACTAATCCAAACTTGATCTAGTTTGGATTAGTAGTACTTTCGATGTGCACCACATGTTGCCTCCACTTGATTAGTAGTACTTTCAACGCGCACCACATGTTGCCTCCATTTGAATCTAATCCATGTTCGTTTCACCCACTGATATATATAATAACCCATCATGCTCATATAACAACTTAGCATCATGCATCATCATAATATTAAAAGCTCATTATTGGTATCATAATAATAAGTCCTACTCATCATCATCATACAACTTCTACTCGTTATCATAATAACAAGTCATAGTCATCATTATCATAGTCATCTAACCGAACCTACTTAATTGTTCTTAGCACATGATCATTAGTATTAACTAGGACCTAACTACCATTTCTAAGGTAAAATAGCATAAAGCAAGATAGGTCCCAACTCTCCATTATGGAGAATGGAGATTATCATGTCTCCAATTCTTGCGCTTTGCATAATATTGCTTCCAAGTAGCTCCCTACGATTGTCCATATATTTTTCTAATCTTTGATTGTCATGTCTTCATCGGTTTTAGAAATCCGGTATGAACAACAGTGATGCCTAGGATGACATGGCCGTAATCTCATAACATCAAGGCGACCTTTCGAAAACATCAGATCAGGCACACAATCCTTCGGGATTTTCTGTTGAAAAACATAGTAATAACTTTGTAGTTAGCAATGTAGTTTAGTTTTAGGAGAATTTATGCAAAAGATGCACAAATGTCATATAGTAAAAAATCTTACCATGCCATCTCCATGGATGTTACCGTAGTTCAACACGTGCACTAGTGGCACGTATTGACCATAATGTGCAGGAGTTTGATAATAGATATTGTAATTCTCAAGATCATTAATAAATGAGATAAGATGATCTTTCTCCTGATAAGTTAATTCTGCGCCATCAGTGTAGTAGGTTCTGTCTACCATCTTCCGTACATTTTTGAAGAATGAAAATAAGCTATTAATGGAAATAAGCTGTCAACTATTTTAAAATAAACAATATAAATTACTTAATAAATATGTTTGAGAAACTCAGATATAGGTAGAAGTGGAAGCGTATTAATAAGGACCCAAATGCCATTGTCATGATCACCAAGACCAAAGGTGACATACATACCCTCCTAAAAATCATATGCCTTCCACAATGCTTTCTAATTCGAGCAACCAAAATGGTTTACGCTCTCCAAATTGTATAGCTTTACAACAAAATCATAACTATAATGGGTCCTGAGATGAATTATCTTTGTCTCCATATTTTCATGATCATCAAATCCAGATGCTCCAAGACATAGCGTCTTGCATGGCATGTGATAAGCTAGTCGAATTATAAAAGACAAAAAATACACGTTGAAGAAGCATAAGTCATGCTTAATTATGAAAAATATTTGTCGTTGCATACCGTTTCAACATCGAAGGTCTCATCGAGCTTAACACTAAAGCGCTGACCGTCTACCAGGTGAGGCCCGTTGCACAGACCCCGATCATCGCCGCACCAGTCGCACTTCGAGATCCTATGGTCGTCGTCAAACATTTCCTATGCCCATACTTCAAAGATTAAACTAGTAAGAAAATTGGGTACTTACTTTCTCCCTCACTAATATTTCCTACATATTCTTTCTACAAAATCCGGGCCATTCGATATTTTCTACATATTCTTGCACAAGTCATGCCAAAATTCACGGAAAAATCCGGCATGACCTTTGCTAAAAAGGACATATATCCAGGACCTAAAATTTGCCGGAATGGAAATTAATTAACACTCCGGCAAAACATAGGCCACTGTGAGGTGTTCCCTGGAAACATAGGCCACTCATGTAGCTACTACTCTACTACAACTATCAAAATATCTACATCATCATCGACATGGGGATTTGGCTGGTCTCACCTCGAGGTCGGAGGTGGTCGGTGACGGGGACGACGACGGGGATGATGCAGGGGCTCCTTGATTTCCGCAAAAACAAAATATAAACAAAAATATTATTACCCTCATCTTAGGACTTAGTGAAACCCTATGTCTAAAAACATCCTAGCCCTAACATTTACTAAAAATACCTTATTCTAACCCTAAAAATTGAAAAGACCTATACATTTACTAAAAGCACCCTAGTTCTAGCTCTAACATCTGTCCATCCATCCTTCTATCTATATATCCTCATAAACCCTAGAAAAATGCCCTGGTTTTTTAACTACTATCTACTTCTTGAATAATAAAAAATGCCCTAATTTCACATAACTTAGAGTCTGAAACCATATGTCTAACACAAAAATGCCCTAATTTTTTGTTCTATTCTACATTTACTAATTTTCTATTCTATTCAAAAGTAAAAATTTACTAAAAAATTCCTACTCTATTCAAAATACCTACATTTACTTATTTTTTTCAATCCTATTCAAAAAACCTACATTTACTATTTTTTTATCTCATATAGCATTCTAATACATTTATGTACCTAAAAATTTCTATTACTAAATTCTTTTACTAAAAATTATATACCTAAATTTTTGTACAGAGAGAGGTGGAAGGAGGAGGAGGAGGAGGAGGGAGGAGTGAGGGCTTCGGGCGGCTGGGGGAGGGAGGACAGAGGAGGGCAGTGGGAGGAGGGCCACCAGAGGAGGGAGGAGAGAGAAGGGCTGCCGGAGGAGGAGCAAGGAGAGAGGAGGGCCATCGGAGGAGGAGGAGGGAGGAGAGAGGAGG
>LR738711.1:736175843-736258579 GCA_902687465.1 Secale cereale
CGAGATGAGGTGGGAAGAGAGAGGAGGGCCGTCGGAGGAGGAGGGAGAGAGGAGGGCCGCCAGAGGAGGAGGTAGGAGGGCTGCCAGAGGGAGGAGAGAGGAGGGCGGCGAGAGGAGGAGGTAGGGAGGGTGACAGATACCTTGGGGGCGACAGAGGGCGACGACGCCGACGGCGCGCAGCGGTGAGAGAGCGAGTGAGAGTGTGGCGAAGAGTGAGGACGCGGGGTGTGGATATGGTGGCCATATGAATGT
Organism: Secale cereale; assembly: GCA_902687465.1. Taxonomy (NCBI): domain Eukaryota; kingdom Viridiplantae; phylum Streptophyta; class Magnoliopsida; order Poales; family Poaceae; genus Secale; species Secale cereale. The sequence continues at coordinate 736,176,096 of LR738711.1, forward strand.
GCAACTAATCCCCGGGTGGTTTTGGTAATTTATAACAACATATAGCTCATTGAACTAATGATTCCTCAAGCTAAACATTTCAGGGAAGTTCAATGAATGGAATGGCTATTGTGGAGATGTGGACCCCTCAAAAGCTAAGGAAGCAAGTTTGGCAAATCTCAAGACTCTACCTTTTCACTTTTAGTGACCCAAGATCACATTGAGTCCTTAGGAAAGCCAATACTATTAAAAGGCGATGAGGTGTTGCTTACCGAATTGGTTGCTCACAATGCTTGATGATATGCTCCAAAACCCTCACACAACCTCTCCACTCCAAACAAGTCAAAACCAAAATGCCAGACTCGGACTCACTGATTTTCATATCCAGTCCCACCGAGTTTCTTTTGACTTAGCTAGTGCCATAAACCCCAACATTTCGGTCTCACCGATATAGGATTTTGGTCTCACCAAGATGGTTCTGTAAACTCTCTGTTACAGGTTAATTTATTTCGGTAATACCAAGTTCATTAATCGGTCACACCGAGTTTACCTTGCCAACTCTCTGATGACCTAACCCTAGCTTTCGGTCCCACCGAGATGTCCTAGTCGGTCCCATTGAGATTCCTAACATTCACATATTTTAACCTTTCGGTCAGACGGAGTTCACCGAATCGGTCCCACCGAGTTGGCCAAAATGTGTGTAACGGCTGGATTTTGTGTGGAGGCTATATATACCCCTCCACCCCCTCTTCATTCATGGAGAAAACCATCAGAACAAGCCTACACTTCCATTACTCATTTTCTGAGAGAGAACCACCTACTCAAGTGTTGAGATCAAGATATTCCATTCCTACCACATAAATCTTGTTCTCTAGCCTTCCCCAAGTTGCTTTCCACTCAATCTCTTCTTCCACCATATCCAAATCTATGAGGAGCTGTTTGAGTGTTGGGGAGACTATCATTTGAAGCATTGGAGCAAGGAGTTTGTTATCAACACACCGTTTGTTACCTTTTGGAGAGTGGTGTCTCCTAGATTGGTTAGGTGTCACTTGGGAGCCTCCGACAAGATTGTGGAGTTGAACCAAAGAGTTTTTAAGGGCAAGGAGATCGCCTACTTCGCGAAGATCTACCCTAGTGAGGCAAGTCCTTCATGGGCGATGGCCATGGTGGGATAGACAAGGTTGCTTCTTTGTGGACCCTTCGTGGGTGGAGCCCTCCGTGGACTCGCGCATCCGTTACCCTTCGTGGGTTGTGAAGGAAATATGCCCTAGAGGCAATAATAAAGTTGTTATTTATATTTCCTTATACATCATGATAAAGTCTTTTATTCATGCTAGAATTGTATTAACCGGAAACTTGATACATGTGTGAATACATAGACGAAACAGAGTGTCCCTAGTATGCCTCTAGTAGACTAGCTCATTAATCAAAGATGGTTATGTTTCCTAACCATAGACATGAGTTGTCATTTGATCAATGGGATCACATCATTAGGAGAATGATGTGATGGACAAGACCCATCCGTTAGCTTAGCAATATGATCGTTTAGTTTTTCTACTATTGCTTTCTTCATGACTTATACATGTTCCTATGACTATGAGATTATGCAACTCCCGAATACCGGAGGAACACCTTGTGTGCTATCAAATGTCACAACGTAACTGGGTGATTATAAAGATGCTCTATAGGTGTCTCCAAAGGTGTTTGTGGTGTTGATATAGATCGATAATAGGATTTGTCACTCCGAGTGTCGGAGAGGTATCTCTGGGCCCTCTCTGTAATACACAACGTAATAAGCCTTGCAAGCAAACAACTAATGAGTTAGTCATGAGATGATGTATTACGGAACGAGTAAAGAGACTTGCCAGTGATGAGATTGAACTAGGTATGATGATACCGACGATCGAATCTCGGGCAAGTAACATGCCGATGACAAAGGGAACAACACATGTTGTTATGCGGTTTGACCGATAAAGATCTTCGTAGAATATGTGGGAACCAATATGAGCTTCCAGGTTCCTCTATTGGTTATTGACCAGAGATGAGTCTCGGTCATGTCAACATAGTTCTCGAACCCGTAGGGTCCGCACGCTTAACGTTCGATGACGATCGGTATTATGAGTTTATGTGTTTTGATGCACCGAAGGTAGTTCGGAGTCCCGGATGTGATCACGAACATGACGAGGAGTCTCGAAATGGTCGAGACATAAAGATTGATATATTGGAAGGTTATATTCTGTAGCGACCACGATCCGAATGGACCGAAGTCTCTGTGTTTCAGTGTCATCCCTGGATCGGTAATGCTGACACACACAGTACTTGAGGGATTTATAACAGAGTGGCAATCACACACTTATTACATCGAATGTCTCCAAAGAGAACTTATTACAAAAGTCTATGACATAAGGCCATCTAACAAAATAACAGCGGAAGGTTTGAAAGATAAGTGAGTCCATCAACTCCAACGGCATAGCTGAGTGCATGACAAACGACCTAGAACGTCTTACTCTTCGTCTGAAAAGTCTGCAACGTAATATGTTGCAGCCCGAAACGGGTCAGCACATGGAATATGCTGGCAAGATAACACAGAAGATGCAAGTAACTGAAATAAAGGCTACACTATATGCATATTTGGCTGGTGGAGGCTCTAAGGTTAAATTTTCGTGTAAAGCCAATTTTTCCCTACAACAAAGGAATAGAGTTTATTTTAACTATCATGGTAGTTGAAACATCATTGAGAAGGTACCTCCAACTCAATCCCAAATTAGAGTAATCATTAACCCAACAAATTTAACTTTAGAGTGATGAGATCAACCAATAATTCAAGTACCAGATACTCAAAATTGTCCATAACCGGGGACACGGCTAATCATGATCAGTTTGTACACTCTGCAGAGGTTTGTGCACTTTTCCCCACAAGACTCGATCGCCTCCGTTTAATTTCTCGCACTGCATGGTGTTTGAGAAACGGATGACCGAGACACAGTCTTTCCGAAGCATTAACTCTTTACCCCGGGTGGACCCGTACACCTACTTTCCCCTACATCTGCTAGTCCACCACTGAAAGAGCTCACACAACTTACTCATACTATGCCAGAGCCCATAATGGCATTGTGGCTGCACACGGAAGTTTCTAGCATGAATAGTTATATGATCCCTTTGAGCCTGGGTGGCATTCCATAGGACAATCACACGGCACCCCGGGATTTCCTAGGACAACACTGGATTCTCCAGGTGCCCTGCAACCAATCCACCCAGATGTGTATTCAAGTAGCCACCTTAAGTTGAACCATTAATTAACAACTCACATCTGTCATGGATTTCACTCAAACCCCAACCACGTCTACGAGCATAGCATGGCAACCTAAGCAAACGTAGAAGTAACTCCCAAGGGTTTGAAAGTAATGCAGGTAATAGGTTCTACCTCAATCTACTTACCAGTCCCACAAATTAAGAGATCCTACTCATGCAATGTGTGTGGGTTTGATCTAATGCATAAAAACTGGGTAATAAAAGGTATGATCAAAGTGTTACTTGCCTTGCTGACGATTCGCAAAACCTAGAGACTCGTAGTAGCACGCTTAGGGATGGCAATTTAACCCATGGATCTGGATATCCACGGATACCCGACCCGGTTGGGCAAGGGTATGGAGCGCATTTCGGCCCATGGATTCATGGATTTGGATACCCGCGAATAGCCGGGTTGGGCACAGATATAATTTCTGCTCCATGGATATCCAATGGATACCCGTATGACAGGTGGGGCCATATGTCAGTCCCTCTCCCCCAAGTGGTCGCGGTAACAGAAGGTCAAAGCCCAGCGCTCCGGCCCATGTTCATTGATCCCCCACAACCCCACAAACCTAATTACTTAAACCTAATCTAGTCAACCCCGAATCATCCCGAGTCTCCAGCAGTCCAACTCCCTCCATAGCTTGAAGACAAGTTTTTTACTATCAACTATTTGAGTTGTCATTTTGTGTGTGGTCAATGTTTAAACAATGTACTTGCTGCCTACTTATGCTTATACCTTATGTTGTCATTTGTGAATGAACGATGATGAGTTAATTTGATATTTGGCAAGGCTTCATGCTGATTTTTCTATGCCCATGGAGCTCCATGGGTATCTGGATATCTAATGGGTTTGGGCATGGGCACAAGTTGTGCCCATGGATACTTTGATGGATGGGTAGAAGGTAGGAATATGGGTCATGGGTTGGATTCGGACCAGCTCCACCCGCCCCAAACCCGACCCATTGCCATCCCTAAGCACGCTTCACAGTCCGGGTATTCTATCGCAAGCAAACAATAGCATACATAAGCAAAAAAGCAATGATGCACAAACAAAACTCCAAAAGATAAGATCTATCCAGAAAGTTCAACTTAAGAACTCCGGTTTGCAAAAAGAATCAAATCGAAAGAAGCAACGAAACTCAAACTGCAAAAGAAACAAGATCCGATTACTAGTTTGATCTAAAGTCAAGTTTTACAGTAGCCAAAACTTTGTTCTAGTTGGTTGAACGGAAAGAGGGCGTCGAGATGAAGATCTGGGATTTTGAATCACCTGATTCCGACTCTCGAGCGAAAAGAAAAACGAAAAACAAGATCAGGGCAGAAATCTCGATCGAAAATAATAACGGATAAATACCCCGAAAAAGAAAACTAACGAACATATTAAAGAACGAACGTTCGCTGTCTGCGGCTAACGGGTGAACAACGTTTGTTAAAACGAACGTACGGACAAACGTCCGCTAAATAACTAAACCGAAAAAACCGACTTAACCTAAAAAACGGATCTAGGGTTTCTCGAAAAAAAAACCGATCGGTTAACCGAAAAGAACCGGCGGCGGCGGCTACCTCGAAGGGCGGGGCGGCGGCGGCAGCTCTGGCGCGGCGGCGAGGCATGTCGGCTGCTTGCGGCGGCGGCGGCTTAGGGCAGGGGCGGGCGGATGGGCTACGGGGCTCCGGGCTGGCGCTTATAAAGACCCGGCTAGGAGAGTCCTAGCCGGTTACGGCCGAGAGTCGGTTTCCCTTTTTTTTAAAAACGAGTCCTGGCGTACGAAAACAAACAAAAGAAATACTAAACAGACTCCAAAAATCCCGAAATAAATTTTCACCGTCCTCTAATAATATTTAGGACAAAGTGAACATTTTTCCTGGACCTAAATGCAATTTTGAAAAACGCGCATTTTCCTAGGCAAATAAAGTCACAAATAAATCCGAATAAAAACCAAAAGTGATTTTAATATTTTTCCTCCAATATTTCTGTTATTTTGGAGAAGTCATATTATCTCCGCTCATATATTGTATTTAAAAATATTTTTGGGAGAGAAAAATATTTAAAACCAATGCTATCCTTGTACCGGTATTCGAGTAAACTCAAATACAAAACGGTCGAATTCCCAACTCTCTCCGTAGGTCCTTGAGTTGCTTAGAATTTTTCGAGGATCGCCACGAGCAGAATGCAAAGAAGTATGCAACGCAGTATGATCTATGTATAACATTCCAAATTGAAAATTTGGGATGTTACAAACCTACCCCCCTTAGAATGAATCTCGCCCTCGAGATTCGACTTGGCTAGAGAACAGGTGTGGGTGGTCCTTGCGTAGATCATCTTCTCGGTCCCAGGTGGCTTCTTCTCGGTGTGGTGACTCCACTAAACTTTGCAAAACTTGATAACCTTACTGCGGGTGACTCTGCTCGAAAACTCGAGAATCTTAACAGGCTTCTCTTCATAAGTCAGATCACTCTCCAACTGAATCGCTTCCAGCGGTACCGTGTCTCTAAGTGGAATATCGGCCATCTCCGCATGGCATTTCTTAAGCTGCGAAACGTGAAACACATCATGCACTCCTGACAATCCTTCGGGCAACTCCAACTTATAGGCAATCTCTCCCATGCGTTCCAAAACACGGTAAGGTCCCACAAATCTCGGGGCTAGTTTACCCTTAACTCCAAAACATTTAACTCCTCGCAGAGGCGATACTCTGAGGTACGCTCTGTCTCCGATTTCATAGGATATCTCCTTGCGTTTCGAGTCCGCATAACTCTTATGTCTGGACTGAGCTACCTTCAGTCTATCCTGAATCAGCTTAACCTTCTCTTCAGATTCTTTGATCAAGTCTGGTCCAAACAACTGTTGGTCTCCAACTTCATCCCACATTAACGGCGTTCGACATCTTCTTTCGTACAATGCTTCAAACGGTGCCATCTTCAAACTGGCCTGGTAACTGTTGTTGTACGAGAACTCGGTGTAGGGCAAATTATCATCCCAACTAGATCCATAATCTAGCGCACAGGCTCTCAACATGTCCTCCAGAATCTGGTTGACTCTCTCGGTCCGTCCATCTGTCTGTGGGTGAAACGCTGTACTAAATTCCAGCCTCGTTCCCAAAGTTTGGTGTAGCCGATGCCAAAACTTTGAGGTGAACTGTGTTCCTCTATCTGATACAATGGTCCTCGGAACTCCGTGCAGACATACGATCCTGGTCATGTATATCTTGGCCAACTTCGCACTAGTGTATGTGGTTTTCACGGGGATAAAGTGGGCTACTTTGGTCAAGCGATCCACTACTACCCAGATCGAATCATAACCGGCTTTGGTCCTGGGCAATCCGGTGATGAAATCCATGCCAAGCTTCTCCCACTTCCATTCGGGTATCGGCATAGGCTGTAGCAATCCTGCTGGCTTCTGATGCTCTGCCTTTACTCTCTGGCATACATCACATACGGCTACATACTCGGCAATATCCTTCTTCATTCCCGTCCACCAGAAACGTTCTTTCAAATCCAAATACATCTTGGTGTTTCCGGGTGTATCGAGTATGGCGAATCATGCGCTTCCTGCAGTATCAACTTCATGATCTCCGGGTCGTTGGGCACATAGATCCGATCCTCAAACCACAGGGTGTCGTGCTCATCCTCACGAAATCCTTTGGCTTTTCCTTCACTCATCCTCTTCTTTATCTTGGCAATCTCTCTGTCCTCCTTCTAGGCTTCCCGTATCTTTCCCAGCAATGTTGACTGAACCTCCAATGTTGCGACAAAACCTCTAGGAACTATCTCCAAACGAAGCTCCCTGAGATCTTCTGCTAACTCCTGTGGCAATCCCCCTTTTACTAAGGTGTTTGCATAACTCTTCCGGCTCAAAGCGTCTGCAACAACATTGGCCTTTCCTGGGAGATAGTGCAACTTCATATCATAATCCTTTATAAGCTCCAACCATCTCCTCTGTCTGAGGTTCAGCTCCTTCTGAGTGAAAATATACTTCAAACTCTTTTGATCCGTGTACACAACACAACGATTTCCAATAAGGAAATGTCTCCAGGTTTTTTGTGCGTGCACTACAGCCGCTAGCTCCAGATCGTGCGTCACGTAATTCAACTCGTGCGGCCGCACCTGACGAGATGCATAAGAAAAAACTCTTCCATCCTGCATAAGTACTCCCCCAAGTCCTAAGCGTGAAGCATCGCAGTACACTTGGAAATCCTTGCGTATATCTGGCAGTATCAGCACTGGGGCTGTCGTCAACCGTTTCTTCAACTCCTGGATACTTTCTTCGCACTCTTCAGTCCAATCGAACTTTGTCTCCTTCTTCAACAACGTCGTCATTGGCTTAGCAATCTTGGAGAAGTTTTCTATGAATCTCCGGTAGTATCCCGCGAGTCCAAGAAAGCTGCGGATCTCTCCAACTGAAGTGGGTGCCAACCATTCAGTGACTGCCTGCACTTTGACGGGGTCCACTGCTATACCCTCTCCTGATATAACATTGCCCTAGGAATCCAACTTCCTTCAACCAAAACTCACATTTGCTAAACTTGGCATACAACTGATGTTCTCTAAGCTTCTCCAGTACCAAACGCAAATGCTCCGCGTGTTCCTCTTTGTTCTTCGAGTATACCAACATATCATCAATGAATACTACGACAAACTTATCCAAGAACTCCATGAACACCTTGTTCATCATACTCATGAAATAGGCAGGGGCGTTAGTCAATCCAAATGGCATAAGTGTATACTCATATAGCCCGTACCTTGTGGTTAAGGATGTCTTGGGTATATCCTTCTCTCGGATCTTCAATTGGTGGTATCCAGATCGTAGATCTATCTTGGAGAATACTTTCGCTCCCTGGAGTTGGTCGAACAAACCGATCGATCATCGGCAGCGGGTACTTATTCTTAATCGTCACTTCATTCAATGCATGATAATCAATGACCATTCTTAAATATCCATCCTTCTTTTCGACCAACAACACTGGGGCTCCCCAAGGTGACGAACTCCGACGTATAAATCCTTTCTCCAATAACTCCTTAATCTGCTTCTTGATCTCCTCCAGATCATTCACTGTCATGCGATACGGTCTCTTTGATATTGGTCCGGTGCCAGCAACAACTCAATCAAAAACTCAATATCCCTGTCCCGCGGCATGCCTGGTAACTCCTCTGGAAACACATCCGGGTAATCCTTTACTACCGGCACTTCCTCCTGAATAACTCCCGTGAGAGAATGTACTTGTGTCCGTATAGGCGAATGCCTAGATACATACTTAATCCTTTTTCCCTCCGGGGTGGTAAGCAAAATAGACTTTCTGGCACAATCGATGTTCCCTCCATACATCGATAGCCAATCCATACCTAATATCACATCCAATCCTTGTGACTCCAAAACTATTAGGTCTGAGGGGAAACATGTCGTCCAATGGTCAATGGCATCTGAAAACATGCTTGATTTGCCACATATTCCGCTCCGGGTGAACTTACTAACATGGGGGCCATAAGGACTCTGGTGGGCAACTTATGTCTATTTATGAATCCCCTTGAAATGTATGAATGCGATGCACCAGTTTCGAAAAGAACTACTACGGTAAATGACTTAACCAAAAACTTACCGATGGCCGCATCAGGTTGTTCTTCCACTTCCTCCACGGTCATGTGCTTTACTTGTTCTTTGTTGAATGGGTTGGGCTTCTTCCTGACGCTTCCATTGCCGTTCCCATTCTTAGCTTGGGGGCAGTCCGTGACATAGTGTCCATTCTTCCCGCACCTGAAACAGGTGATGTGGCTGAAATCCTTCTTGTCGGGTGTGGATGGAGTAGAGCGATTCTGATTATTGTTTGCTCCATTCCCATTCCCATTATTGGAGCCATTGTGGTTGTGGGAACTGCCTCCAGCGTGGGTGTGGCTTCCATGGTTATGGGTGTATCCTCCCGAATCCGGAGTGAATCGGGGCTTCTGCTGGGCTCCAGAATTATTCCTTCCTTGTCCATACTTCCTCTTGCGGCTCTCAATCTGCTGCTGCTTCCCTTCAATCATAAGAGGTTTATCTACCAACTCCTGGTAGTTGTTGAAGGTTGCCACCATCAGCTGTACGCTCATCTCATCATTCAACCCTTCCATAAATCTCTCCTGCTTAGCGGCATCTGTGGCCACATCATCTGGGGCATAACGAGATAGGGTACTAAACTCATCTACGTACTGAGCCACAGTACGATTTCCTTGGCGCAAGTTGCGAATCTCCCGCTTCTTCATGCTCATAGCTCCAGTCGAGACATGGGCAGTACAGAAAGCTTTCTGAAACTGCTCCCAAGTGACATTGGCTATAGGAAAGGTGGCTGTGTAATTCTCCCACCATGCTGCGGCTGGTCCAGACAACTGGTGTGTGGCAAATCGCACCTTCTCAGCATCCGAGCAATTGGCGGTGGTCAAATCCCTTCCAATCTTGCGCAGCCAGCCATCAGCAACGATTGGTTCAATGCTGCTAGAAAACACCGGTGGTTGCAACCTTAAGAAACGTGTCAGGTTGTCCACTGGTGGTGGTGGTGGAGGGTTGTTGTTGTTCTGGTTGTTCTGAGTGTTCTGGACAAGAAGTTGCATCAAGGTGTTCTGCTACTGGATCAACTGAGTGAGCTCAGGGGGAAACTCAAATCTGGGCTCATGTCTTGGAGGCATCTGATGGGTGTAGATGGAAGGGATTAGAATAGAATTGAGGTCTAGGGGAAAATCACTACCCATATGCACATGAGACAAACACAATCATATCACACCAATCAATTTCAAGCAAGGTCTTACAAGATCTAACTAACGTTACAAAAGTGCTCTAAAACTACTTGTGGGGAAAACTACTAGTCATAGGGTGGTCATCGAGAAATTTTGATTGGCGGAAGATTCCATGATGTCTGCTCCAGCTTCATCTTCATAGTCTTCGTCATCACTATCACCGGGGTCTGAATCCGTGTCGTCGATGATTATGTAATCTTCAGAACGAATCTCCTTGGTTTCTTCTTCCTCTTCTTCTCCTCCTGGTGCTGGATCTCCCATGAATACTCCTAGCTTCCTAGTCAAATCATCATTCTTCTCTACTAGTATTAACATCTCCTCCTCGTATCCGTCACGAGTAGACTTGAGTTCTTCTTCTAGCTCCAAGTTCCTTGTTAGTGCCTTCTTCAACTCTATCATCCCTGCGCACATCTGGTGCTCCTGTCGTCGAATGTGCTGGTTTAACTCCTGGATGAACGCTCCAATGGACCTGTCCTTCCGGGTACTAATCATGTCCCATCGCTCATCTCGGCGTCCACAAATCTGGTAGATAGTGTCCTTCAGCTCCTGCTTGTAGACTTCTCCGATCCTTCCCATAGTGATGTGGGCGGCCATACTCTTGCCTAGGCTCCAGGTTGGTGCATCAAAAGAAAACTCTATTGGCTCAGTGGATGGTGCGAAGGTTCTCCCGGGAATTTGAACTTGGATGCTCCATCGCTCCTCTTCTGGTAAAGTGGCGGTGTAGGTCCCGGTAAAGCTTGATATTCCTATGTTCAGGTACCTAGTGACTTCCTTGAAGTGTCGTCCAAAAGGTGTGTCTTCATCTGGTTGAGTGAACTTGTTTCTTAGGTTCACCATCCTAAAGAAGTATAAAATGAAGAAAAGTCAGAAATGAGTAGAGAAGAGTGAACTAGGGTTTATCTTAGTGGTCATGTCCTACAGTCAGCGTGTGCTCTGATACCATCTTGTAGCGACCACGATCGGAATGGACCGAAGTCTCTGTGTTTCAGTGTCTTCCCTGGATCGGTAATGCTGACACACACAATACTTGAGGGATTTATAACAGAGTGGCAATCACACACTTATTACATCGAATGTCTCCAAAGAGAACTTATTACAAAAGTATATGGCATAAGGCCATCTAACAAAATAACATCGGAAGGCTTGGAAGATAAGTGAGTCCATCAACTCCAACGGCATAGCTGAGTGCATGATAAACGACCTAGAACGTCTTACTCCTCGTCTGAAAAGTCTGCAATGTAATATGTTGCAGCCCGAAACGGGTCAGCACATGGAATATGCTGGCAAGATAACACAGAAGATGCAAGTAACTGAAATAAAGGCTACACTATATGCATATTTGGCTGGTGGAGGCTCTAAGGTTAAAGTTTTTACGTAAAGCCAAATTTTCCCTACAACAAAGGAATATAGTTTATTTTAACTATCATGGTAGTTGAAACATCATTGAGAAGGTACCTCCAACTCAATCCCAAATTAGAGTAATCATTAAACCAAGAAATTTAACTTTAGAGTGATGAGATCAAACAATAATTCAAGTACCAGATACTCAAAATTATCCATAACCGGGGACACGGCAAATCATGATCAGTTTGTACACTCTGCAGAGGTTTGTGCACTTTTCCCCACAAGACTCGATCGCCTTCGTTTAATTTCTCGCACTGCGTGGTGTTTGAGAAACGATGACCGAGACACAGTCTTTCAAAAGCATTAACTCTTTACCCCGGGTGGACCCGTACACCTACTTTCCCCTACATCTACTAGTCCACCACTGAAAGAGCTCACACAACTTACTCATACTATGCCAGAGCCCATAATGGCATTGTGGCTGCACACGGAAGTTTCTAGCATGAATAGTTTTATGATCCCTTTGAGCGTGGGTGGCATTCCATAGGACAATCACACGGCACCCCGGGATTTCCTAGGACAACACTGGATTCTCTAGGTGCCCTGCAACCAATCCACCCAGATGTGTATTCAAGTAGCCACCTTAAGTTGAACCATTAATTAACAACTCACATCTGTCATGGATTTCACTCAAACCCAAACCACGTCTACGAGCATAGCATGGCAACCTAAGCAAACGTAGAAGTAACTCCCAAGGGTTTGAAAGTAATGCAGGTAATAGGTTCTACCTCAATCTACTTCCCAATCCCATAAATTAAGAGATCCTACTCACAATGTGTGAGGGTTTGATCTAATGCATAAAAACTGGGTAATAAATGTATGATCAAAGTGTTATTTGCCTTGCTGACGATTCGCAAAACCTAGAGACTCGTAGTAGCGCGCTTCACAGTCCGGGTATTCTATCGCAAGCAAACGATAGCATACATAAGCAAACAAGCAATGATGCAAAAAAAACTCCAAAAGATAAGATCTATCCAGAAAGTTCAACTTAAGAACTCCGGTTTGCAAAAAGAATCAATCGAAAGAAGCAACGAAACTCAAACTGCGAATGAAACGAGATTCGATTACTAGTTTGATCTAAAGTCAAATTTTACAGTAGCCAAAACTTTGTTCAAGTTGGTTAAACGGAAAGACGGCGTCGAGACGAAGATCTGGGATTTTGAATCGCCTGATTCCGACTCTCGAGCGAAAATAAAAATGAAAAACAAGATCAGGGTAGAAATCACGATCGAAAATAATCGCGGATAAATACCCCGAAAAAGAAAACTGACGAACAGACTACGTTCGTTATCTGTGGCTAACGGGCGAACAATCGTTAAAACGAACGTACGGACGAACGTCCGCTAAATAACTAAATAAAAAAAACCGATTTAACCTAAAAAAACGGATCTAGGGTTTCTCGAAAAAAAAACCGATCGGTTAACCGAAAAGAACCGGCGGCGGCGCCGGCTACCTCGAAGGGCGGGGCGGCGGCGGTGACTCCGGCGGCGGCGGCTTAGGGCAGGGGCGGGCGGCTGGGCTGCGGGGCTCCGGGCTGGCGCTTATAAAGGCCCGACTAGGAGAGTCCTAGCCGGTTACGGCCGAGAGTCGGTTTCCTTTTTTTTAAACAAGTCCTGGCGTACGAAAACAAACAAAATAAATACTAAACGGACTCCAAAAATCCCGAAATAAATTTTCACCGTCCTCTAATAATATTTAGGACACAGTGAACATTTTCCTGGACCTAAATGCAATTTTGGAAAACACGCATTTTTCCTATGCAAATAAAACCACAAATAAATCCGAATAAAAACCAAAAGTGATTTTAATATTTTTCCTCCAATATTTCTGTTAGTTTGGAGAAGTCATATTATCTTCGCTCATATATTTTATTTAGAAATATTTTTAGGAGAGAAAATTAATTAAAACCAATGCTATCCTCGTACCGGTATTCGAGTAAACTCAAATACAAAACGGTCGAATTCCCAACTCTCTCCGTAGGTCCTTGAGTTGCTTAGAATTTTTCGATGATCGCCACGAACAAAATGCAAAGAAGTATACAACGCAGTATGATCTATGTATAACATTCCAAATTGAAAATTTGGGATGTTACATATTCGGACACCCGAAGGGTTCCGGGGGTCATCGGATAAATACCGGAGTACCGGGAGGTTAGCGGAACCCCCGGGGGAGTTAACAGGCCTTAGTGGGCTTTAGGAGAGAGAGAGAGGGGCTGCGTAGGGAAGGTCATGCGCCCCCCATGGCCAAGTCCGAATTGGACTAGGGGGAGGGGCGGCGCCCCCCTCCTTCCTCTCTTCTCTCTCTCCCCTTCCCTCCTCTCCTACTACTACTAGGAAAGGTGGAATCCTACTCCTAGTAGGAGTAGGACTCCACCCTTGGCGCGCACCCTCCTAGGCTGGCCGCCTCCTCCCTCTCCCTCCTTTATATACGTGGGGAGGGCACCCCTTGGACACACATCAATTGTTCCTAGCCGTGTGTGGTGCCCCCTCTACAGTTACACACCTCGGTCATATCGTTCCAGTGCTTAGGCGAAGCCCTGCGCCACTAACTTCATCATCACTGTCACCACGCCGTCGCGCTGACGAAACTCTCCCACGAGACTCAACTGGATCAAGAGTTCGTGGGACGTCATCGAGCCGAACGTGTGCTGAACACGGAGGTGCCGTACGTTCTGTGCTTGGATCGGTTGGAACGCGAAGACGTTCGACTACATCAACCGTGTTACTAAACGCTTCCGCTTCCGGTCTACGAGGGTACGTGGACACACTCTCCCGCTCGTTGCTATGCTTCTCCTAGATAAATCTTGTGTGATCGTAGGAAAATTTGAAATACTACGTTCCCCAACAGGTTGAAGTCTCCATCAACGTGGATGTATGATAGCACCACCTATCGGAACCACGACAAAAACATCCATGTCTACACTTGCGTTTGCACTCTCCAAACCCCTCCCTTGACCTTCATACGCAATGATTTACTTTCCGCTGCTATACTCTTAGAATTGCATGTGTAGGTTGATTGCTTGACTTGTGCTAAGTTGCTAAAATCTGCCAAGAATTAAAATTGGGAAAAGGCTAGATTTTTATTTGGTCAAGTAGTCTAATCACCCCCTATAGACATACTTTCGATCCTACAAGTGGTATCAGAGCTTTGGTCTCCATTTGCCTTGATTTCCATAGCTTTAGTGATCATAGCCTTGGTTTCACAACCTAGGAGAGTATGGCGTCTAGCGAGGGAAGTTACCACTGTAGAGATCCTTACTTTGATGGCACAAATTTTGCTAGTTGGAAGCATAAGATGAAAATGCATATTCTTGGACATAACCCCGCCGTTTGGGCTATTGTGTGTATTGGTTTGCATGGTGAATTCTTTGATGGGAAGGAACCAAACCATGAAGCCTCCGCTGAAGAATTGAAGATGTTGCAATACAATGCTCAAGCTTGCAATATCCTCTTCAACGGATTGTGCCCCGAAGAATTCAACAAAATCCGCCGTCTTGAGAATGCAAAGGAAATTTGGGATACTTTGATTGATATGCACGAAGGTACCAACTCCGTCAAGGAATCTAAGTTGGATGTGCTTCATAGTCTACTTGACAAGTTCAAGATGAAGGATGGTGAAGGTGTCGCTGAAATGTACTCTAGGCTTGCTCTCATCACAAATGAGATTGCCGGCTTAGGAAGTGAAGAAATGATTGATAGATTCATCATCAAGAAGATTCTAAGAGCCTTGGATGGAAAATATGACACCGTGTGCACATTGACCCAAATGATGCCCAATTACAAAGATCTCAAGCCAACGGAAGTCATTGGAAGAATTGTTGCTCATGAGATGTCACTCAAGGATAAAGAAGAGCTTCACAACAAGTCTAGTGGTGCTTACAAAGCTTCATGTGATGCTCCTACATCATCAAGTGAGAAACAAGTCTTCAATGAAGAATTGAGCTTAATGGTGAAGAACTTCAACAAGTTCTACAAGAATAGAAGCAAGGAGATAAGTTCCAAGTCAAGGTCCTACAATGACAAAAGATCTTCTAGTCGTGAGCGTAATTGATACAATTGTGGAAGACCCGGACACTACTTCAATGAGTATACGACTCCCCACAAAAGAAGAGAAGACTCACCTAAAAGGAGGAGTAGAAGATAAGATTCACCACCAAGAGAGAGAAGGAGTAGAGATGATTGTTATGAACGAAGACCTTCTCGGAGAAGCAAAGATTCGGAAAGGAAGGACAAATCATCAAGGAGCTATACAAGACGAAGACATCAAGCTCATGTTGGTGAATGGGTATCCGATTCTGACTCCGATAACTACTCCGAGAGAAGCTATCACTCCAACTCAGAAGATACCCAAGATGAAGGTGTGTCCGGAATTGCTCTTGTGTCATCCAACTCCTACGACATATTTGACTCACCAAATGAAGGAATTGGAAGATGCTTCATGGCTAAAGGCCCTAAGGTATCACACCCCGAGTATCTTGATTTTAATGGCGATGAAGATGACTTGCTAGGAGATGATGATTTACTTGTTGGTAGCAATAGTGATGAAACCTATGATGAAAACTATGATGAAATTGCTATCAATCATGCTAATCAAGATAAAATGAGTGACAATGATAAGGAGAAGATTGAGTGTCTAACTAAAGAATTAAACACTCTCAAGTTGGCTCATGTAACTACCTTAGAGGATCATCGAGAACTTTTGAGGACTCATGAGAAGCTACGCTTTGAAAAGCTCAATCTAGAGCAAGAGCATGAGTTCTTAAAAGCAATCAATGATGATCTTCGTAAGAAAAGTTCTTCTTACATTGCCAAGCGTTTACTCTTGTCTACTTACATGCCACAAGTAAAGTCTAGCAACAAGAACAAGAAAGATTCTTCCTCTAGTAGTAACAATAATCATGCTAAATCCAATGATGTTGCTTCTAGTAGTTCTCTTGATTCCACTAACGATTCTCTTAACCAAGTTACACTTGAGCAAGAAAATAGCTTATTGAAGGGAATTATAGAGAAAGGTGTACACAAGAGCCTTGCCGGGAGTAAGCAATTCAAGGAAATTGTACGCAAGCAATGAAGGCACCGGAAGAATCAAGGTGTTGGTTTTGAACGAAAGTTCAATGCCAATGGAGTTGACTGGGAAGAAGATCAATACCCCAAGACCAAGTTTGTTCCTCAACAAGAGATGTATGATCCTACTTCCTTCAAGGGGACACAAGCACAAGATGATCTTCCGCCACAAGATCACAAGCTAAAGGGCAAGGACAAGCTTCAAGAAGAGATTGATGCATTTGAATAAGCTCCTATGGCCTTGGTCAAGTGGGTTCCCAAGACTACATCAGGCTCTACTTCATCAAGTACGACTACAACTCCAAGGATTCCCATCAAGTTGATGTGGATCTCGAAGAAGAAGAACTAGAGAGTTCTTGAGGGTGACTCCGCCAACATACTTCACTCATATTATCTTGTCAAGGACAAGTGCAAACAACTTCCACATCTTGCACTAGTTCAAGGAGTCACAAACCCTCTTGTTGGTAAGACAAGGGACAAGGTAACCTAATGCTTTCATGGACAACATCTTATGTGCAATTCACTCTATGTTTTCAGATTTTGGGTTCCGACAAAACCCTTAAGGTTCGAACTCTGGGGTGCGCACGAAGATCTCTCCTTCCGCCCTAGCTCGTCTACTCAACAACCCTAGGCCTAGCTCGTCAGATCCGAAGAACAAGGGACACAAGATTTATACTGGTTCGGGCCATCGTTGTGGTGTAATACCCTAATCCACTATGGTGTGGTGGATTGCCTTGGTGGCTGAGGAAGAACTAGTACATGGATGAACTGCCTCCTGAGGAGAGGAGTTCTTGTGCTCGAGTGAGCTGGTGGTGTGTGGCCTTCTATCTGATCAACTCTACATGAGATCAACTCCCTCTCTCGTGAGATGATTCCAATGGTGGTGGCTAGTCCTATTTATAGCAACCCGGGTCATCTTCCCAAATATTGAGCGGGAAGGAATCCCACAATGGACAAATTTGAAGGGGGACAGCTAGTACAAACTATCCTGACAAAAGGTGGTCTTCGCCTACCAAAGGCTCTGGTGGTGATGCTGCCGTGGGCTCCACGATGATCTCCGTCCCGCTGTCCTGCTGGTCTTGGTCTCATTGTACCGATATGAAAACCTTTGCCTGACGCCTCGGGACTCTTCGTCTGCACCTGCTCCATTAGCACCAAAGAGGAAACTGGCACTTCTGCGCCCGCTGGCGTCCGCCTGGCCTTGGTCGTCATTTCTCACGTCACGAGGACCTCGTGAGGTGCCCCCGCCTCGATATCTCCAATCCTCGCGAGCCGGCCCGGTGAGGCCGCCCCAGGGGATGCCTTGTGTCATCCACCTCGCGAGGCTTGGCCCTTCGCGAGGGTCTTGAGTGGTCGTTGAAGATGCTGGGCCGTACTAGGCCACCTGGTGAGCCACGCCCTGGGCCGCAGGCAGACAAGTCTGGGTACCCCCGTTCCCAGAACACCGACAGTAGCCCCCGGGCCCAAGTTGCGCTCGGGCTTGGTTTCGCGGCGAAGCCAAGGGCCAAGTGCGGAGCGCCGCTGGCCCTCAAAGCCTGCGGCCTTGTCCGACGCGTGGCGGTTGTTGGGACATGGGCGTCTCCACTTCCCCACGCAGCCTCGGCGACTGTGCGACTTGACAAGTCCCTGCATGCATAGCAAATCATCATTACCTCTGATTACGGAGGCCGACGGTTTGCCTTCTCCTCGCTATAAATTAGACGGCGAGCGGAGCCCCTGCTGCCCATCTTCTTCCTTTGTTCCTCTCGCTTATTCTTCTTCCTTGCCCCGTGCTCGGCCGAGCCGCTCATGGTGCTGATCCGACGATTCTCTACCGCCGAGAAGGGGAAGACTCCTCGCGAGGAGCCAGAGGTACTCCCTCCAAAGAAAATACCACTCCGTCCCCATGGCGCCGCCAAGAGACCAGAATTGATGAGGCCTTGGCTCAAGCGGCCTCCCCCTGGCTATCCGTTGCCCCTTTATGCCAGGGCACCGGGCCATGGTGAGGGAGTTGGCGCCCAATGTCGCCCGCGCCAAGGCCGTACCGATCGCGCCATAGTGGTGCACGTCGCCGTCTCGCGATCACATGCTAGAGGCTCCTCGCGTGAGTTCGTGGTGTGGGCGGTGATGCCTCCTAGATCTTGGATTCGCTTCCCGCCACTCTTCGCCACGGAGGTTCCGCCGAGGGGACCGCTCGGGCTGTGGTTGCGACACGCTGAGTGCCGGGCCCCGGCGACGAGGGCAGAGGTTGAGGTCGTATCCCCAGGCAAGGTCTTCATGACCCGCGGATGGGGCGAGGTTGTCCGCGCCTGCGGCTCCAAAGGCGCCCTCGCCATCCACTTCGAGTTCGACGGCGCCTCCATGCTGTGTTTCAAGGTGTTCGATAAGGAGGGATGCCGCCTGGAATGTTGCCCTGGAGGGGGCCGCCGGGGTGATGCTGCTGCCGGCGCTGCGCCAGGCGCCAATCCCGCCACTAGCTCATCCAACGGCAGTGATGGCCTCCGGAGGTCTAGCAGCTCTTCTGAGTCTACCGAGTCCCCGGAGACGAGCGACGACAGCTACGCGCCCCCGAGTTCGTGGCGCGCCCGAAATGCGTCGGGATCGCGATTCGCTGGTGGTGACCCTCCCCGGGTCGGAGGTGGGTCATCGTGGCCCACTGCTGATGATGGTGTCGGCGATGGCATCCGTAGTTAGGATCCCGTGAAGGCCTTTTGAGGCGTTCCCTGCGAGGATTCAAAGTCAACCCCACGGAGGTATGTAAAGAACTTGTAATGCTTTTGCTTCTATCTTGCTGTTTTGCTAGCACACCCTACTCGTGAGCCTCGTTTCAGCAATACCGCCCCCCTTTTTACCCTTCCAGTTGCATAGTGCTCTATGCCGGTAGGCCCCATTCCCAAGGCAAGCTACAGCCGTCGCTGGTATGCCAGGTTGCGATGCCGTGGTCAAGGCCAGGAGGTGAGCGACCCGAGGTCCGGTAAGAGCTGCTGAGGTGTGATGCTCAAGAGGTCCCCCTTGGCGTGCAAGCGGCTCCCGAAGGCTAAGAAAGCTAGGCGGTGTTGCTGACGCGCAACTACCAAATCCCGCTTTGCGAGCGAGGATGGGGCATCGAGGAATTAACGACTTATCTTGACGATCGCGTGGTGGTTTGTCCAAACGGCGCGCCTGGTTTGTTCGCGAGGCTGAGATTTTGCGATTCCCTTCTGCGAGTCCTAGAGTTCTGCGTCGGCATGGCCCGGCCCCACGTGTGCCTGAGCCGCTGCTGGCCTTGACCGGAAATCAGGACAAGACCAGGGAGTGAGGGGCGAATTGACTAGTTAGGCCCTTGGGCCGCGGTGCCCAAGGGTCCCCCTTGACGTACGGACAGACCTGAAGGAAGGGAATGCTGGACTCAGGCCTTGATGTTCTGCATCGTCAGGGCCCGGCACCACGCGTACCTCAGCCGCCGCTGGCCTTGACCGGAAACCAGGACAAGACCAGGGAGTGAGGGGCTAAGGAACCAGTTAGGCCCTTTGGTCGCGATGCCCAAGGGCCCCCCTTGACGTACGAACATGCCCAAGCTCTCTGAACCGGCTCCCCTTCCCTCGTCCTTCCTGTTTCTTTGCGTCCTCGGGTCCCGACCCTCGAGCGAAGCTCAGCCGCCGTTGGTATGCCAGGTCGCGAGGTTGAACAACTCCAAGGACGTGCACAAGTCTTCGTGGATGGCGAGCTCCTCTTTCATCTTGACGTCGCGGACGCCATCTGAGAACACCGAAATGATGGCCTCGTCCGTGACCTTGGGGATCTTGACGCAGACACTATTGAAGCGTTGGATGAACTTCTGTAGGGTTTCTCCTAGCTATTGCTTGATACGCCGCAGGTCACCTGCGGCCAGGGTATGTTCTCGGGTGCCCTGGAAGTTGGCGATGAACCGCTCGCGCATCTCACTCCAGGTGGAGATTGATCCTGTGGGCAGGTTCAAGAGCCATGAGCGCGCGCCATCCTTGAGGGCCATGGGGAACCAGTTCGCCATGATCTTCTCGTTGCCGCCGGACGCTTCGATGCTCAGCTCGTAAAGCTCCAGGAACTCCATTGGGTCGGGGGTGCCATCGCAGCGTGGAGGCAGGTCAGGCTTGAACTTCTCAGGCCAGTTGACATTGCGTAGCTCGGGGGCGAGGGCCTTAAAGCCTGCTGTCGACACCGAAGCTTGTTGGGGAGGTGGAACTTGATCTCGGTCCTCGCGCGCTACCACGGTGGGGGGCGCGCGGTCTCGGCGCAGCGGTGGAGGGAGTGCGGGCGCTCCTCTGCGGGGTCGTTGGATCTCTTGGCAGCTTCCTTCTTCATGCATTGGCGCCATGCGTGGGCGGTCACGCCACAGGGCCACGTGCGTTGGGTCTTGGATGACACCTTGACGCGAGCGTAGCAGTGGAGCTTCATGGGTGTCGTCGTCCTCATGGGGAGGCAGACGAGGCAGGGAGAGGGACGGCACTGGAGAGCCTCCAGCGGCGCTGACGAGCTCGACGATGCGGTCAAGCCATTCTTCGTAGAAGTCGTCGACGGGGCGGTAGCACAGGAGCTCGCGTGCCATGAGCAACGCAGCCTGCACGTCCGTGGGTCCGCGGCGAGCATGGGATGAAGAGACCGCTGGAGTCAGCGATGGGGTAGCAACGTAGCCTACGTGTCCGTGGGTCCGCGACGAGCATGGGATGAAGATACCGCCGGAGTCAGCGACGGGGTAGCGGTGCATCCATCACGCCGCACAGAGGGGTGCAAGGACGATGCCTACTGTTCATGCTGCGCCAGACCGGTGGCGGCATTGGCGGCAGGTGATGGAGAACGGTGGGGTGGTCCGCCGGCTGGAGCAGTCTGAGCGACGTGGGCAGCAAGGGCAGCCTGCCGCTCAGCACGGGCTCTGCGAGCGTTGTATTCCCTCAAAGAGGAAAGGGAGATGCAGCAGAGTAGCGTAAGTATTTCCCTCAGTTTTTGAGAACCAAGGTATCAATCCAGTAGGAGACCCCGCGCTAGTCCCTCGCACCTGCACAAACAAATAAGAACTTCGCAGCCAACGCGATAAGGGGTTGTCAATCCCTTTACGGTCACTTACGAGAGTGAGATCTGTTAAATATATTTTTGGTATTTTTGGTTTACTAAACAACAAATAAAATCGATAAAAGTAAAGTAGATGTAGATTCATATGTTGAGAATAGACCCGGGGGCCATAGTTTTATCTAGTGGCTTCTCTCATGATAGCGATATTCTACGACGGGTAAACAAATTACTGTCGAGCAATTGATAGAAAAGCGAATAATTATGAGACTATCTAGGCATGATCATTGTATATAGGCATCACGTCCGAGACAAGTAGACCGACTCCTGCCTGCATCTACTACTATTACTCCACACATCGACCGCTATCGAGCATGCATCTAGTGTATTGAGTTCATACGAACAGAGTAACACCTTAAGCAAGATGACATGATGTAGAGGGATAAACTCAAGCAATATGATGAAAACCCCATCTTTTTATCGTCGATGGCAACAATACAATACGTGCCTTGCTGCCCCTACTGTCACTGGGAAAGGACACCGCAAGATTAAACCCAAAGCCAAGCACTTCTCCCATTGCAAGAACTATAGATCTAGTAGGCCAAACCAAACGAATAATTCGAAGAGACTTGCAAGGATATTATGAGCACACATAAAAAGTTCAGAGAAGAACCAAATATCTTTCATAGATAACCTTGATCATAAACTCACAATTCATCGGATCTCGACAAACACAACGCAAAAAGAGATTACATCGAATAGATCTCCTGGAAGACCGAGGAGAACTTTGTATTGAGATCCGGAGAGAGAGAAGAAGCCATCTAGATACTAGCTATGGACCCGAAGGTCTGTGGTCAACTACTCACAACTCATGCTGAGGGCGATGATGATGATCATGAAGGCCTCCGTGATGGATCCCCCTCCCGGAACAGGCTCCAAGATGGGATCTCCACGGGAACAGAAGCTATGACGGTGGAATTAGGGTTTTCTCTCTGCGTATGGAGTTTCTGGGGTACGTAAGTATATATAGGAATAAGGAGGGCACCGGGGGCCGTGTGGGCCAGCCTCGAGGCAGTGGGCGCGCCCCCCACCCTCGAGGGCTGGCACCTTGCCCCTTGACTTGGTCCTGACGTTTCCCGAGCGTGATTTCCTCCAAAAATATCTCTCGCGAAGGTTTCATTCTGTTTGGAGTTCGTTTGATATTCCTTTTCTGCAAAACCCTGAAATAGGCAAAAAGCAGCAATTTGGACTGGGCCTTTGGGTTAGCAGGTTAGTCCAAAAAATGATATAAAAGTGAATGATAAAGCCCATTAAACATCCAAGACTTCATAAATAATAGCATGGAACAATCAAAAATTATAGATACGTTGGAGACGTATCAAGCATCCCCAAGCTTAATTCCTGCACGTCCTCGAGTAGGTAAATGATAAAGAAAGAATTTTTGATGTGGAATGCTAACCAATATAGTTGATCAATGTAATTCTCTTAATTGTGGCATGAATGTTCAGATCTGAAAGATTCAAGATAAAAGTCTATATTGACATAAGAAATAACAATACTTCAAGCAATACTAACAAAGCAATCATGTCTTCTCAAAATACTATGGCTAAAGAAAGTTATCCCTACAAAATCATATAGTGTTGGCTATTCTCCCTTGTTATCACACTAAATATTCATATTATGCACAACCCCGATTTCAGCCAAGCATTTGTTTTCATGCTCTATCTTTTCAAACTTTTCAACTTTCACGCAATACATGAGCGTGAGCCATGGACATAACACTATGGGTGGAATAGAGGTGGTTGTGGAGAAGACAAAAAGAAGGGAGATAGTCTCACATCGACTAGGCGTATCAACGGGCTATGGAGATGCCCATCAATAGATATCAATGTGAGTGAGTAGGGATTGCCATGCAACGGATGCACTAGAGCTAAATATGAATGAAAGCTCAACAAAAGAAACTACTGGGTGTGCATCCAAGTTGCTTGCTCACGAAGACCTAGGGCATTTGAGGAAGCCCATCGTTGGAATATACAAGCCAAGTTCTATAACGAAAATTCCCACTAGTATATGAAAGTGACTAAACATGAGACTCTCTACAATGAAGAACATGGTGCTACTTTGAAGCACAAGTGTGGAAAAATATAGTAGCAATTGTCCTTTTTTTCTTTTTTCTTTTTTTTCTTCTTTTTTTTGGGCCTTTCTTCATCTTTTTTTCTTTTTTTGCGGAGGGGCTTTATGGATTCAACCTTTCCTCCCATGGGACAATGCTAAAAAAATGATGGTCATCACACTTTCATTACAACACAATATTACAACTCGATTCTACAACAACAAAGTATGACTCTATATGAATGCCTCCGGCGGTGTACCGGTATGTGCAATGAAACAAGAGTGACATGTATGAAAAGATTATGCATGGTGGCCTTGCCACGAATACGATGTCAACTACATGATCATGCATGGCAACATGACAATATGATGCGTGTCACATAAACGGAACGGTGGAAAGTTGCATGGCAATATATCTCGGAATGGCTATGGAAATGCCATGATAAGTAGGTATGGTGGCTGTTTTGAGGAACAATATGGTGGCTGTTTTGAGGAAGGACATATAGTGGGTTTATGGCACCGGCGAAAGTTGCGCGGTACAAGAGAGGCTAGCAATGGTGGAAGGGTGAGAGTGCGTATAATCCATGGACTCAACATTAGTCATAAGAACTCATATACTTATTGCAAAAATCTATGAGTAATCAAAACAAAGCAATCAATGCATGCCCCTAGGGGGGAGGTTGGTAGGAGTTAACCATCGCGCGCCCCCGACCTCCACACAAAGGTTAACACTCTACAAATACCTCATGCTTTAACTTAGTCACACAACGGTTCACCATACGTGCATGCTACGGGAATCACTAATCTTAACACAAGTATTTCTCAATTTCATGATAACTCCACTAGCATGACTCTAATATCACTATCCTCATGTCTCAAAACAATTATCAAGCATCCAACATCTCTTTCTATTCAATGCACTTGATGTGAATTTTTTTACTACATTGACATTGGATGTTTATCATGTGAAGACTAGTTTCTTTAGCCTAAACACATTACCATGCTGTTTTAATAGACTCTCAAATAGATATAAGTGAAGCATGAGAGTTCTACAATTTCTACTAAATATTACCACCACCGTGCTATAAAAGATATAAGTGAAGCACTAGAGCAAAAACTATTCAACTCAAAAGATATAAGTGAAGCACATAGAGTGTTGTAACAATTTCTAGGCCATATTTAACTCTCTCAGATAGGTGTGTCCATCAACGATGATTGTGGCAAACTAACAAGCAAAGACTCAAATTATATAAGACGCTCCAAGCAAAACACATAACATGTTGCGAATAACAATATAGCTCCAAGTATAGTTACCGATGGATGAAGATGAAAGAGGGGATGCATTCCCGGGGCATCCCCAAGCTTAAGATTTTTGATTATCTTGAATTTACTTGGGGTGCCATGGGAATCCCCAAGCTTGGGCCTTTGCTACTCCTTGTTCCATAGTCCATCAAAGCAGTACTCAAAACTTGAAAACTTCACAACACAAAACTTAGACAAAAATTCTCGTGAGCTCCGTTAGTAAGGGAAAGCAAAGCACCACTCAAAGGTACAGCAAGGAATTCATTATTTGTTTATATTGGTATTAAACCTACTGTACTCCAAGTTCTCTATGGTTCATATCCTCCAATATTACTCATAGATGCATCGGAATAAGCAAACAACACACGAAAAACAGAATCTGTCAAAGACAGAACAGTCTGTAGTAATCTGCTCGGTTCGCCTACTTATGGAACTCCAAAAAATTCAAACTAAATTGGTAAATTTGCGCAATTTGTATACCAATCAGCATAAAAAATAATCAACTAAAAAGCACGCTCCAGTAAAATCTGAAGACTACTTTAGCGAGCGCTAACGATTCTGTTTTTCACAACAAGATCATATAAACTTCACACAAGTCTTACCAAAGGTTCTACTTGGCACAAACACTAAACAAAACATGAAAACACATCTAATCAGAGGATAGATGCAATATTTATTCCCTAACAGTAACAAAAACAAAAAACATAAAATTGGGTTGCCTCCCAACAAGCGCTATCGTTTTACGCCCCTAGCTAGGCACGATACAAGATAGATCTAGGTATTGCCATCTTTGGAAGGCAATCCATAAGTGACTCTCATGATAGATTCATATGGTAATTTGATTTTCTTTCTAGAAAAGTGTTCCGTGACTTTATTTAACAGAAATTGGAATCTAATATTTCCTTCCTTCATATCAATAATTGCACCAATCGTTCTAAGGAAAGGTCTACCAAGAATAATAGGACATGAAGGATTGCAATCTATATAAAGAACAATGAAATCTAAGGGCACATAATTCCTACTGGCAACAATAAGAACATCATCAATTCTCCCCATAGGATTCTTAATAGTGGAATCCGCAATATGCAAATTTAAAGAACAATCATCAAGCTCATGGAACCCTAGCAAATCACACAAAGTTTTTGGGATAGTGGAGACACTTGCACCCAAATCACACAAAGCATAGCATTAATTATCTTTTATTTTTATTTTGATAGTAGGTTCCCATTCATCATAAAGCTTTCTAGGTATAGAAACTTCCAACTCAAGTTTTTCTTCATAAGATTGCATCAAAGCATCAACTATATGTTTAGTGAAAGCTTTACTTTGACTATAAGCATGTGGAGAATTTAGCATGGGTTGCAACAAGGAAATACAATCAATCAAAGAGCAATTATCATAATTGAATCCCTTGAAATCCAAAGTAGTGGGTTCATCACTATGCAAAGTTTTAATCTCTTCACTCCCACTTTTAGCAATTTTAGCATCAAGATCTAAAAACTCCGAATCATTGGGACACCTTAAAGCAGAATTATCACCAATCCTATTTTCATAAAGATTAATACTAGAAAACAAGGATCTAATAGGATACACATCAATAACTTTCAGATCTTCATCTTTATTTTCACGATAATTAGAAGAACACGATTTAATATAATCTTCTCTTTTAGCACGCATTCTAGCGGTTCTTTCTTTGCATTCATCAATGGAAATTCTCATGGCTTTGAGAGACTCATTGATATCATGCTTAGGTGGGATAGATATAAGTTTCAAAGAATCAACATCAAGAGTAATTCTATCCACACTTCTAGCCAATTCATCAACTTTAAGCAATTTTTCTTCAAGCATATCATTGAAATTCTTTTGCGAAATCATAAAATCTTTAACACTAGTTTCAAATTCAGAAGGCATCTTTCCATAAGAGTTGTTTTAGGAATTACCAAAATTATTAGAGGAATTACTAGGAAAAGGCCTAGGATTAAAATTACCACTATTAGGATTGTTACCAAAATTATTCCTACCAACAAATTCACATCCAAAGATTCATTGTTATTCTCAATCAAAGTGGACAAAGGCATATCATTAGGATCAGAAGAAGCACTCTTAGTAGCAAATAATTTCATAAGTACATCCATCTTTCCACTCAGAACACTAATTTCTTCGATAGCATGCACTTTTTTACTAGTAGATCTTTCGGTGTGCCATTGAGAATAATTAACCATAATATTATCTAGGAGTTTGGTAGCTTCTCCTAAGGTAGTTTCCATGAAAGTGCCTCCGATGGCCGAATCTAAAAGATTTCTAGAAGCAAAATTCAAGCCAGCATAAAAGTTCTGAATAATCATCCATAGATTCAAACCATGTGTAGGGCAATTACGTATCATCAATTTCATTCTCTCCCAAGCTTGTGCAACATGCTCATGCTCTAGTTGCTTTAAATTCATAATATCGTTTCTAAGAGAGATGATCTTAGCAGGAGGGAAATACTTGGAGATAAAAGCATCTTTGCACTTATTCCACGAATCAATACTATTTCTAGGCAAAGAGGAAAACCAAGTTTTAGCACGATCTCCAAGTGAAAACAGAAATAACTTCAATTTAACAATATCGTTATCCGTATCCCTTTTCTTTTGCATATCACACAAATAAACAAAGTTGTTTAGATGGGTAGCATTATTGTCACTAGGAAGGCCGAAGAATTGATCTTTCATGACAAGATTCAACAAAGCAGCATTGATCTCAAAAGATTCACTATCGGTAATAGGAGCAATCGGAGTGCTAATAAAATCATTGTTGTTGGTATTGGAAAAGTCACACAATTTGGTACTGTTCTGAGCCATAGTGACAAGCAAGCAATCCAACACACACAAGCAAACAAAAAGGGGAGCGGACGAAAAACACACGATGGAAGAAGGGCAAATAAAGCGGCAAGGGTGAAGTAGGAGAGAGGAAAACGAGAGGCAAATAAATGTAATGCGAAGGATAAGGGTTTGTGATAGGTACTTGGTATATGACTTTTGCGTAAGCTTCCCCGGCAACTGCGCCAGAAATTGTTCTTGCTACCTCTTGAGCTTGCATTGTATTCCCTTCGAAGAGGAAAGGGAGATGCAGCACAGTCGCGTAAGTATTTCCCTCAGTTTTTGAGAACCAAGGTATCAATCCAGTAGGAGACCACACGCCAGTCCCTCGCACCTGCACAAACAAATAAGAACTTCGCAGCCAACGCGATAAGGGGTTGTCAATCCCTTTATGGTCACTTACGAGAGTGAGATCTAATAGAGATGATAATTATATTTTTGGTATTTTCGGTTTAATAAAATAGCAAATAAAAGCGGTAAAAGTAAAGTAGATGTAGATTGATATGTTGAGAATAGACCCGGGGCCATAGTTTTCTCTAGTGGCTTCTCTCATGATAGCGATATTCTACGGCGGGTAAACAAATTACTGTCAAGCAATTGATAGAAAAGCGAATAATTATGAGACTATCTAGGCATGATCATTGTATATAGGCATCACGTCCGAGACAAGTAGACCGACTCCTGCCTGCATCTACTACTATTACTCCACACATCGACCGCTATCCAGCATGCATCTAGTGTATTGAGTTCATACAAAGAGAGTAACGCCTTAAGCAAGATGACATGATGTAGAGGGATAAACTCAAGCAATATGATGAAAACCCCATCCTTTTATCCTCGATGGCAAATACAATACGTGCCTTGCTGCCCCTACTGTCACTTGGAAAGGGCACCGCAAGATTGAACCCAAAGCCAAGCAGTTCTCCCATTGCAAGAACTATAGGTCTAGTAGGCCAAACCAAACCAATAATTCGAAGAGACTTGCAAGGATATTATGAGCACACATAAAAAGTTCAGAGAAGAACCAAATATCTTTCATAGATAACCTTGATCATAAACTCACAATTCATCAGAACTCGACAAACACACCGCAAAAAGAGATTACATCGAATAGATCTCCTCGAAGACCGAGGAGAACTTTGTATTGAGATCCGGAGAGAGAGAAGAAGCCATCTAGATACTAGCTATGGACCCGAAGGTCTGTGGTAAACTACTCACAACTCAAGGTGAGGGCGATGATGATGATGAAGGCCTCCGTGATGGATCCCCCTCCCGGAACAGGCTCCAAGATGGGATCTCCACGGGAACAGAAGCTACGGCGGTGGAATTAGGGTTTTCTCTCTGCGTATGGAGTTTCTGGGGTACGTAGGTATATATAGGAAGAAGGAGGGCACCGGGGTCCGTGTGGGCCAGCCTCGAGGCAGGGGGCGCGCCCCCCACCCTCGAGGGCTGGCCCCTTGCCCCCTGACTTGGTCCTAACGTTTCCTGAGCGTGATTTCCTCCAATAATATCTCTCACGAAGGTTTCATTCCATTTGGACTCCGTTTGATATCCCTTTTCTGTAAAATCCTGAAATAGGCAAAAAACAGCAATCTGGACCGGGCCTTTGGGTTAGTAGGTTAGTCCCAAAAATGATATAAAAGTGAATGATAAAGCCCATTAAACATCCAAAACTTCATAAATAATAGCATGGAACAATAAAAAAGTATAGATACGTTGGAGACGTATCAAGCGTCGGCCATGGAACTGCTGGAACGACGGAGCACTGATCAACGGAAGGGAAGTTTCGGCACACCCCTACCTGGCGCGCCAAATGCCGGATTTCGGGTTCCGGCAAAACCCTTAAGGTTCAAACTCTGGGGTGCGCACGAAGATCTCTCCTTCCGCCCTAGCTCGTCTACTCAACAACCCTAGGCCTAGCTCGTCAGATACGAAGAACAAGGGACAAAAGATTTATACTGGTTCGGGCCACCGTTGTGGTGTAATACCCTAATCCAGTGTGGCGTGGTGGATTGCCTTGGTGACTGAGGAAGAACTAGTACATGGATGAATTGCCTCCTAAGGAGAGGAGTTCTTGTGCTCGAGTGAGTTGGTGGTGTGTGGCTTTCTATCTGATCAACTCTAGATGAGATCAACTCCCTCTCTCATGAGATGATCCCAATGCTGGTGGCTAGTCCTATTTATAGCGACCCGGGTCCTCTTATATTGAGCGGGAAGGAATCCCACAACGGCCAAATTTGAAGGGAGACAACTAGTACAAACTATCCTGACAAAAGGTGGTCTTCGCCTGCCAAAGGCTCTGGTGGTGACGCCGCCGTGGGCTCTGCGATGACCTCCGTCCTGCTGTCCTGCTGGTCTTGGTCACGTTGCACCGATATGCAAACCTTTGCCTGATGCCTCGGTACTCTTCGTCTGCACCTGCTCCTTTTGCACCAAAAAGGAAACTGGCACTTCTGCGCCCGCTGGCGCCCGCCTGGCCTTGGTCATTACTGATCACGTCACGAGGACCTCGTGAGGTGCCCCTCACCTCAATATCTCCGATCCTCCCGAGCCGGCATGGTGAGGCTGCCCCAGGGGATGCCTTGTGTCATCCCCCTCGCGAGGCTTGGCCCCTCGCGAGGGTCTGGACTGGCCGCTGAAGATGCTGGGCCGTACTAGGCCGCGTGGTGAGCCACACCCTTGGCCACAGACAGGCAAGTCTGGGTACCCCCGTTCCCAGAACGCCGACATATGTCCATGGATATCTTTGTTTGTTCCTTGTGGGACTAACCCACGTAGGTATTGAAAGTGCAACTCACTCCAATGGATTGCTCCAAATGATCTACATCAACATTGAGCATCCACATCTTCAACATCTACATGAAGTCATCATCGACAAAACCCAAGGTTAGCTCATCTCTCTTAGGGGGGATATCTCATCTAGGGGGAGCTTTACTCTAAAGATTGAGATAAAGCAACTCTAATGGTGTGAACATAACAATGCTTTATGTAAAAGTGGTAACCCCACTTGTGCTTAAACGATGAGTATGACCTATGATCAAATGTTCTCATTTGACTCCTAAGTCAATATACTCATATATAGATGGCCTAGTCATCGCAAATTGTCTGATAGATGCTAGAATTGAGTGTGCATGTTTGACACATTTTCTATTTGACATTTTACTGTGTGAGCATGTTGATTGCATATTTTAATCATTCTAGGACATCCATTTGTTGCTTTGATTGTTTGGCTCTTTTTCCCGTTTGCCAAATGGATGGACCAGAAGCACTCACTCTAGCTATCTATGCTTTTCTCGTCTCAAACTCTATTCATGCTATACATCACAAAGTTTGAACAAGTCTCTATCAGACCCACCGAGTGAGGAGCACTCGGTGTCACCGATCTGATCAGAACTTAACTTCCAAAACCTCCAAAATGCATTTCGGTCAGACCAACAAATATCATTCGGTCCCACCAAAATCATTTAGGTTGATTAGTGTTTGTATCTCGGTGAAACCAAATAAACCATCTCGGCCCAACCGAGTTGCAACAGCCTAGTGCAAAATGCATCTCAGTGGCACCGAAACAGTTTTCTCGGTCCCACCTATAGATCTGGGTATATAACTCGCAGACATAATTTTTAGAAACTTCTCCAATAGTTCTAATCTCGTACCCCAGCTCTGCCGCCGCCGTGGTCCAAGGATCTTCGCCATTGCCTCCAACCGCCTCCTGCCATTGGAATCCGTTGCCGCAGAGGGCATTCGTCTCTGCCCCTCATCGCCGTAGGAGATTGTCACCAAGTTAGGGTACGACTCGTTTGTTTTGTGTTCTCCAAATCTGATTCATGCACAAAACAACTTGCCATTGATCTTGCCACGCTTGCAAACTTCTTATCTAGCAGAATTAGTCTTTAGGTTAGATGGATTTCGAAAAACTTAGGGTTAGTTCTCCGCCGAACCCATCTCGGTCCAACCGATTTGCAAGTCTCGGTGTCACCGAGTTGGCGTAAGCCATTGCACTGATACACCTCGGTCCAACCAAATTGTATCACTCCGTGAGACCGAAACTAGCACCTCAGTGAAACCCTAGCAACTCGGAGCCACCGAAAACTACATCGGTCTTACCGTAACAAGTATGTTTTGGCTCTGTCTTTGCTTCGGTATCACCGAACTGGTAAACTTGGTAGCACCGAAATGGATTCTGTAGAAAACTAAAGTTAAGCTTTTCAAATCAAAATTTTCAAAACAAGCTTTGCTTTGTGATGCTCATCCACTCTATCTCATCTATACCTATTCACAGGGTCTGCTTGCAGTTTCAGAAATATCAGAAGGAAGTGACAGTCAGAACATGTCTGAAGAGCAGGTTAACTTGAGTGAGGGCTCTAGTCCCAACAATTCTAGCTACTATGAGAGCAGCAGAAGCACTCCTAGTGACCTTCCAAAGGCTGCTACCAAGTCAAGGAAGAATAAAACTTCAGATTCAGAGGATGAAGACTTTGTAGCTGATGAGGCCACCTCAAAGAAGGAAGTTGCTAGGAAGGAATATGGCACAGTTGCTTCAACCAAGCCTGGTTTGAACAAGAAATCTCCAGCCAAGAGAGTGCCCATGTCAAAAGCCAGAGCATCAACTCAAGAAACCATGTAGTTCACACTTGAAACCAGAGATGATGAGCCAGCAGGAACTAAGAAAATGGATAGGAAAACCACAACCAGAGAGGTTGACAAGCCATCTATGAGAAATGATGGTGATGATGAGGAAGAAGAAGATGTTACTGCACCAACACCTAAATCTCATAAACTGATGGGGGATGCTATTAAGTCAGGGGCTGCTCCTTCAAAGCCCAAAACCGCCCCCAAAGCTGCTGCTCAAGCCACCATGTCTGCACCCAAGAGAAACACAAGGAACATTCCAGCTGCAGAAAAGAACAAGGCTCCAATGCCTCAAGCTCAAGAAGAGGAAGAGGAAGAGCAGGCAGAAGATAGTGACTATGATGAGTCACGAATGCTGAGGAAACTCAAGCCTAAGATTCCAGAGCATAATGATGCTCATCCTAAGGCCGAAGGCATGAAGCTGAGAAGACATGCAGGATTGAGAGCATGGAGGAAGTCAGATCCCTATGCTGTAAGGAGGAGAACATCGGTTGATTACAAGTTTCACACAAAGGATCAACAAGACTTCTATGAGATAGTACTGCTTGACAAGAAGCCCACCGTCTATGACATGAAGTGAGTGGATTGGAAGTATATTGATAAGAATGCTGACTACTTTCCACATGTGCATGAGAGCTTCAGAATGACATACACTGCAAAATTTGTTGTGAATAA
This sequence comes from Secale cereale, assembly GCA_902687465.1. Lineage (NCBI taxonomy): Eukaryota > Viridiplantae > Streptophyta > Magnoliopsida > Poales > Poaceae > Secale > Secale cereale. The sequence continues at coordinate 736,209,175 of LR738711.1, forward strand.
GCTGACCAGATGGAATGATGAAATGGTGATGCAATTCTATTCCTCTGCCCATTTCTATCCAGATGGGAGAATTGCATGGATGACTGAAGGCACTAAGTAGCAGTCCACAATCTCTGAATGGGCTGCTGCTGCTATGATAGGTGCTCCAGCTGAGTCAGAAGATGATCCAGACATCTATGCTAAGGCTAGGATGAGCCATGAATCCATGCAAAACATGTACAAGCCTATCCCCAATGAATACAAGAGTCAATTCAAGTTTGGGTCAGTGTACTATCTATTGGCTGGACTTGGCACCATCAACACCATTCCGAGACACACTTCGCTGCCAAAGTATGGAGATGACAAGATGATCATAGGACTCTCCATTAACGTTCTTCACCACTATGATGTGCCAGATAAGTTCAAGGTCATGAGTCTGATTGTAGAGACAATCAAGAGGACAACTGCTGACCAAAAGAGATCTTGTGGATATTCCCCACATATTCAGACACTCATTAACTCTAGAGTGGGCACAGACATATATCTGCTTGATAGGAGGCACTTGCCCCTAAGGCCTAAATTTGAGGATACTGAGGTGGTGATGGACCCTACACAGCCCTCATCTGCACAAGCATCAGAGGCATACATGAAGGAACAAGCTGCTCAACAAGCTCAAGCATCAACCGAGGCAGTCAACATTTCAAGCCAAAAGTCAAAGAGTGACCAGATGACATATCTTCTTGAAGCTACAATGAGGATGGAGAAAGGATTGGCCACCCTGACTCAGAATCAAGCTGGCCTAGAGAGGATCACTGAGGATAAGTTCCACGTTCTTGATACTAAGGTGACAGAAGTGCAGACCATCGTGCAGAAGCTCAAGCGAGATACAGAGATAGCAAGAGTTGTTGCTGGAGTGAGTACTGACAGTGATGAGGCAAATGCTACCAGATTTCAGAAGGTGCCTCGAGGACAGAGGACCGAGACAGTATTAGTGGGAGACATGAGACCTACTCAGTCTGCCCCAGCTGCTGCTGCCCAGGGAGTCACACATGCATCAACTCCACAAGCCCCTCAGACATCAGCTGAAATCTTCACAGAAGGAGTTCTCTCAACGCCATCTACGCACACTGGAGACAACAGCCAGAAGACCCCTTCAGGAGCTCTAGGAGATGCCTAGAGAGACGCATAGCCTATGTATATTTTAAACATTTGGTAACTTGTTGCCAAAGGGGGAGAAATATATATAGATCATATAGGCTTAGAGAGAGAGAGAGAGTTCTGCTTTTTACTACATTTGGTTTTTGCTACTATCTTTTGGTGATTTGCTTGTATGAAACTTGTGCGTGAGATGCTACATATATGGTTGTGATGATCATACATTGCTTGGATGATATCTCTATGTGATAATTTGCAATTGCCTTGGTGATGAGTACTTGTTATTCACTTACTATCCTTTTGAGTGCTCCACCAAGATGTATGTGATGTGTGAGATGTGACCCATGATCCTATATAGTTGTGCATTTGCATTCAAACACAAATATTTAATAATGCACAAATTTAGGGTGAGCTCTTGCTTATCACATACTTCTCAAATCAACGATATATTTCATTCTTTAATCATTTGTTGAAGCTTTGATCTATATGTTGTCATCAATTACCAAAAAGGGGGAGATTGAAAGTGCAACTAATCCCAGGGTGGTTTTGGTAATTTATAACAACATATAGCTCATTGAACTAATGATTCCTCAAGCTAAATATTTCAGGAAAGTTCAATAAATGGCATGGCTATTGTGGAGATGTGGACACCTTAAAAGCTAAGGAAGCAAGTTTGGCAAAAGCTCAAGATTCTACCTTTTCGCTTTTAGTGATCCAAGATCACATTGAGTCCTTAGGAAAGCCAATACTATTAAAAGGGGATGAGGTGTTGCTTAACGAATTGGTTGCTCACAATGCTTGATGATATGCTCCAAAACCCTCACACAACCTCTCCACTCCAAACAAGTCAAAACCAAAATGCCAAACTCGGACTCCCCGATTTTCATATCCAGTCCCACCGAGTTTCTTTTGACTTAGCCAGAGCCATAAACCCTAACATTTCGGTCTCACCGATATAGGATTCCGGTCTCATCGAGATGGTTATGTAAACTCTCTGTTACAGGTTAATTTATTTCAGTAATATCGAGTTCATTAACCGGTCACACCGAGTTTACCTTGCCAACTCTCTGATGACCTAACCCTAGCTTTCGGTCCCACCAAGATGTCCCAGTCGGTCCCACCGAGATTCCTAACGTTCACATATTTGAACCTTTCGGTCAGACCGAGTTCACTGAATCGGTCCCACCGAGTTGGCCAAAATGTGTGTAATGGTTGGATTTTGTGTGGAGGCTATATATACCCCTCCACCCCCTCTTCATTCATGGAGAAAACCATCAGAACAAGCCTACACTTCCATTACTCATTTTCTGAGAGAGAACCACCTACTCAAGTGTTGAGATCAAGATATTCCATTCCTACCACATAAATCTTGTTCTCTAGCCTTCCCCAAGTTGCTTTCCACTCAATCTCTTCTTCCACCATATCCAAATCTGTGAGGAGCTGTTTGAGTGTTGGAGAGACTATCATTTGAAGCATTTGAGCAAGGAGTTCGTTATCAACACATCATTTGTTACCTTTTGGAGAGTGGTGTCTCCTAGATTGGTTAGGTGTCACTTGGGAGCCTCCGACAAGATTGTGGAGTTGAACCAAGGAGTTTGTAAGGGCAAGGAGATCGCCAACTTCGTGAAGATCTACTCTAGTGAGTCAAGTCCTTCGTGGGCGATGGCCATGGTGGGATAGACAAGGTTGCTTCTTCGTGGACCCTTCGTGGGTGGAGCCCTTCGTGGACTCACACAGCCGTTACCCTTCGTGGGTTGAAGTCTCCATCAACGTGGATGTACTATAGCACCACCTATCGGAATCACGACAAAACATCCGTGTCTACACTTGCATTTGCACTCTCCAAACCCCTCCCTTTACCTTCATATGCAATGATTTACTTTCTGCTGCTATACTCTTAGAATTGCATGTGTAGGTTGATTGCTTGACTTGTGCTAAGTTGCTAAAATCTGCCAAGAATTACAGTTGGGAAAACGCTAGATTTTTATTTGGTCAAGTAGTCTAATCACCCTCTCTAGACATACTTTTGATCCAACACCATAGTAGTAGCGTTGGTTGCTGAACACCGCTACTGCTAAGATCCATAGTAGTAGCACTTTAAGGGAACCAGCACTACTGCTATTGTTAATAGAAGTAGTGCTTTTAGAGAACCAGCACTACTACTAAGTCTAAGCATATAAAAAAAAAGCTTCAAAAAAGCATTGGTCATCATTGATCTATTTGTGTAGAATCTAAACTGTCAGTATGAATCGTCACCGGTATAGGAACCGGTTGATGGAAATATGCCCTAGAGGCAATAATAAAGTTGTTATTTATATTTCCTTATATATCATGATAAATGTCTTTTATTCATGCTAGAATTGTATTAATCGGAAACTTGATACATGTGTGAATACATCGACGGAATAGAGTGTCCCTAGTATGCCTCTACTAGACTAGCTCGTTAATCAAAGATGGTTGAGTTTCCTAACCATAGACATGTGTTGTCATTTTATGACGGGATCACATCATTAGGAGAATGATGTGATGGACAAGACCCATCCGTTAGCTTAGCATTATGATCGTTTAGTTTTATTGCTATTGCTTTCTTCATGACTTATACATGTTCCTCTGACTATGAGATTATGCAACTCCCGAATACCGGAGGAACACCTTATGTGCTATCAAAAGTCACAACGTAACTGGTTGATTTTAAAGATGCTCTACATGTGTCTCCGAAGGTGTTGGTGGTGTTGGCATAGATCAAGAATATGATTTGTCACTCGGAGTGTCGGAGAGGTATCTCTGGGTCCTCTCGGTAATACACATCATAATAAGCCTTGCAAGCAAATGACTAATGAGTTAGTCACGAGATGGTGCATTACAGAACGAGTAAAGAGACTTGCCGGTAACGAGATTGAACTAGGTATGATGATACCGACGATCAAATCTCGGGCAAGTAACATATCAATGACAAAGGGAACAACATATGTTGTTATGCGGTTTGACCGATAAATATCTCCGTAGAATATGCAGGAGCCAATATGAGCATCCAGGTTCCGCTATTGGTTATTCGCCGGAGATGTGTCTCGGTCATGTCTACATAGTTCTCGAACCTGTAGGCTCCACACGCTTAACGTTCGATGACGATTTGTGTTATGAGTTATGCGTTTTTGATGATCGAAGTTTGGTTGGAGTCCCGGATGAGATCACGGACATGATGAGGAGTCTCAAAATGGTTGAGAGGTAAAGATTCATATATTGGAAGGTTGTATATGGACACCAGAATCGTTCTGGAGAGGTTCGGGGATTTATCGGAGTACCGGGAGGCTATCGGAACCCCCGAGGAAAGTTAATGGGCCTATTGGGCCAAAGTGGAGAGAGGGAGGCTGCCACAATAGGTGGGGCGTGTCCCCTAGCCCAAACCGAATTGGACTAGGGTTGGGGGGGCGTGACCCCCCCTTTCCTTCTCCCTCTCCCTCCCTTTCCTCTTTCCCTTATGCATTGGAAGGAAGGGGGGATGAATCCTACTAGGTTTGGAGTCCTAGTAGGATCCCCCCATGGCGCGCCACCACCCCTATGGCCGACCTCCTCCTGCCTCCATCATTTATATACGTGGCCAGGAGGGCACCCCAAAGCACAACAGTTGTTTCTTAGCCATGTGCGGTGCCCCCCTCCACAGTTTAACACCTCGGTCATATTGTCGTAGTGCTTAGGCGAAGCCCTGCACGGATCACATCATCAACACCGTCACCACGCCGTCGTGCCGACGGAACTCTCCCTCGACCCCGTACTAGATCAAGAGCTCGAGGGACGTCATCGTGCTGAACGTGTGCTGAACACAGAGGTGCCGTACGTTCGGTACTTGAATCGGTTGGATCGTGAAGACATTCGACTACATCAACCGTGTTACTAAACGCTTCCGCTTTCGGTCTACGTGGGTACGTGGACACACTCTCCCTGCTCGTTGCTATGCTTCTCCTAGATAGATCTTGCGTGATCGTAGGATTTTTTTTGAAATACTACGTTCCCCAATAGTGGCATCAGAGCCAGGTCTATGCGTAGATGATATGCATGAGTAGAACATAAAGAGTTGTGGGCGATAATAGTCATACTACTTACCACCAACGTCTTACTTTGATTTGGCGGTATTGTTGGATGAAGCGGCCCGGACCAACATTACATGACCGCGTTCATGAGACTGGTTCTACCGACGTGCTTTGCACACAGGTGGCTGGCGAGTGTCAGTTTCTCCAACTTTAGTTGAATCGAGTGTGACTACGACCGGTCCTTGATGAAGGTTAAAAGAGCACACTTGACGAAAAATCGTTGTGGTTTTAATGCGTAGGTAAGAACGGTTCTTGCTAGAAGCCCGTAGCAGCCACGTAAAACTTGCAGCAACAAATTAGAGGACGTCTAACTTGTTTTTGCAGGGCATGTTGTGATATGATATGGTCAAGATGTGATGAGTTATACATTATTGTATGAGATGATCATGTTTTGTAAATTATCGGCAATCGACAGGAGCCTTATGGTTGTCTCTTTATTGTATGAATTGCGAACGCCATGTAGTTGCTTTACTTTATCACTATGAGTTAGAGATAGTAGTAGAAGCAATAGTTGTCGAGATGACCACGACGCTGCGATGAAGATCATGGTGCCAAGCCGGTGACGATGGAGATCATGACGATGCTTTGGAGATGGAGATCAAAAGCACAAGATGATGATGGCCATATCATGTCACATATTTTGATTGCATGTGATGTTTATCTTTATTATGCATCTTATTTTGCTTAGTACGGCGGTAGCATTATAAGATGATCCCTTACAAAATTACAAAGTACAAGGGTTCTCCCTGAGTATGCACCATTGCGACAGATCGTCGTGCCGAGACACCACGTGATGATCAGGTGTGATAAGCTCTACGTTCACATACAACGGGTGTAAGACAGTTTTGCACATGCAGAATACTCGGGTTAAAGTTGACGAGCCTATCATATACAGACATGGCCTCGGAACACTAGAGATCGAAAGGTCGAGCATGAATCATATAGTAGATATGATCAACATACGATGTTCACCATTGAAAACTACTCCATCTCACATGATGATTGGACATGGTTTAGTTGATTTGGATCATGTGATCATTTAGATGACTTGAGGGATGTCAATGTAAGTGGGAGTTCTTTAGTAATATGATTAATTGAACTTTAATTTATCATGAACTTAGTTCTGATAGTTTTTGCATATCTATGTTGTTGTAGATCAATGGCCCGTGCTACCGTTCCCTTGAATTTCAATGCGTTCCTAGATAAAGCTAAGTTGAAAGATGATGGTAGCAACTACACGGATTGAGTACGTAACTTGAGGATTATCCTCATTGCTGCACAGAAGAATTATGCCCTTGAAGCACTGCTAGGTGTCAGGCCTGCTGCAGGAGCAACTCCGGACGTTATGAATGTCTGGCAAGCTCGATCTGATGACTACTCGATAGTTCAGTGTGCCATGCTTTATGGCTTAGAATCGGGACTTCAAAGACTATTTGAACATCGAGACTTCAAAGACTTCATCTGGGGAGCTAGCCACCTTCCAACAGCTTCAGACAGGTAAACCGCCTGCTTCCTGGGACTTGCCAGTTCTCTAGTACGATCTTTTTCTCTTTTCTTTCTGCCTTGAACTCCAACCTTGGTTTCATCTCGTTTCTCCTCCTTCACTTTTAGATCTCCCCTTGGTGGATCAGATGGACGTTGTTGTCACCATCGAGCAAACCACCAACGCCGCTGCCGAGGCCGCCAAAGTTGCTATTGACGAGGCCGCCAAGGACGCGCATGAAGAGGCCGACAAGGAGTCCGCCGAGGAGACTGGCAAGGAGTCCGGCGGCTGTACTGACGGCACGCCTGCTGCAAGAGCACCCGACACTACATAGGTCCCAGAGTCCTCAGTCGCCGGGGAGACGGTGGTCAAGGACCAACCGTCAACATCCGAGGTCCCTCCCTAGGAAGATACCTGAAGGTTGGCGACGATCTGTTTGTCAGTATCCCAGGGACGGCAAGCACCAGAGCGCCAACCGAGGGGGAAGCTTTCGATGAAGAAGTCATCGCCGCTACTAGGCTCAAGGTTGTTGATGAACTGAGCGCTAGCAGCAGTGGATCCCAAGAAGACCAGCTCCTCCGGGCCATGTGCAGCAATTTCGAGAAGCTCCATGCGCTCCACCACGCCCGAAAGGAGAAGCTGGACTCCAGGGCCGCAGTTGTTGACGCAGTAGAGTCAGACTTCCAGAAGCGTGTTGAGCAGACGCATGTCTGGTTTGCCAAGGATCGACAAGAACTGAAGACCAGCCAGGAGCAGCTGGGCCAGAGTTGGAACGAGCTACTCCTGAAGCAGTCCGATGTCGAGAAGGCATAGGAAGGGGCTGAACAACAGTCTGCTGCAGAAGAGGCTCGCTTGACGGAGCTCCGTGTCGGGCTCGATGCTCAGGAGGAGGACCTTGCCGCTCACGAGGAGGCGCTTGCCGCCAAGCTCCACGACAAGGATTAAGAAATTGAGAAACTCGTCGTGCAGCAGACCCAAGAGCTGGAGCAGAAACATGAAGAAGCACTCAACGCTCTGGTCTTGGACCACGCCGACAAGCTGAAGGAAGCCATCGATGCTGCCAAAGCCACAGAGGCTACCAAGAGCGAGCTAGCTGACAAGGTGAAGAAGCTGGAGGCAGATCTGGAAGATCGCGACAAGGAGATCTGGACGCTCAATGACGACGAAGACAAAACTGCCTATACCTTGTCGGAGCTGCATACCACCATATCCGACAAGACCAAACAGGTCTCTGCCACCAACAACTCCATTACCAATCAGACACTGAATCTGACCACGCTGGAGGAGTCCCTTAAGGGCGGCAGGGCTCCTGAGAATACCCTAGTCAAGGACCTCCAGGGGGAAGAAACTGCTTGAGAGCACCGCTGCCACCTACAACGACTATGTGAAAGGTGTGGGGATCTGGACTGCGCGCCTCATTGACGTCGTGGAGAGGCTCACGGCACAACTATCCATCATGGGCCTGTCGAACTTCAGCTATTCCCACAAGGAGAGGTTAGCTAAGAGCGCCAGACCGACCATGTTCTTTGAGGCCCTCCTTGATGCCCTGAAGCTGCTCCACTCCAGCCGAGCAAAACAACTGGACAACGAATCCCGCAAGCTTGTGCTCAAAAAGGTGGCATATAGGAACCCCAGCCCCGACCTCACCAACGTGCTTGACAGCTTGCCGGGTGATGCGGACCACAAGGCGCTTGAAGAGTTTGTCGCGCCTATCGTCGATGCGCTAGACCAAGTCAAGAGGGTGGAAGGCCAGCGCAGGGACTAGCTACTTTGCTTCCTCTTGCCGCCACAAATTTGTACCCAAGACAATTTATCTCAAGCTTGAACTGTGGCAACCATTGATGTAGGGCCAGTTCTTTTGACGGCTTAAAAAATAAGCCGCCTCCTCCCTAGCTTTTCTCATCAGCCGTCTGCCTTGTTTATTGGGGCTTCTAAACTAGTTATGGGATAACTAATTTAGAAGCCTCGATAAATTTTGAGAGTGGCTTATTTTTTAAGCTGGGGAGAGGGAGCTTATTTTTTAAGCCGCCCAAAAGAACTCGCCCGTAATGTAACTTGTTGTGCTTTGGATGAATGTATGCTATCTTTCTCGTCTGATTTCTCTCTGTATGGCATACACCCTACACTTTATTGGAAAAAGGCTTGCCAGTGCGCGCACCCTTGCCGCAGGCGCTTTGAGGAACGGGTCCTTAGCAGCCTGCCGGGGGTGTCGCTGCTGGCAAGACACCTTGCCATTTTTAGCGCAACCACTTGAACTTTTGAGCGGACATACTTAACTTTATTCAACTGTGCACAGGGTCTACGCCTGACTCTGTACACATGGTTATATGCCTTGCTGGCAAGGCTAGTACAAAAGGGGGTTGCCGGGGGACTCGACAACTATGCCTCATGGGTAAAACTTGCAAAGACATTCGATATTCGAGGAGTTGCTCACTGGAATTCCATCTTCGATCTCTAGGCGGACTGCGTCGGGCCTGGTGACTCGTATTACCCGATAAGGGCCTTCCCACTTTGGCATCAACTTGTTGGAGTTCTTGGCTGACTGAACGCGCCGAAGAACAAGGGCGCCTTCCTCAAGGCTTCGGGTATGAACCTTGAGGCTATGGTAGCGGTGCAAGGATTGCTCATAGCGCGTAGCTCGCATAACAACCTGAAGATGATCTTCCTCAAGGAGCGTCACATCATCTTGGCGCAACTGCTCTTGCTCAAGCTCGTCATAAGCGAGCACTCGAGGCGACCAGTATATGAGTTATGTGGGGAGAATTGCTTCTGCCCCCGTATACCAGGGAGAAAGGCGTCTGGCCGGTGGCTCGATTCGGTGTCGTCCTGATTGACCAAAGAACTGCTGGCAACTCATCAATCCAGCGTCTTCCGCACTTGTGCAGCCTGTCAAAAGTCCTTGTCTTGAGGCCCCGCAACACTCCAGCATTTGCCCTTTCTGCCTGGCCGTTGCTTCTCGGATGAGCAACAGAAGCAAAACATATTTTGCTATTGAGGTCCTGTATATATTGCATGAAGGTGGGGCTCATGAATTGCGTGCCGTTGTCGGTGATGACTCTGTTTGGCACACCAAAACGGCAAACTAGTCCTCTGAAGAACTTGAGGGCTGATTGCCCTGTCACCTTTCTCACTGCTTCCACTTTCAGCCACTTTGTGAACTTGTCAATTGCGACGTACAAGTACTCAAAGCCCTCGACAACACAGGGAAAAGGGACCAATATGTCGAGGCCCCAGACCGAAATTGGCCAGGAAAGAGGGATCGTTTGAAGAGCTTGAGCTAGCTGATGGAGTTTCTTTGAATGGAACTGGCACGCTTCACACTTGGTTACTAGTGCAGTTGCATCCTGGAGAGCAGAGGGCTAAAAGAAACCTTGCCGGAATGCCTTGTTGGCAAGAGCTCTTGATCCTATGTGAGAGACACATATGCCTCCATGTATCTCTGCCAACAGCTCCAGTCCATCCTCCCAAGGAATGCACTTCAATTTCACACCGTTCGGTCTTTGTTTGTACAGGACATCGTCCATAAACTGGTACATACTATACCGATGGGCTACTTTCTCTGCTTCTTCCTGTTTCTCGGGGAGTTCCCCCATTTGGAGGAACTGGACGATGTGATGTGCCCATGCTGGAGCCCGAGGCTCGATAGCGAGGACTAAAGGCATGTCTTCCACCACGGGAGCAATTGTCTCTACAACAAGGGTCTGAGGCCCTGCCGGAGCTTGTTGCCCCCAGCAAGCTTGGCGTCATCCGCGGCAACCTCCTTGCTGGTGGCTCTTGGGAGCTCAGCGGGAAATTACTTGTCGGGGCTCAACTTCCTTCGCTTATCTTGCCTCACTGATGGTTAAACGGATGGCTGAGTTAGTCAGAGCACAAAAGTCCCTGGTTCCAAAGGTAACTTGAGGGCATCATGTTTTGACTGATCGCCAGCAATGCTGTTCTCTGCTCGAGGAACATGCTCTTCTTGGAGACCGTCAAAACACTCCTCCAATTTCCTCACTTCATCTACGTAAGCTTCCATCAATGGGCTCTGGTAGTCTTTGTTGACTTGCTTGATGACAAGCTGTGAATCACCTCTGATAATTAGCTTCCTAATCCCAAGGTCTACTGCGATCCCGAGACCGGCAAGCAGTCCCTCATACTTTGCAGTATTATTTGTTGATTTCTCCCATGGAAAGTGTATCTGGATCACGTATTTGAGGTGCTCTTCGTTGGGCACGACAAGCAGCACACCAGCACCAACGCCATGCAGTGAGAAAGCCCCATCAAAATACATAACCCAGTCACGGCTCGTTTCCTTGCTGGGGAGGGTGGTTTCCTGAATCTCCTTGTCAGGCGTTGGAGGTCCATTCAGCAATGAATTCCGCGAAGTCTCTGCTCTGAATTGTTGAAGTACTTTCAAACCTGAGACCAAAGCTTGACAGTTCCAACGCCCACTCCACAATCCTTCCAGTTGCATCTGGGTTATGTAGGATCTGTTGCAACGGGAAGCGAGTGATGATGGTGATTTCATGTGCTTGGAAATAGTGGCAAAACTTCCTCGAGGCCATAAGGAGGCCGCAGAGCAACTTCTGCACACCGGCGTATCTTGATCTAGCCCCCTGCAAGAGGGAGCTGACAAAACAAACTGGGTGCTTGATGGGCCTCGAACCCCTCGTTGGTTACCCCAAGTGGAAGGTGTAAGATGCAGTAAGTAGAAGTGTTTTCCCCTAGCAAAGATGCCAAGGATCGAATCCCCAGAGACTCCTAGGTTCAACAAGTAGGTGTCAATTGCTAACGGAGCAACTAGCAATCAACGTGGACCTGCACACAGATACAAATAACTCTGCTCCCAACGAGTACAGAGAGGTTGTCAATCTCTCCGGCCTTGTAGTTCACAAAGGGTTAAAAGCAATATGATAGTAGTGATAGATAGTGTTTTGCAATAGTAAGTAAATAGCGAAAAGTAAATAGTGGATGTGATCAATGATGGTAATATGGACCGGAGTCTCATGATGTTCACTAGTGATGTCTCTCTCCCAAAAGACGATAAAACAGCTATGTGAGATAAACAAATTACAGCTGGGCAATTGACAGGACCACGAACGCAAACCAATGCTGATTACATTGCAAGAAAGGTTGAGGTTCAAAGCCTGGGCGGTACGCCAAAGTAAGTAGACCGAAATCCATCAATATCTACTACTAATCATCCACCTTGAGATATCTATCTAGAACTTCTCGCTGGTATTAAGTTGCGAGTCCCACCCATAGTGTAAACTCAATGCAACAGACAACTGCATTAAAAGAACTTTGCGTAAAGTAAACAATCCTTGCACCCGCGGGCACAAGCACCGTTGTTTCCCCCCTTGTGGCAACAACACATCCCCTAGACTCATGTTTCTGTCACTCAAGCTAGTCATCGAGGGGCATGAACCCACAATCGAGCATAACGTTCCCTCTTGGAGTCACTACTTACTACTCGGCCAAAGCAATAAATAACAACGAAGAACATGCAAGAATTACTTATGAACTAAAATATAAAAGAGGTGAATCAAATATATTACTCAAGATCAATCTGAACATAATCTCATAATCCATCGGATCCCAGCAAACTCAACATAGCAACAGCATAAGGATTACATAGATGCCTCGATCATGTAGGGCAGCTCACGAGGACTAATTAGTGAAGCACAAGAACGGGAGGAGAACATCACATAGCTACTGGTCATGGACTCATGGTCCAAGGGAGACTACTCACGAGTCATCCGAGAGGCGTCCATGGTGGTGGAGAAGCTCCCGGTGGTGTTCCTCCCCTCCGGCAGGGTGCCAGGAAGAGTTCTCCTGGTGCTCCCGATCTTGGAAGCGGCGGCGGCAGCGGAACAGAGATGGGATCGCGAAAAGAAGTCCTGTTCTGAGGGTTACGGAGGACCCTTTAAATATATGCCAAAGTAGGGCACCGGGGGAGCCTCGGGGGGCCCAGGCGCCCCCCCGGCGCGGCCCAGGGGGGGGGGCGCCCACAGGGCGCCTGGAGCTACTGTGCCCCCCCAGGCTGCCCTTCGGACGCAGTGTTGTTTCCGGTTCGCTGATTTTTTATATAATTTTTCTGGATTTTTCTGGGCAGTTCTCGAAACGTGAAAACCTGAAATACAAAAACAGCCGAAAACAGAAACTGGCACTGGGGTGCACTGGATTAGTAAGTTAGTCCAAATATGATCAAAAGTGTATGGAAGTGTATGAATATCATAGCAATATCACCCGAAAGTGGCATGGAGCAAGCAGAAATTATAGATACGTTTTGGACGTATCAACATCCCCAAGCCTAATTCCTGCTCGTCCTCGAGTAGGTAAATGATAACAAGAATAATTTCTGTGGTGACATGCTATTAACCATATAGGACTTTCTCATAGTCATATGACAAAAGCTTACTGAGACAATGATTCTAAAGTAATTAAGTTGTCTCAAGAGAAAATCACAAATGACTGAAAGTTTTACAACATGAAACTGAGACATCAAAAAGATTTGCAATGAACATGATGTGCAAATATGATAAAGTGATATCTAGCTTGCCCCCTTTAGTGATGCAAAACATAAATGCAAGGGCACCTTCAAGGTTTAAGTGATGACTAGATACAATCATTTCAGAATAAACGATATCACAATCATGCAAAAGACAATGCTACTTTGGGACAATGCACATTACACTCAGAATGACAATCATGCTCTCAGTAGTTGGTGCTTCAACATAAAGGTAAAATAATGGTTAAGTGCTAGAGCTTTTTAATTTGAAAACATGGAAGCAATTGTGTCAACGGTAGTAGTACTTCATATGTGTCATGTATAAAACATCTTATAAGTCGCAAGCCTCATGCATCGAATACCAATAGTGCTCGCTCCTTGTCCTAATTAGCTCGGATTCCCATGGGTTATCATTGCATTGCATATGTTTTAACCAAGTGTCACAAAGGGGTACCTCTATGCCACCTGTACAAAGGTCCAAGGAGATAGATCGCATTTGATTTCTCGTTTTTGATAAATCTCAACTTGAGGACATCCATACCGGGACAACATAGAAAATAGATGATGGACTCCTCTTTAATGCATAAGCTTATTCTCATAGGAGATTGAGGATTAAGGTCCAAGCTAAAACTTCCACCATGATGCATGGCTTTGGTTGGCGGCCCAATGTTCTTCTCTAACAATATGCATATTAATTCAACCCACGGTAAATCACCCTTACTTCAGACAAGACGAACATGCATAGCAACTCACATGATATTCAACAAAAGTGTGACAGTTGATGGCGTCCCCAGAAACATGGTTACCGCTCAGCAAGCAACTTATAAGAAATAAGATACATAGGCAACATATTCTTTACCACAATAGTTTTTAGGCTACTTTCCCATGAGCTATGTATTGCATGGTTAGTTTGCTTAGTGCAGGTGGAGGTTAGCAAAAGACTGGGAGCGACCAACTAAGAGAGCAATGACGGTCATAATCATGCAGAGCGACAAAGCAATATTGAATCAGGCATGGTAGTTATATCGCTACTTAGAAACAAAAGATCATCAAGGCTTGATAGACTTTCTTTACAGTCTTGAATATGCGTGAGCATACGCCAAGTCAATCAAAATAAATTCTCGAAGGAAGATATTACTAAACCATACCACATCATAGGCAAACAAACCAAGTTGGTACTCCAATAACACATTGGGAACCCCCCCAGCTATTTGAGATTAACCAAAAGAAAACCTGAACTACTAAGCACCATCATGAAAGTAGCATCTTTATCATAGACACATTAACCCATGCAATGGAAGCAAACTCTCTTAATAAGGTGAGCATGGTAGTTAAAGAGAGTTCAAGCAACCAACTAAATAAAAGCTCTTGAAAAGATAAGCATGAATACGAAGAGCAGAGCATGATAGTAGCTATTAAAAGACAAAGAACACACACATCATAGATAGACATGAAAATTCTATGTAATGTTCTAGGTAGAGGTGGAGCGTGTTTCTCTCCCACATAAAGGAATGCTGAGTTCCGACTCGTTATGAAAAACTAAAAAGAAAACTAAAAGCAAGACGCTCCAAGCATAGCACATAACATATGAAGTGATAAAAATATAGCGAAACGAAAGACGAACTGATAATGTTGATGGAGAAGGGGATGCACGGGGGGCATCCCCAAGCTTAGACGCTTGAGTCTCCTTGAATATTTCTTGGGGGTGCACGGGGGCATCCCCAAGCTTGAGCGCTTGACACTCCTGAATCTTTTTATCATCTTCCCTCGCACACTTGAAAACTCCCTTCATACACAACTCATCATAATCTGATTAGCGAGGTTAGTACCCTTAATAAAATACTTATACCTTGCTGGAAATAAGGATATTCTTGAAGTTCTACTGTTTCTCAAGATTGCCAAAAGGTTTTTGCAAAGAAAAAGCAAGTTCTTAATTTGCAAAGTGAAGGTAAGGCAAAACAGGACAGAATCTGTGAAAAACAGAACAGCAGGCAGTAATTGACCTGTTCGGGATACTTCTGCAACTCAAATCAAAAAACTCAGAACTGACACACGAAAGACAATTATATAGAGAACGCTGTCGAGAAAATTCAGACCAAAAAGATGATCTGGTGATTTTATACGAATTTTTCTATCCAAGGACAGAATCTGTTTCCTGGACAGCACCTCACAACTTTTGAACTTCCTAGCAATCAGAGGCTATACTTGGCACAAATATGAAAAGCAAAGATACAATGATGATGCTACAGCAGTAAAAAACATCAAGACACAACAAAAGCAAAAATTTTATTTATGTGGGC
Organism: Secale cereale; assembly: GCA_902687465.1. NCBI lineage: Eukaryota > Viridiplantae > Streptophyta > Magnoliopsida > Poales > Poaceae > Secale > Secale cereale. The sequence continues at coordinate 736,224,673 of LR738711.1, forward strand.
TGCCTCCCAAAAGCGCTTTCTTTTATGCCTTTAAGCTAGGCATAAGACTTTAATGATGCTCTCGTAGGAATAAGAGTTGAAGAACAAAAGAGAGCATCAAGAAGCAAATACCAAACACATCTAAGCCTAACATGCTTCCTATGCATAGGAATATTGCAATAGAATAATTCATTGAAGCACAAAGCAATAAGCATAGGAAGACAAAACAAGTGTAGCTTCAAAACCTTCAACATAAAGAGAGGCAACTTGATATTATTGGAATATCTATAAGCATATGTTCCCTTCTCATAATAATTTTCTGTGGGATCACGAATAAACTCAACAATGTAAGCCTCACATAAAGCATTGTTACCATGATCCACATGCAAAAAGGTACTCTTACTCTCCACATAAGTGTCATGAAGAGGATAAAACTTAGTATAAAAGAGAGATATAAGCGCTTGCCAATCAAGCAAGTACGAGTTATCGAGAAGCTTATACCAATCTGAAGCCTTATCTATAAGTGATACGGCGAACAATTTCCTCATGACAAACTCCCTTGATACACCTGCAAGCTTAAATAATGAACATAGTTGTGACAGATATAGCAAGTGTTCACCGGGATGTCTGTCTCCTGCATAGCGATTAGCCAAACCATAATTGATAATACCAGCTGGTATTTTATAGGGCACAATTTCAGTAGGGGGAGGAGCAACCACCACAGGTGTGGGGCGTCTTCCCGCAAGCAACGATCCAATAGCAAGGTTGTCCATAAGCATAACTGGTGAAAAGACATAAAGAAAACTGAAAGGTAAACTAACAAGACTAAAAAGCAAAGGTAAAAGATAGCATGCAACTCCCCTATCCTGAAGAGTGGAGTCCCCGGCAACGGCGCCAGAAAATACTCCTTGATGGGCCTCGAACCCCCGTTGGTTACCCCAAGTGGAAGGTGTAAGATGCAGTAAGTAGAAGTGTTTTCCCCTAGCAAAGATGCCAAGGATCGAATCCCCAGAGACTCCTAGGTTCAACAAGTAGGTGTCAATTGCTAACGGCGCAATTAGCAATCAATGTGGACCTGCACACAGATACAAATAACTTTGCTCCCAACGAGTACAGAGAGGTTGTCAATCTCTCCGGCCTTGTAGTTCACAAAGGGTTAAAAGCAATATGATAGTAGTGATAGATAGTGTTTTGCAATAGTAAGTAAATAGCGAAAAGTAAATAGTGGATGTGATCATTGATGGTAATATGGACCGGAGTCTCATGATGTTCACTAGTGATGTCTCTCTCCCAAAAGACGATAAAACAGCTATGTGAGGTAAACAAATTACAGCTGGGCAATTGACAGGACCACGAACGCAAACCAATGCTGATTACATTGCAAGAAAGGTTGAGGTTCAAAGCATGGGCGGTACGCCAAAGTAAGTAGACCGAAATCCATCAATATCTACTACTAATCATCCACCTTGAGATATCTATCCAGAACATCTCGCTGGTATTAAGTTGCGAGTCCCACCCATAGTGTAAACTCAATGCAACAGACAACTGCATTAAAAGAACTTTGCGTAAAGTAAACAATCCTTGCACCCGCGGGCACAAGCACCGTTGTTTTCCCCCTTGTGGCAACAGCACATCCCCTAGATTCATGTTTCTGTCACTCAAGCTAGTCATCGAGGGGCATGAACCCACAATCGAGCATAACGTTCCCTCTTGGAGTCACTACTTACTACTCGGCCAAAGCAATAAATAACAACGGAGAACATGCAAGAATTACTTATGAACTAAAATATAAAAGAGGTGAATCAAATATATTACTAAAGATCAATCTGAACATAATCTCATAATCCATCGGATCCCAGCAAACTCAACATAGCAACAGCATAAGGATTACATAGATGCCTCGATCATGTAGGGCAGCTCACGAGGACTAATTAGTGAAGCATAAGAACGGGAGGAGAACATCACATAGCTACTGGTCATGGACTCATGGTCCAAGGGAGACTACTCACGAGTCATCCGGGAGGCGTCCATGGTGGTGGAGAAGCTCCCGGTGGTGATCCTCCCCTCCGGCAGGGTGCCGGGAAGAGTTCTCCTGGTGCTCCCAATCTTGGAAGCGGCGGCGGCGGCGGAACAGAGATGGGATCGCGAAAAGAAGTCCTGTTCTGAGGGTTACGGAGGACCCTTTAAATATATGCCAAAGTAGGGCACCGGGGGAGCCTCGGGGGGCCCAGGCGCCCCCCCCGGCGCGGCCCAGGGGGGGGGGGGGGCGCCCACAGGGCGCCTGGAGCCCCTGTGGCCCCCCCAGGCTGCCCTTCGGACGCAGTGTTGTTTCCGGTTCGCTGATTTTTTATATAATTTTTCTGGATTTTTCTGGGCAGTTCTCGAAACGTGAAAACCTAAAATACAAAAAAAGCCGAAAACAGAAACTGGCACTGGGGTGCACTGGATTAGTAAGTTAGTCCAAATATGATCAAAAGTCTATGGAAGTGTATGAATATCATAACAATATCACCCAAAAGTGGCATGGAGCAAGCAGAAATTATAGATACGTTTTGGACGTATCAGTGCTGCACCGTCTTCTTCTTCTGCAGAACTTCATTTGCTTGCGCAGATCCCGCCTTGCTGGTACCAAACTCTGTCAAGGGTCTTGCCTTGCCGGCACCAGACTCTGCCGGGGGTGCTGCCTTGCCGGCACCAGACCCTGCCGGGGAGAGCTCTGGCTCGTCATCTTACGGTCTTGCCACTACCGCTGCTTCTTCATCAACTTCTATTTGCGCCACCAGCGCAATACTGACCACTTGATTTGTTGCTGCTAGATATAGCAACAATGCCTCCTATGGTTTATGCGCGACTAGTCTTGGTGTAGAGGAGAGGTACTTCTTCAAATCTTGCAGCGCTGCCACCGCTTTCGGAGTCCACTTCATTGGACCTACCTTTTTCAAGATCTTGAAAAAGGGGAGGGGGTGTTCAGCAGATTTGGAGATGAACCTACTCAGAGCAGCAACACAACCAGCAAGCCGACGCACATCTTTGACTCGTCTTGGTGCTTCAATCTACTCGATTGCCTTGATCTTGTTGGGGTTCGCTTCGATCCCACGCTAAGACACAAAGAATCCGAGAAGCTTGCCGAACGGGACGCCGAACACACACTTCTCAGGATTGAGCTTGAGATTGATCTTGGGCAAATTTGCAAATATTTCTTCTAAATCTTGTATGAGCGTCACCTTGTCCTTGGTTTTGACCACAATGCCATCCATATAATCTTCCATATTTCTATGTAGCTAGGGCTCAAAACCGATTTGGACCGCTGTGGCAAACGTTGAACCAACGCTTTTCAACCCAAAAGGCATTCATATAAAACAATATGTACCACATGAGGTGATAAACACGGTCTTCTCTTAATCTTCCTTCATCATGAAGATTTGATGGTACCCTAAGTAAGCATCAAGAAACGACAGTGAATCGCACCCGGTAGTGGAGTCCATGATCTGGTCGATGCGCGGCAAGGGGAAAGGATCCTTTGGGCAGGCTTTATTGATGTCTGTATAATCAATACACAACCTCCATTTTCCATTCGCCTTGAATAGCACAACCGGATTGGCCAACCATGTTGGGTGGAGCACTCCTCTAACCAAGCATGTCGCTTCCAACTTCCTAATCTCTTCAGTGATGAACTCTTGTCACTCCAAAGCTTGCTTCCTGACCTTCTGCTTGACGTGCCGTGCATGAGGACAGACAACAAGATGGTGCTCAATCACCTCCCAGGGAACGCTGGGGATGTCAGATGCTTGCCATGCAAACACATCGACATTCGCCCACAGGAAGGCGATGAGCGTGCTTTCCTATTTGCTATCGAGGGTGGAGCTTATAGTGAAAGCTCCGCCCGTGCCATCCTCCTTGATGGGAACCTTCTTGGTGTCTGGTGGTGCTGCCTTGGATTTCTTGCTCTTGCAGGTGGAGCTCTCTGGCACGTCTTCGACGGGAACGCAACACTCCAAGGAGGCGCGCTTGCCGGTGCAAGAGGTCTTATCGGTCTTCTTCCCCCCGGGAGCTCCAGTGGCAGGAGCAAGCGCGCTGGCAGTGGGTGCTACAACTGCCTCCTGGTAGTGTTGGTCGGCGCAGATAAGTGCATCTTTGTTGACAGAGTTGACAATGATGATGCTTATCGAGCCAGGCATCTTCAGCGTGTTGTAGGCATAATGTGATGCCGCCATAAACTTGGCCAGTGCAGGACGGACAAGGATCTCGTTATATGGCAACGGGATCTTGGCGACATCAAAAATGATTTTCTCTGTCCTGTAGTTCAGTTCGCCACCAAATGTAACTAGCAGTGCGATCTTGCCCTTTGGCTGGCTTCTTCCCGGATTGATCCCTTGAAACGTGCCCATTTCTTCGAGATCTCCATCAGGAATTTGTAACCTCTTGATTACCTCGGGCGAGATCAGGTTCAAACTGGTCCCACTATCTACTAACATTTTTGTCACCTTGAGGTTGTGAATTGTGGGAGAAACCAACAATGGCAAACACCCGATCGCAGTTGTGCGATCCGGGTGATCCTCGGTGTCAAAAATGATAGGCGTGTGGGACCATCTCAGTGGCTTCTGGGCATCGATTGACGGTTCTATTGCATTAATCTCGTGCGCCCACTGTTTAAGTTGGCGGTGAGAAGAATGTAATGAAGCGCCACCATCAATGCACATGGCCTATGTAGCTTTTTGAAATTCATGCTCGCTGGACTCGCCATCCTATTCATGGTCATCGTCTCCCTCTTTCTTGTCCCAGCCCCGAGCAAGCCTCTCTTGTTTCTTCTCTTTGCCACTGTGGCCTCCTCAGCCACCACGCTTCTTATCGGACCCCTCAGCACCATCCTGGCCCTTCTCCTTGTCTCGCCTTTCATATTCAACTTTCTACCTCTCCACAAGCTGCTCAACTTGCTGGCAGTTTTGGAGGTCACGACCTTGGTGTGATGGATCTTGCAATATTGCTTGTCGGAGCCCTCTCGCTTGTCGGCAGCCGCCAAGGCTTGGCAGGCGGCGCACCCGACAACTTCCTTGCTGGGGTCGTCAACCTTGGCCTTCTTGGCGGTGCCAGGGTTGCCAGATTCCTCGACGACAAGCACAACTTTGCCCTTGCTCTAACTGTTACGCCGTCGGCCCTTATTTGTCGAGGCGATGGCGTCTTCGTCTCCGGAGTCTGTCCCTGAAGGAAATATGCCCTAGAGGCAATAATAAAGTTGTTATTTATATTTCCTTATATCATGATAAATGTGTATTATTCATGCTAGAATTGTATTAACCGGAAACTTAGTACATGTGTGAATACATAGACAAAACAGAGTGTCCCTAGTATGCCTCTACTAGACTAGCTCATTGATCAAAGATGGTTATGTTTCCTAACCATAGACATGAGTTGTCATTTGATCAACGGGATCACATCATTAGGAGAATGATGTGATGGACTAGACCCATCCGTTAGCATAGCACTTTGATCGTTTAGTTTTACTGCTATTGCTTTCTTCATGACTTATACATGTTCCTATGACTATGAGATTATGCAACTCCCGAATACCGTAGGAACACCTTGTGTGCTATCAAACGTCACAACGTAACTGGGTGATCATAAAGATGCTCTACAGGTGTCTCCGAAAGTATTCGTGGTGTTGGCATAGATCAAGATTAGGATTTGTCACTCCGAAGTGTCGGAGAGGTATCTCTGGGCCCTCTCGGTAACACACATCATAATAAGCCTTGCAAGCAAAAGACTAATGAGTTAGTCACGAGATGATGTGTTACGGAACGAGTAAAGAGACTTGCCGGTAACGAGATTGAACTAGGTATAGAGATACCGACGATCGAATCTCGGGCAAGTAACATATCGATGACAAAAGGAACAACGTATGTTGTTATGCGGTTTGACCGATAAAGATCTTCGTAGAATATGTAGGAGCCAATATGAGCATCCAGGTTCCGCTATTGGTTATTGATCGGAGATGAGTCTCGGTCATGTCTACATAGTTCTCGAACCCGTAGGGTCCGCACGCTTAACGTTTGATGACGATCGGTATTATGAGTTTATGAGTATTGATGTACCGAAGGTAGTTCGGAGTCCCGGATGAGATCACAGACATGACGAGGAGTCTGGGAATGTCCGAGACATAAAGATTGATATATTGGACGACTATATACGGACACTGGAAGTGTTCCGGAAAAGTTTCGGATTTAACTGGATTGCCGGAGGGGGTTACCGAAACCCCCTACGAGGGGGGATGGTCCATAGTGGGCCTTGAGGAAAGGAGAGAGGCAGCCCACAGAGGCTGGCCGGCGCCCCACCAGGGGATCCTAGTTGGACTAGGATTGGGGGGCGCCACCTCTCCCTCCTTTTTCCTTTCCCTCTCTTCCTTCTTGGTGGACTCCTACTAGGAATAGGATTGCAATCCTATTCCTAGTAGGATTGCCCTAGCCGCACCATAGGAGGCCGGCCAACCCTCCTCCCTTGCTCCTTTATATACGGGGGCAGGGGGGCACCCAAAGACACACAAGTTGAATTGTTCTAGCCGTGTGCGGTGCCCCCCTCCACAGAAACACACCTCGGTTATACCGTCGCAGTGCTTAGGCGAAGCCCTGCGCCGATAGATACATCATATCCATCACCACGCCATCGTGCTGACGAATCTCTCCCATGAAGCTCAACTGGATCAAGAGCTCGTGGGACGACATCAAGCTGAACGTGTGCTGAACGCGGAGGTGCCGTACGTTCGGTACTTGATCGGTTGGATCGCGAAGAAGTTCGACTACATCAACCGCGTCACTTGACGCTTCCGCTTCCGGTCTACGAGGGTACGTAGACACACTCTTCCCGCTCGTTGCTATGCATCTGGTAGATAGATCTTGCGTGATCGTAGGAAAATTTTAAAATACTACGTTCCCCCAACAGTGGCATCATGAGCCAGGTCTATGCGTAGATGATATGCACGAGTAGAACACAATGAGTTGTGGGCGATACTAGTCATACTGCTTACCGGCATGTCATACTTTGCTTCGGCGGTATTGTGAGATGAAGCGGCCCGGACCGACATTACGCGTACGCTTACGCGAGACTGGTTTCACCGTTACGAGCACTCGTTGCTTAAAGGTGACTGGCGGGTGTCTGTCTCTCTCACTTTAGCTGAATCAAGTGTGGCTACGCCCGGTCCTTGTGAAGGTTAAAACGGCACATACTTGACGAAACATCGTTGTGGTTTTGTATGCGTAGGTAAGAACGGTTCTTGCTAAGCTCGTAGCAGCCACGTAAAACATGCAACAACAAAGTAGAGGACGTCTAACTTTTTTTTGCAGGGCATGTTGTGATGTGATATGGTCGAGGACATGATGAGTTATATGGTTTTGTATGAGATGATCATGTTTTGTAATGTTATCGGCAACTGGCAGGAGCCATATGGTTGTCGCTTTATTGTATGAAATGCAATCGCCATGTAATTGCTTTACTTTATCACTAAGCGGTAGCGATAGTCGTAGAAGCAATGGTTGGCGAGACGACAACGATGCTACGATGGAGATCAAGGTGTCGCGCCGGTGACGAAGGTGATCATGACGGTGCTTTGGAGATGGAGATCAAAAGCACAAGATGATGATGGCCATATCATGTCACATATTTTGATTACATGTGATGTTTATCTTATTGTGCTTCTTATTTTGCTTAGAACGACGGTAGCATTATAAGATGATCCCTTACTAAATTTCAAGGTATAACTGTTCTCCCTGAGTATGCACCGTTGCGAAAGTTCGTCGTGCCGAGACACCACGTGATGATCGGGTGTGATAAGCTCTACGTTCAAATACAACGGGTGTAAGCCAGTTTTGCACACGCAGAATACTCGGGTTAAACTTGACGAGTCTAGCATATGCAGATATGGCCTCGGAACACTGGAGACCGAAAGGTCGAGCGTGAATCATATAGTAGATATGATCAACATAAGATGTTCACCATTGAAACTACTCCATCTCACGTGATGATCGGACATGGTTTAGTTGATTTGGATCACGTGATCATTTAGATGACCGGAGGGATGTCGATCTAAGTGGGAGTTCTTAAGTAATATGATTAAATTGAACTTTAATTTATCATGAAGTTAGTCCTGGTAGTATTAGCATATCTATGTTGTAGATCAATAGCTCGCGATGTTGCTCCCCATTTATTTTTCATATGTTCCTTGAGAAAACCAAGTTGAAAGATGTTAGTAGCAATGATGCGGAATTGTTCCGTGATCTGAGGATTATCCTCATTGCTGCACAGAAGAATTATGTCCTTGATGCACCGCTAGGTGACAGACCTATTGCAGGAGCAGATGTAGACGTTATGAATGTTTTGACAAAAGCTCGATATGATGACTACTTGATAGTTTAGTGCACCATGCTTTACGGCTTATAACCGGGACTTCAAAAACGTTTTGAAACGCCACGGAGCATATGAGATGTTCCAAGAGTTGAAATTAGTATTTTATACTCATGCCCGTGTCGAGAGGTATAAGACCTCTGACAGTACTTTGCCTACAAGATGGAGGAGAATAGCTCAACCAGTGAGCATGTGCTCAGATTGTCTGGGTAGTACAATTGCTTGAATCAAGTGGGAGTTAATCTTCCAGATAAGATAGTAATTGACAAAGTTCTCTAGACACTATCACCAAGTTAGTAGAACTTCGTGATGAACTATAATATGCAAGGGATGACGAAAGTAATTCCCGAGCTCTTCACGAAGCTGAAATTGGCGAAGGTAGAAATCAAGAAAGAGCATCAAGTGTTGATGGTTAACGAGACCACTTGTTTCAAGTAAAGGGCAAAGGGATAGAAGGGGAACTTCAAGAAGAATGACAAGCAAGTTTTCACTCCCGTGAAGAAACCCAAAGCTAAACTCAAGCCTGAAACAAGTGCTTCTACTGCAAAGGAAATGGTCACTAGAAGTGGAACTGCCCTAGATATTTGGCGGATAAGAAGGATGGCAAAGTGAACAAAGGTATATTTGATATACAGATTATTGATGTGTATTTTACTAGTGTTCATAGCAACCCCTCGGTATTTGATATTGGTTCAATTGCTAAAGAGTAGTAACTCGAAATGGGAGTTGCATAATGAACAAAAACTAGTTAAAGGATGAAGTGACGATGTGTATTGGAAGTAGTTCCAAGATTGATATGATCATCATCACACACTCCCTATACTTTCGGGATTAGTGTTGAACCTAAATAAGTGTTATTTGGTGTTGAGCATGAATATGATTTGATCATGTTTATTGCAATACGGTTATTTATGTAAGTTAGAGAATAATGGTTGTTCTGTTTACATGAATAAAACCTTCTATGGTCATACACCCAATGAAAATGGTTTGTTGGATCTCGATCGTGGTGATACACATATTCATAATATTGAAGCCAAAAGATGCAAGGTTAATAATGATAGTGCAACTTATTTGTGGCACTGCCGTTTAGGTCATATTGGTGTAAAGCGCATGAAGAAACTCCATAGTGATGGACTTTTGGAATCACTTGATTATGAATCACTTGGTGCTTGCGAACCATGCCTCATGGGCAAGATGACTAAAACTCCGTTCTCCGGAACCGTGGAGCGAGCAACAGAGTTGTTGGAAATCATACATACTGATGTATGCGGACCAATGAGTGTTGAAGCTCGCGGCAGGTATCGTTATTTTCTGACCTTCACTGATGATTTGAGCAGATATGGGTATATCTACTTAATGAAGCACAAGTCTGAAACATTTGAAAAGTTCAAAGAATTTCAGAGTGAAGTGGAGAATCATCGTAACAAGAAAATAAGAGTTTCTACGATATGATCGTAGAGGTAAAATATTTGAGTTATTGAGTTTGGCCTTCAATAAAAACAATGTGAAATAGTTTCACTACTCACGCCACCTGGAACACCACAGTGTAACGGTGTGTCCGAACGTCATAACCGTACTTTATTAGATATGGTGCGATCGATGATGTCTCTTACCGATCTACCACTATCGCTTTTGGGGTTATGCATTAGAGACAGCTACATTCACGTTAAATAGGGCACCATCTAAATCCGTTGATATGACACCTTATGAACTGTGGTTTGGCAAGAAACCAAAGTTGTCGTTTCTTTAAGTTTGGGACTGCGAAGCTTATGTGAAAAAGTTTCAACATGATAAGCTCGAACCCAAATCAGAGAAGTAAATCTTCATAGGCTACCCAAAAGAAACTGTTGGGTACACCTTCTATCACAGATCCGAAGGCAAGGTCTTTGTTGCTAAGAGTGGATCCTTTCTAGAGAAGGAGTTTCTCTCGAAAGAAGTGAGTGGGAGGAAAGTAGAACTTGATGAGGTAATTGTACCTTCTCCCGAATTGGAAAGTGGAACATCACAGAAACTAGTTCCAGTGATTCCTACACCAATTAGTGAGGAAGCTAATGATGATGATCATGAAACTTCGGATCAAGTTTCTGCTGAACTTCGTAGATCAACCAGAGTTCGTTCCGCATCAGAGTGGTACGGCAACCCGGTTCTGGAAGTCGTGTTACCGGACCATGATAAAACTACAAACTATGAGGAAGCGATGATGAGCCCAGATTCCGCAAAATGGCTTGAGGCCATGAAATCTGAGATGGGATCCATGTATGAGAACAAAGTATGGACTTTGGTTGACTTGCCCGATGATCGGGAAGCCATCGAAAATAAATGGATGTTCAAGAGGAAGACTGACGCTGACGGTAATTTTACTGTTTACAAAGCTCGACTTGTTGCGAAAGGTTTTCGACAAGTTCAAGGAGTTGACTACGATGAGACTTTCTCACCCGTAGCGATGCCTAAGTCTGTCCGAATCATGTTAGCAATTGCCGCATTTATGAAATCTGGCAAATTGATAACAAAACTGCATTCTTTAATGGATTTATTAAAGAAGAATTGTATATGATGCAACCAGAAGGTTTTGTCAATCCTAAAGGTGCTAACAAAATGTGCAAGCTCCAGCGATCCATCTATGGACTGGTGCAAGCATCTCGGAGTTGGAATATACGCTTTGATAAGTTGATCAAAGCATATAGATTTATACAGACTTGCGGTGAAGCCTGTATTTACAAGAAGTGAGTGGGAGCACTACAACCTTTCTGACAAGTATATGTGAATGACATATTGTCGATCGGAAATGATGTAGAATTTTTTGGAAAGCATAAAGGAGTGTTTGAAAGGAGTTTTTCAAAGAAAGACCTTGGTAAAGCTGCTTACATATTGGGCATCAAGATCTATAGAGATAGATCAAGACGCTTGATAAGACTTTCGATGAGTACATACCTTGATAAGATTTTGAAGTAGTTCAAATTGGATCAGTCAAAGAAGGAGTTCTTGCCTGACTTGTAAGGTGTGAAGTTGAGTAATACTCAAAGCCAGACCACGGCAGAAAAATATAGAGAGAATGTAAGTCATTCCCTATGCCTCAGCCATAGGTTCTATAAAGTATGCCATGTTGTGTACCAAACATGTTGTGTACCTGGACATGAGTTTGTCAAGAGGGTACAATAGTGATCTAGGAGTAGATCACTGTATAGCGGTCAAAATTATCCTTAGTAACTGGATGACTAAGGAAATGTTTCTCGATTATGGAGGTGATAAAGAGTTCGTCGTAAAGGGTTACGCCGATGCAAGCTTTGACACTAAATCCAGATGACTCTAAGTATCAATCTGGATGCATATTGAAAGTGGGAGCAATTAGCTAGAGTAGCTCTATGCAGAGCATTGTAGACATAGAAATTTGCGAAATACATACGGATCTGAATGTGACAGACCTGTTGACTAAACTTCTCTCACAAGCAAAACATGATCACACCTTATTACTCTTGGGTATTAATCACATAGCAATGTGAACTAGATTATTGACTCTAGTAAACCCTTTAGGTGTTGGTCACATGGCAATGTGAACTATGGGTGTTATTCACATAACGATATGAACTATCGGTATTAAATCACATGGCGATGTGAGCTAGATTATTGACTCTAGTGCAAGTGGGAGACTGAAGGAAATATGCCCTAGAGGCAATAATAAAGTTGTTATTTATATTTCCTTATACCATGATAAATGTTTATTATTCATGCTAGAATTGTATTAACCGGAAACTTAGTACATGTGTGAATACATAGACAAAACAGAGTGTCCCTAGTATGCCTCTACTAGACTAGCTCATTGATCAAAGATGGTTATGTTTCCTAACCATAGACATGAGTTGTCATTTGATCAACGGGATCACATCATTAGGAGAATGATGTGATGGACTAGACCCATCCGTTAGCATAGCACTTTGATCGTTTAGTTTTACTGCTATTGCTTTCTTCATGACTTATACATGTTCCTATGACTATGAGATTATGCAACTCCCGAATACCGTAGGAACACCTTGTGTGCTATCAAACGTCACAACGTAACTGGGTGATCATAAAGATGCTCTACAGGTGTCTCCGAAAGTATTCGTGGTGTTGGCATAGATCAAGATTAGGATTTGTCACTCCGAAGTGTCGGAGAGGTATCTCTGGGCCCTCTCGGTAACACACATCATAATAAGCCTTGCAAGCAAAAGACTAATGAGTTAGTCACGAGATGATGTGTTACGGAACGAGTGAAGAGACTTGCCGGTAACGAGATTGAACTAGGTATAGAGATACCGACGATCGAATCTCGGGCAAGTAACATACCGATGACAAAAGGAACAACGTATGTTGTTATGCGGTTTGACCGATAAAGATCTTCGTAGAATATGTAGGAGCCAATATGAGCATCCAGGTTCCGCTATTGGTTATTGACCGGAGATGAGTCTCGGTCATGTCTACATAGTTCTCGAACCCGTAGGGTCCGCACGCTTAACGTTTGATGACGATCGGTATTATGAGTTTATGAGTATTGATGTACCGAAGGTAGTTCGGAGTCCCGGATGAGATCACAGACATGACGAGGAGTCTGGGAATGTCCGAGACATAAAGATTGATATATTGGACGACTATATTCGGACACTGGAAGTGTTCCAGAAAAGTTTCGGATTTAACTGGATTGCCGGAGGGGGTTACCGAAACCCCCTACGAGGGGGGATGGTCCATAGTGGGCCTTGAGGAAAGGAGAGAGGCAGCCCACAGAGGCTGGCCGGCGCCCCACCAGGGGATCCTAGTTGGACTAGGATTGGGGGGCGCCACCTCTCCCTCCTTTTTCCTTTCCCTCTCTTCCTTCTTGGTGGACTCCTACTAGGAATAGGATTGCAATCCTATTCCTAGTAGGATTGCCCTAGCCGCACCATAGGAGGCCGGCCGGCCCTCCTCCCTTGCTCCTTTATATACGGGGGCAGGGGGGCACCCAAAGACACACAAGTTGAATTGTTCTAGCCGTGTGCGGTGCCCCCCTCCACAGAAACACACCTCGGTCATACCGTCGCAGTGCTTAGGCGAAGCCCTGCGCCGGTAGATACATCATATCCGTCACCACGCCGTCGTGCTGACGAATCTCTCCCGTGAAGCTCAACTAGATCAAGAGCTTGTGGGACGACATCAAGCTAAACGTGTGCTGAACGCGGAGGTGCCGTACGTTCGGTACTTGATCGGTTGGATCGCGAAGAAGTTCGACTACATCAACCGCGTCACTTGACGCTTCCGCTTCCGGTCTACGAGGGTAGGTAGACACACTCTTCCCGCTCGTTGCTATGCATCTGGTAGATAGATCTTGCGTGATCGTAGGAAAATTTTAAAATACTACGTTCCCCCAACAGTCCCCGCGCCGGTATCTTTGCCGGGGTACTTCCTTCCTTCTTCAGCCCGAGCACATCTATCGTCCAAAACATAAAGCTCGGCAACATCCCTAACCTTGTTCATCGCCAGCTCTTCACGCATCTTGCTGTTGTGCACATTCTGATGAAACGCGCTGATAACAGCGGCATGATGAACATCTAGGATGTTGTACTGCACACGGCTGAACCTCTGTATGTATTTGTGCAAGGGTTCATCATCTTTCTGAGGGATGAGATGTAAATCACTTGCGTGGCCAGGAGCTTGGTGGCCTCCAGTAAAGGCACCAACAAACTCGTGGCACATATTCGACCGAGAGGAGATGGATTCTACTGGCAGGTGCATCAACCATGACCTGACGTTGGGCTTGAGCACCAACGAGAAGTAGTTGGCGAGCACCCTGCCGTCTCGAGCACCGGCGGCTAGCATCGCGATGGTGTAAACGCTCAGGAACTCATACGGATGAGTCTTGCCGTCATATTTTTCCGGGACCTCTGGTTTGAACGTGCGGGAAGTGGGCCACTGGAATCGGTGCAGCTCACAGGTGAAAGCTGGACAACCCACCTCGTAAGGTAAGTCACCAGAAACCCGCGGCGCAGGCCTGTCTACAGTGGGCCCTGCGCGCCTATCAGATTGATGGCGCGCTTCCAGCCGCCGCTCGATGGTAGTTCGAGCGTCCTCTTCGACCCATTCCCGAAGAACTTGACGCTGGTCACGGCGGGCTCGTAGATCAAACGACACCGTGGATCCATCATCGCGGGCATCAACCCGCCGAGCTAGTGACCGCTGCCGTCGTGGTGGGGGAGAGTGCACCATGGTTGCAGTGCCTCCGATCCTTCCGCCGTCGACACTCGCTGGCTCGGTGGACCGATGCCGCGAAGGACCCACCTCCTAGTGCCCATTTTTATTGAAGAAACCAATAAAGCTCTGGATAGCAGCTCTCCATTCCTCTTGCTTCTCCGCAGCGAGAGGGAAATCCAGGAGTAGCTGCGCTCATGCCAACGCTTCGGTTGGTGTAAGTGGCAGCGACAGGCGCGAAGAACGGGAGGTGCTCAGACTTCTAACTGTGTTAGAAGGAGTCCCGTCACGGTTCCGCAGTCGTGCGCCGTGTCCACCAGCATCTTGGCATGAATCTTGACCTTGCACATCTCAGGAATGACGCTCAGGGCTCTTTCCGTGGGGACGCTCGCGGTCACCAGCGTCGCGGCGCTGCTCGTGGTGCACGGCCTGGGAGGACCGCAGCACATGCGCCGGCGGGGGCATCTCGGAGGTCGCCGTGCCGCCCGTAGGCAGCACGGCTCCGTCCTTGGACCCATCGGCGCGCGGGTCATCGTCGCGGCCGCGGACGATACCGCTCGCCTGGCTCCGATCGCTGCTACTTCTCGAGCTTGCGTTGTATTCCCTCGAAGAGGAAAGGGTGATGCAACACAGTAGCGTAAGTATTTCCCTCAGTTTTTGAGAACCAAGGTATCAATACAGTAGGAGACCACGCGCAAGTCCCTTGCACCTGCACAAACAAATAAGAACTTTGCAGCCAACGCGATAAGGGGTTGTCAATCCCTTTACGGTCACTTACGAAAGTGAGGTCTGATAGATAGGATAGTTTGATATTTTTGGTATTTTTGGATATAAGAACAGAAAGTAAAAACAACAAAGTAAAGTAGATTGTAGATTGATATGTTGAGAATAGACCCGGGGGCCATAGGTTTCACTAGTGCCTTCTCTCATGATAGCAGAATTCTACGGTGGGTGAACAAATTACTGTCGAGCAATTGATAGAAAAGCGAATAATTATGAGAATATCTAGGCATGATCATTATATATAGGCATCACATCCGTGACAAGTAGACCGAAATGATTTTGCATCTACTACTATTACTCCACACATCGACCGCTATCTAGCATGCATCTAGAGTATTAAGTTCAGAAAAACAGAGTAATGCTTTAAGCAAGATCACATGATGTAGAGGGATAAACTCAAACAATATGATATAAACCCCATCTTTTTATCCTCGATGGCAACAATACAATACATGCCTTGTTGCCCCTGCTGTCACTGGGAAAGGATACCGCAAGATTGAACCCAAAGCCAAGCACTTTTCCCATTGCAAGAACTATAGATCTAGTAGGCCAAACCAAACCGATAATTCGAAGAGACTTGCAAGGATATTATAATCATACATAAAAGAATTCAGAAAAGAACCAAATATTTCTCAAAGATAATCTTGATCATAAACGCACAATTCATCGTGTCTCGACAAACACACCGCAAAAAGATTACATCGAATAGATCTCCTCGAAGACCGAGGAGAACTTGGTATTGAGATCCAAAAAGAGAGAAGAAGCCATCTAGCTAATAACTATGGACCCGAAGGTCTGTGGTAAACTAGTCACAACTCATGGTGAGGCAATGGTGTTGATGTAGAAGCACTCCGTGGAAGATCCCCCCTCTAGCGGAGCTCCGGAACAGGCCCCAAGATGGGATCTCACGGGAACAGAAGGTTGCGGCGGTGGAATTAGGGTTTTGTCTGTTGCCTCGATGTTTTCAAGGTATATGGGTATATATAGGAGGAAGGAGGGCATCGGGGGAGCCAGAGGGGGTCCACAAGGGTGGGGGGCGCACCCTGTAGGAGGGGGCGCGCCCTGGACCCTCGTGGCCGCCTCCTTCATTCCCTCGCGTGTACTCCAAGTCTTCTGTGTTGATATCGTTCCAAAAATAACTCTCGCGAAGGTTTCATTCCGTTTTGACTCCATTTGATATACCTTTTCTGCGAAACCCTGAAATAGGCAAAAAAATAGCAATCTGCACTAGGCCTTTGGGTTAATAGATTAGTCCCAAAAATAATATAAAAGTGTATGATAAAGCCCTTTAAACATCCAAAACATCATATATAATAGCATGGAACAATAAAAAATTATAGATACGTTGGAGACGTATCAAGCATCCCCAAGCTTAATTCCTACTCGTCCTCGAGTAGGTAAATGATAAAAACAGAATTTTTGATGTGGAATGCTAACCAACATAATTTTCAATGTAATTTCTTTATTGTGGCATGAA
Source organism: Secale cereale (assembly GCA_902687465.1). NCBI lineage: Eukaryota > Viridiplantae > Streptophyta > Magnoliopsida > Poales > Poaceae > Secale > Secale cereale. Next base: position 736,241,498 of record LR738711.1, read on the forward strand.
TGTTCAGATCCGAAAGATTCAAGACAAAAGTCTATATTGACATAAGAAATAATAATACTTCAAGCATACTAACAAAGCAATCATGTCTTCTCAAAATAACATGGCCAACGAAAGTTATCCCTACAAAATCATATAGTCTGGCTATGCTCCCTCTTCATCACACAAAATATTCATATCATGCACAACCCCGGTTTCAGCCATGCACTTGTTTTCATACTCAATTTTTTCAAACCTTTCAACTTTCACACAATACAGGAGCGTGAGCCATGGATATATCACTATAGGTGGAATAGAGTGGTGGTTGTGGAGAAGACAAAAAGGAGGAAGATAGTCTCACATCGACTAGGCATATCAACGGGATATGGAGATTCCCATCAATAGATATCAATGTGAGTGAGTAGGGATTGCCATGCCGGATGCACTAGAGCTATAAATGTATGAAAGCTCAACAAAATACACTAGGTGGGTGTGGATCCAACTTGCTTGCTCACGAAGACCTATGGCATTTGAGGAAGCCCATTGTTGGAATATACAAGCCAAGTTCTATAATGAAAATTCTTTTGCCCTTTTTTTCGGCCTTTCTTTTTCTTTTGCCTTTACTTGTTTTTTATTCTTTTTATTTTTTCTTTGGGACAATGCTCTAATAATGATGATCATCACACTTATATTGATTTACAACTCGATATTACAACTCGATACTAGAACAAAGTATGACTCTATATGAATGACTCCGACGGTGTACCGAGATGTGCAATAAATCAAGAGTGACATGTATGAAAAAGTATGCATGGTAGCCTAGCCACAAATACGATGTCAACTACATGATCATGCATGGCAATATGAGAATATGAAGCGTGTCATATGAACGGAACGGTGTAAAGTTGCATGGCAATATATTTCCTAATGGCTATGGAAATGCCATGATAGGTAGGTATGGTGGCTGTTTTGAGGAAGGTATGTGGCGGGTGTATGGTACCAGCAAAAGTTGCGTGGTACAAGAGAGGCTAGCAATGGTGGAAGGGTGAGAGTGCGTATAATCCATGGACTCAACATTAGTCATAAAGAAATCATATACTCATTGCAAAAATTTACGAGTCATCAAAACAAATCAATCAACGCATGCTCCTAGGGGGGAGGTTGGTAGGAGCTAACCATCGCGCGCCCCCGACCTCCACACAAAGGATGACACTCAACAAATACCTCTTGCTCTAACTTCGTCACATAGCGGTTCACCATACGTGCATGCTATGGGAATCACAAACTTTTACACAAGTATTTCTCAAATTCATAATTACTCCACTAGCGTGACTCTAATATCACCATCCTCATATCTCAAAACAATCATCAAGTATCAAACTTCTCATCATATTGTATGCACTTTGTATGAAAGTTTTTACTACATTCATCTTGGATGCCTATCATATTAGGACTAGTTTTATAACCAAAGCACATTACCATGCTGTTCTAAAAGACTATCAAAAGGATATAAGTGAAGCATGAGAGATCAACAATTTCTACAAAATAAAATCACCACCGTGCTCTATTAGATATAAGTGAAGCACTAGAGCAAAACTATTTAGCTCAAAAGATATAAGTGAAGCACATAGAGTGTTCTAACAAATTCTAGACCATATTTATCTCTCTTAAAAAGGTGTGTCCAACAAGGATGATTGTGGCAAACTAACAAGCAAAGACTCAAATAATACATGACGCTCCAAGCAAAACACATATCATGTGGTGAATAAAAATATAGCCCCGAGTATAGTTACCGATAGATGAAGACAAAAGAGGGGATGCCTTCCCGGGGCATCCCCAAGCTTAGGCTTTTGGTTGTCCTTGAATTTTACCTTGGGGTGCCTTGGGCATCCCCAAGATTAGGCTCTTTCCACTCTTTGTTCCATAGTCCATCAAAGCCATACTCAAAACTTGAAAAACTTCACAACACAAAACTTAGCCAAAAATCTCGTGAGCTCCGTTAGTATAAGAAAACAAGCCACCACTCAAAGGTACTGTAATGAACTCATTCTTTGTTTATACTGGTGTTAAAACTACTGTATTCCAACTTCTCTATGGTTCATACTCCCCAATACTACTCATAGATTCATCAAAATAAGCAGACAACACACGAAAAACAGAATCTGTCAAAAACAGAACATTCTGTAGTAATCTGTAACTTTCGAATACTTTTGTAACTCCAAAAAATTGAAATAAATTGGTAAACGTGAGGAATTTTTCTATTAATCATATGCAAAAAGAATCAACTAAATAGCACTCTCCAGTAAAATCTGGTGACTATTCTCGTGAGCGCTACCGTTTTTGTTTTTTACAGCAAGATCATATAAACTTCACACAAGTCTTCCCAAAGGTTCTACTTGGGACAAACACAAATTAAAACACAAAACCACATCTAAATAGAAGCTAGATGCAATATTTATAAGAAAAAATAAAGAAAATAAAATTGGGTTGCCTCCCAACAAGCTCTTTCTTTATAGCCATTAAGATAGGCTTGAGAATTCAATGATGCTCACATGAAAGATAAGAATTGAAGCACAAAGAGAGCATCATAAAACATGTGACAAACACATCTAAGTCTAACAACTTCCTATGCATAGGCATTTTATAGGAAAACAAATTAGCAAGACAAGCAAGATCTAGCATATGCAAGGAAGAAGAAAGAAACAATAGCAATCTCAACATAACGAGAGGTAAATTAGTAACATGAAAATTTCTACAACCATATTTTCCTCTCTCATAATAATTTGATGTAGGATCATAAGCAAATTCAACAATATAGCTATCACAAAATATATTCTCAACATGATCCATATGCATACGAAGTTGACACTCTTCCAAAATAGTGGGATTATCATAAACTAAAGTCATGACCTCTCCAAACCCTCTTTTATCAAAAAAATCATAAGTTGATCATTCTCCAAATATGTGGGATCTAAAGTTGACACTCTTCCAAACCCACTTTCAATATTCTTGCAAACATTATTATCAATCTCATATATATATATCATGGGGCTTAAATAAATTTTCAATATCAAAAGAAGAATCACCCCAATCATGATCATTGCAACAAGTAGTGGGCATAGCAAAATAAGCATCCCCAAGCTTAGGGTTTTGCATATCATTAGCACAATTAACATTAATAGAATTTATAATAACATCATTGCAATCATGCTTTTCATTAAAAGAGCTATCGTGAATCACTTCATAATTTTCTTCTTTCAATACTTCATCACAATTTTCGGACTCACAAATTTCAAGCAAAATCTCATAAAGATAATCTAGTGCACGCAGCTCACTAGCAATTGGTTCATCATAATTGGATCTCTTAAAAAGATTAGCAAGTGGATGAGGATTCATAATTTAGCGAACGAAGATGCAAGCTAATAGAGGGCACATAGCAACACAAGCAAACAGAAAGGCGAACGGAAAAAGGGCAAATAAAACGGTGAGGGTGAAGTGGGGGAGAGGAAAACGAGAGGCAAATAAATGTAATGCGAAGGATAAGGGTTTGTGATAGGTACTTGGTATATGACTTTTGCGTAAGCCTCCCCGGCAACGGCGCCAGAAATTCTTCTTGCTACTTCTCGAGCTTGCGTTGTATTCCCTCGAAGAGGAAAGGGTGATGCAGCACAGTAGCGTAAGTATTTCCCTTAGTTTTTGAGAACCAAGGTATCAATCCAGTAGGAGACCACGCGCGAGTCCCTCGCACCCGCACAAACAAATGAGAACTTTGCAGCCAACACGATAAGGGGTTGTCAACCCCTTTTGGGTCACTTACAAAAGTGAGAGCTAATAGATATGATAGTTTGATATTTTTGGTATTTTTGGATATAAGAACAGAAAGTAAAAACAACAAAGTAAAGTAGATTGTAGATTGATATATTGAGAATAGACCCGGGGGCCATAGGTTTCACTAGTGGCTTCTCTCATGATAGCAGAATTCTACGGTGGGTGAACAAATTACTATCGAGCAATTGATAGAAAAGCGAATAATTATGAGAATATATAGGCATGATCATTATATATAGGCATCACATCCATGACAAGTAGACCAAAACGATTCTGCATCTACTACTATTACTCCACACATCGACCGCTATCCAGCATGCATCTATAGTATTAAGTTCATAAGAACAGAGTAATGCTGTAAGCAAGATGACATGATGTAGAGGGATAAACTCAAGCAATATGATATAAACCCCATCCTTTTATCCCCGATGGCAACAATACAATAAGTGTCTTGCTGCCCTGCTGTCACTGGGAAAGGACACTGCAAGATTGAACCCAAAGCCAAGCACTTCTCCCATTGCAAGAACTATAGATCTAGTAGGCCAAACCAAACAGATAATTCGAAGAGACTTGCAAGGATATTATAATCATACATAAAAGAAATCAGAAAAGAACCAAATATTTCTCATAGATAATCTTGATCATAAACCCACAATTCATCGGATCTCGACAAACACACCGCAAAAATATTACATAGAATAGATCTCCTTGAAGACCGAGGAGAACATAGTATTGAGATCCAAAAAGAGAGAAGAAGCCATCTAGCTAATAACTATGGACCCGAAGGTCTGTGGTAAACTAGTCACAACTGATGGTGAGGCAATGGTGTTGATGTAGAAGCACTCCATGGAAGATCACCCCTCCGGCGGAGCTCCAGAACAGGCCCCAAGATGAGATCTCACGGAAACAGAAGGTTGCGGTAGTGGAATTAGTGTTTTCTCTGTTGCCTTGATGTTCTCAGGGTATATGGGTATATATAGGTGGAAGGAGGGCATCGGGGGGAGCCAGAGGGGGCCCACGAGGGTGGGGGCGCGTCCTGTAGGAGGGGGCGCGCCCTGGACCCTCGTGGCCGCCTCCTTCGTTCCCTCGCGTGTACTCCAAGTCTTCTGTGTTGATATCATTCCAAAAATAAGTCTCGCGAAGGTTTCATTCCGTTTGGACTCCGTTTGATATTCCTTTGCTGCGAAACCCTGAAATAGGCAAAAAATGACAATCTACACTCGGCCTTTGGGTTAATAGGTTAGTCCCAAAAATAATATAAAAGTGTATGATAAAGCCCATTAAACATCCAAAACATCATATATAATAGCATGGAACAATCAAAAATTATAGATACGCTGGAGACGTATCAGTCGCCATAACGTCGTGGATGCTCGACATCTTCGCCTCCAGTAGCGCCCACTGCATCGCTCGTCCGTGCTGGCACGGGCAGATCGGCCGCAGATGAACCGATCGCCGTGTTCGTCTTCCTCTTGGGAGACATGGTGATGAAGAAAGCGACGCGCTAACTGCTAGATCAGGTTTGCACAACCTAACCCCCTACCTGGCGCGCCAAAGATGTCGAGGAAACAACACCTACGTGATCACGTGGATCCCTTCTACGGTTTGGCAAGGAAGAGGAGTGCGCAAAGAGCAGATCTAACAATCAACACGAGGGATTTTTACCCAGGTTCGGGCCGCTGAGAAGCGTAAAACCCTAGTCCTTCTTTGAGTGTGTATTCAGTGTTCTTGAGCTTCGGCTAGCTGCTATGCATGCAAACTAGACCGGAACGTCCAAAAGTCCTCTGTCGTATCGCCTTGGGCCTTCTTTTATACCAAGGGGCTACCACAGTGGCGTACATGCATACATGAGGTGTAAAGCTGCTACAGTGTATGTGCTTATCACTGACGTCTTATGACAAATGCATTCAATGCGCTGGTTACATGCCCCAAACTTTATCGGGGACAGAAACAGAGCCCGTCCCGTTTGTCGCCGCCTCACTCCGTCTTGACACGCACCCAGGATGACGATGCATGCAATGCCAAGATGACTGGCTAGTTGCTATGCTGGAGCGGTGGAGGGATCTTCATGAAGATCTGCATGCCGCCATCTAGGTGCTTGTCAGGCTGGCTGGTCGCTGTGCTGGAGCGGTGGTAGGGCGGCGGAACCTTGCCATGCGTGAGCCTTGCCACGGCCTCGCGAACGTACCCAGCAAGAGTCTTGCCGGGGCCTCGCAAACGTCCCCAGCAAGAATCTTGCTGGGTACCTTGCCTTTTGGTCTTCACAAAGATCTGCATGCCACCACGCAGATGCCCCTGGATCTTGGTCTTGACATTGTTGATGGTGTGAGAGCTGTCAACCTCAAGGGTGATGGTCTTGCTGGTGCTTCGCAAATCATCACGGCAAGGATCTTGCCGGGGCTTCACGAGCCGCCCTGGCAAGGGACTTGCCGGGGGCTCAATTGTGTCTTCTGTTCTCTGATTATTGGCTCGGATGCTATCTTGGTCGCCTTGTATTTGCTCCCAGCAGTCCCCGATAGGCCTTGCCGCGTGTGTGGCTGCAACTGCCCGTGCAAAAGTACGGGGTACTAAAGGGCCCGATCTTTAGTGCACTGACCGCACGCTAATAGTACATATATGGGTATCACCGAATTGTGTTGGAATGTGAAGAAGGAGATGTTGCGTATGCTGAGTCGGCATGCGCCACATAAGAGCTTAAATTTTGGCTGATATGTCTCCTTTAAAGAAGCCAGCTACTGAGCAAAACCCCTTCCTGGAGTTTAAGTCGGCTGATGGCACGAAGCAGGTTCATTTGTTCCAGACGACTCATCTCAGCAGTTCACCATCAGTGCTAATATGGATACAAAATAGGAAAACATGTTCATCGAGTTCATCCGTGAGAATCGGGACATCTTTGCATGGAAGCCTTCAGACATGCCGGGTGTATCGAGAGAATTCACTGAGCACACTCTCAATATTTATCCTAAGTATAAGCCGGTGAAGCAGTTCTTGCACCGGTTTAATGAAGAAAGATGTAAGGCCATTAGAGAAGAGGTGGCCCGGCTCTTGGCAGCCGGGTTCATCATGGAGGTTTTTCACCCGGAGTGGTTGGCTAACCCGGTGCTGGTACTTAAGAAGAATGGCACCTGGCGTATGTGTGTGGATTACGTGGACCTTAATAAAGCTTGTCCAGCGGATCCTTTTGCTCTTCCCCGTATTGATCAGATCATAGATGCAACGGCGGGTTGTGAGCGGTTGTGTTTTTGGATGCATAATTTGGTTATCATGAGATCAAGATGGCAGTTAAGGACCAAGAGAATACAACCTTCATCACGCCTTTTGGATCTTTCGGCTATGTGTCCATTCCCTTTGGGATCAAGAGTGCCCAGGCAACTTATCAGCGTTGTGTGCAAAATTATTTTCATAACCAGATTGGGCGTAATGTGCATGCTTATGTGGATGATATTGTTGTCAAGTCCAAAAAGAAGGAAACTTTGCTGGATGATCTGAAAGAGACCTTTGACAATCTCCGACTTTATAAATTGATGCTTAACCCGGCCAAGTGTGTTTTTGGTGTGCCTGCAGGCAAACTCTAGGGTTTCCTTGTCTTAGAAATGGGTATTGAAGCTAACCCGGAGAAAATAAAGGCTATCACTTCGTTATCTAAGACGACGTGTATTAATGATGTGCAGCGCCTGGCCTGTCGTATTGCAGCTTTGAGTCGATTTATAAGCCGCCTAGGAGAGAAGGTAATTCCTTTGTATCAGATGATGAAGAAAATATATCACTTTGTCTGGAGTGATGCTGCCAATGAGGCCTTTGAGGCGCTCAAAAAACAATTAGCTGAGCCACCCATCCTTGCAGCTCCTATTGGGAAAGAGCCTCTGCTTTTATATGTGGCTGCAAACAGCAGGGCTGTCAGTGTGGCGATTGTGGTAGAGCGCAAGGAAATGGGTAAGGAATACCTAGTCCAGAGGCCGACTTATTATGTCACCGAAGTGCTAATTGAGTCGAAGTAACGATACCCACATTGGCAAAAATTGGTGCATGGGGTGTTCATGGCTAGTCATAAGTTGAAACACTATTTTCTTGGCCATCCTATTACTGTGGTCAGTTCTGCCCCTTTGGGTGACCTTATTCAAAACAGAGAGGCAACCGGCCACGTAGCTAAGTGGGCCATTGAACTTGGTCCCCATGGGCCGAAGTATGTGCCAAGGACAACCATCAAATCGCGGGCTCTTGTGGATTTCATTAATGATTGGACAGAGTTACAGACACCTGAAGAGAAGCCTGATAACACATATTGGACTATTCACTTTGATGGATCCAGGCAATTAGAAGTCTCGGGGTCTGGAGTTATTTTAACTTCCCCACGAGGTCATAAATGTTGTTATGTCTTAAGGCTGATGTTTACTTGTACTAACAATATAGCTAAATATGAGGCCCTGCTCCATGGTCTTCGAATGGCTAATGAAATGAATCTAAGCCAGGTTAGGTGTTTTGGTGATTCAGACTTGGTGGCTCAGCAAGTCTCAGGTACTTGGGATTCCAAAGACCCGCTCATGGCGGCTTATCGCCGGGCAGTTGTTAATATTGCTGGCCACTTCAAGGGTTATCAGGTGGAGTATTTGGACCGAATGAAGCATGAGGCGGCTGATGCCTTGAGCCGGCTGGGATCTCAGCGTAAGCCGGTGCCCCCTAATGTATTTCTTGATGTGTTGAACAATCCTTCTGTGAAATTACCATTAGAAGAGTATATTCCTATTCCTGAACCTGGAGGCACAATTGGTGGAGGCTCTCCATGCTATTCTTGATTGGACACAACCTTATCTGATTTATATGACCCGTGGCGAGTTACCTGAGGATGAGACCTTAGCCAGACAGATAACCCGACGATCTAAGTCCATGACAATTATTAATGGCGAGTTGCACCGATGCAGCGTCATAGGTATATTCTAGCGTTGCTTCTCTCATGAAGAGGGCCGTGTGATTTTACGAGAAATCCATGAAGGTGATTGTGGTCATCATGCCGGTTCAAAATCACTGGTGGCTAAAGCTTTTCGTCATGAGTTTTACTGGTTGGCGACTCACGCTGATGTGGAAGACATAGTCAGTAAATGTCATGGATGTTAGAAATTTTCCCGTCGGGTTCATGTGCCGGCTCAAGAGTTGAGGATGATTCCAATCACTTGGCTGTTTGCAGTCTGGGGGCTTGGCATGGTCGATCCTTTCAAGAGATCTAAGTATAAGAAAACACACTTATTAGTGGCGGTTGACAAATTTGCCAAATGGGTAGAGGCGGAGCCAATTAACAAGTGTGATGCTGCAATGGCGGTTCAATTTGTTAGAAAGTTGATCTTCCGTTTTGGATTTCCTCATAGTATTATAATCGATAATGACACAAATTTATCTAAAGGTGCTATGGAGGAATTTTGTCAACAAGAGCATATTCGTCTTGATGTCTCTTCTGTGGCTCATCCGCAGTCTAATGGTCAAGCTGAGGGGGCTAGTCAAAAGATTTTGAGAGGCATCAAACCCCGACTTTTGGTTCCCTTAGAGCAAATGTCGGGTTGTTGGGTTGAAGAAGTACCTTCAGTCCTTTGGAGCATCAACACCACACCCAACAGATCAATTGGCTATACGCATTTCTTCATGGTCTACAGTGCAGAAGCAGTTCTTCCAAGTGATATCCGTCATGATTCACCTCGTGTGGTGGCTTATGTTGAAGCTGATAATGAAAAAGCACAACAAGACACAATTGATGCCTTGGATGAGGAACGTGATCTGACGGCGGCTCATTCCGCAATATACCAACAAGACCTGTGTCGATATCATAGCCGTAGAGTGAAGACCCATACATTTTAGGAAGGAGATTTGGTGCTCCGGATCATTCAGGATCAGACCGATATGCACAAGTTATCCCCACCTTGGGAGGGACCTTTCGTGTTCAGCAAAAAATTGCATAACAGGTCATATTATCTCATTGATGTGCGTGAGCATAAGGATTCCAGAAAGTTGGAAGAGGAGACCCGCCATCCATGGAACAAAGCGCATCTCGGCTGTATTACACTTAAGTCGTCAACATATATACTTGTATATACCTTTTAATGTACATACATTTTTATGAATAAAGCGGGCATCCCTGAATTACGAGGCCTCTTCCATTTTTCATTATCGATGTTGCTGCTAGGTGATCGTCAGATTACTTGGGGGCTATAGCCTATGTTCTTCTTTGTCTTGACCGGCTTAAGAGGCCGGGTTAAAGTGTTTACTTGCCTGTTTGCAACTTGCTACTCCAAGATGGCCAGCCGTGCCTTTAACGGTCAGTCTTTTTAAGACCCTAAACTTGTTAACGTAAACATGGCGGCTTATGTCATGCGAGAGCCGGCTAAGAGTGCAAAGGTTATGCTTCCTTTTAAAGCAACTGTGAGGCGTCAACCCACACTGTGGCGTCAGCCCAAAGGTTATGCTTCCTTTTGAAGCAATTGTGAGGCATCAGCCCACACTGTGGCGTCAGCCCAATGGTTATGCTTCCTTTTAAAGCAATTGTGAGGCGTCAGCCCACACTATGGCATCAGCCCATAGGTCATTGCTACCGTTTAAAGAAATTATGAGGCGTCAGCCCACCTTGTGGCGTCAGCCCAAAGGTCAATGTTACTGTTTAAAGCAATTCTGAGGCGTCAGCCCAAAGGTCGTTGCTACCGTTTAAAGCAACAGTGAGACGTCGGCCCAAAGGTTATTGCTACTGTTTAAAGCAATTGTGAGGCGTCAACACACTATATGGCATCAGCCAACAAGTTCTTGTTGCATATTTGAGATTTGCATCTCTTTTGGATTTGTTTTTACACCTAAGTTCTTGGTTTTTGAACCGGAATATTAGCCATCAAGTCATTAGATTCCGGCTTATGAGGGTGAAGATTAACTATTTTTGGGTTTTCACCCGCCCTGATTTTTGACTTAGGTCGCCAATATATGACGACTCATCCTTGCCTTTTTGGATTATAACCCGTCTGGTTTTCAAGTGGCAAAATGACATGTTATTATCAAAGGCTTTACAATCTTGATTTATGTTGACTACTAAGTTTCCAGTGCATCTGTCAAGAGGTGCAGGGAATATCAAGGATCACATCATATATTTTGATCAGAACCACATCTGTCGTCGAATTAACACGGCAGATGTCCGGTTTAGCGGACTTGATGATGGAACCATCGCACGGGTTAGCTTGAAAGGATTCATGGCACACAAAGGGACACAAAGGATTTATACTAGTTCGGCCCCTTCGAGAAGGTAAAAGCCTACGTCTAGTTGGTTTGGTATTGCTTGGGCGTCGGTTTACAGGGAGCGAATCCGCTTTGCCTGCGTCTCGACAGATTGATTGTTGCTTGTCCTTGAACCGGTACTGGGTCGTCCCTTTATATAGAGGTGACGCTTGGTCCGGTTTTCAGAGTCCCGAGGCCGGCTCATAATTGTGTCCGCCTCGGTCTCTGCCCCTTTCTTTCTTATCTCTCAAGTTACATCTCTTGGCGGTTTACAAACCGTATCCCTATACCTGGGCCCTGAAATCTCATGGGCCGTAATCTCTAAAATAATAAACCAAGTACAATATAACTAAGCCGGTTTACAATACCCGGTTTATACCTACTAACCATATCCCTGACATTAGGCCCCAGAATGATTTGAACTTGTTCATATCAATCTCCGTCGTCTCATATAATTCTGTTCTGTCTTCATCTTATTGTAAACCGGCTCTGACGTCATCCTCTGAAATCATTAAAGTCTGACAATGACATCATCTCCACATTTAACGCTGTGAGCTGTACTGTAGCGTATTTTAAGGGTTATCCCGAAGATCGAGGCATCACGGGATCTTTATCCGATTTCTGTCTCCTCGATTCTCGCTCCTGTCGTTTCAGACCTAACCTCTGGCTATAAATACTGCCCCGCTCCGTTCGTTATCTTCTTCTTCCTTCATCCTCTTCCTGCGTCTTCCTCCTCCATTGCTGCTCGAGCTCAAACCGCCGCCGCCGACCGCCGGATCTCCAGTCCTCGACCGGCCGCTGCATCAACCTGAGTCTTGACCAGATTCTCTCCGCCGCCGATTCTCGCTGTCTCTGGTACGTTTACCCTCCTTGTTGTAGATCTGCGTCCGCCATTGCTTTACCTGTGTTCTTCCGCCATTTAGGGCTTCCAATGAAGCTTCGTCTCTTCGTAGATATGTTTCTCATAGGAGTCTTGTGATCTTTATGCCCTAGACAGTAGATCTTCCGCTTAGTATTAGATTAGATCTTACCGTCAGAACGCTGTAGATTTATCCTTCCGCCATTAGAGCTCTCAGCAAGTTTTGCATTGTTCGTTCTTTGGACTTGTGACTCGTAATAGTCTTATTTATCGATCTTCTTCCATTTTTACTCCGCTGTAAACGCGTCGAATCTTTATTGCACTTGTCTGATATGTAAATCTGTCCCTTTGGTATGAAGTCTGCGTAGCTTTCCCCCTTAGCAGCCATTACTCCGCTGTAGATTATTTTCTTTTCCTCAGCGTACTCAGATCTTTCTCCTTTAGCAATTGATTAGAAACCTGTTTTTCTCCTCGGTAGATTCACTAAATATGTTCCGGTTTAGATTGTCGTGCCATAAACCGGAAATGATATAGACTGATGCAATGACTTAAACTATTCCTCTTCAACTGCCATTTTAAACCGGAAATGATATAACTTGTTTTATGATTGCCGGTTTTAACCTTGCCAGCTAGTTCTTCGTTTCAACCATTGTACAATATGGATAGGTCCCGGATCATTTGTATGTTCATAATCCGGTTTATGTACTTCCTCTTCTTCAGCACTTTGTTCGAATGGCTAAGCAGTACGTTTCGTGCGATTGGGTCCGTTCTGTCGTGACTGAGGAAGACTTAGTCAAATTGTCGAGCATCGGCACCTTAGGGCCTCGGGCCGAGCTAAAATGGCGTGCTCCGGGTAACGAGTGCCCTCCTACTCCTAGATCCGGAGAAGTCATCGTATTTCTGGACCATATTTCCAGAGGCTTCTCTCCCCCCGGTTGAAGATTTTTCCGAGATGTTCTTGCCACCTTCCAATTGCACCCACAGGACATCGGACCAAACTCTGTTTCCAACATTTGCGATTTTCAAGTATTTTCTGAAGTGTATCTGCAAGAAGAGCCTTCAGTTGATTTATTCCGGGATTTCTTCCATGCAAACCGGCGCACTGAATTCACCAGCGGGCCTCACCAGGAGCTTGGCGGGATTAGCATTCAGAAAAGGAGGGATGCAGTTTTTCCTCACGCCTCCTTACACACTCACCCTAAGGACTGGAACAAGTCCTGGTTTTATTGTGTAGACACATCTCCTGAAGGTGAAAATCCTTTGCCGGGTTATCGTGAAACTCGTATTCCGGCAAATCACCCCTTGCCACAACGGTTAAGTGCTGCTGAACGGATCCAGTTTTCACCACAGCTCTCCAAGCTGAGAGCTTTCATGGCAAATGGTCTGATTGGCACTGATTTCCTTCGCTGCTGGCTATCTTGGAGCATCCTTCCCTTAAGCCGGCGCCCTGAGCTGATGTGTAATTACTCCGGTAAACCGGATGATCCTCAGAGGTTTTCTAAGGAGAAACTTTCTGAATCGGAAGTAATTGAGTCAGCCAAGAAGATTGTCAATCCTGCTTTAACAGATTGCTCTAAAGTTGGTTTGGCCCCATACTTTAAGAAGAATAAGCTGCCTGAAGTAAGTTTGTCCTTAGCTTGTACTTTATAAACCGTCCTCTTTGAACCATCTTTCAATTGCCTTTACTTTTTCCACTCAGGCTGAAGACCCCATCTGGAGGAGGAAACCTCAAGAAAAAACTGTAAAGCAGGCTCGCCGGAAAACCCCTGCAAACAAGAAAAGGAAAGCAGCTGTTGATACCGGTTCTCCTTCTGAGGATGATGATCCGGACTCCGAGGTATGCCTTACTCCGGTTTAAGTTTTGCTTTTATGTACTTGTTAACATATCTAATGATACCCTTTCACAGGAACCACTTGAAGGTGATAACCCGGCTGAGATTGAGGTAACCCTTATTTCTTCTGATTCAGAACCTCCTCCTCAAAAAAGCCGTCGGACTGTTAGAAAATATCAATTTTCTCATCCTTATGCTAAGTTGGATCCTAATTTTACTTTGAAGAAGCAACAGCACGAAGCTTTGCGCCGGACCACTCGCCATAGTGGCTTGGCAGTGGAGTCCTCTGGAATCTCATTAACTCCGGTTCGAAAGCGCCGCGCTGAGGTGATACTCTCTCCGACCCTTCTTCATCCCAAGGCCGGTCTTATCCGAAAACCACTTAAACCGTCTGATCCTGACTATCAGGAAACTCCACTATGCTCTTCCGGTGAATCGACCGCTACACAGCTTCCTCCTTTGAAAACCATCCCGGGGTAATTCTCTTCACTTTTTCCGGTTTATGACACCCTCTTCCTTTATAATGCTAACTTATTTTGCTTGTTTTTGCAGCAAACCGAAACCTAGCAAAAGAGCCAAGGCGAAAAAGCCTGTTGCTGATCCTTCTGCTGATGAACCGGTGATTGATCCGTCTACCGCCGTTCCTCCTGAAGGTACTCCTGCCGCTCCGGTTGACGAACCCGCTCTTGAAACTCCTGCCGCTGAAGATGTCCAAGACCCACCAAGTCCGGCCCGGGTTAATTCTCCTCAAGTTAACCCGGCGTCTCCTGATCCGGCTCAAACTGAAGTTACTCCTCCCAATGCACCCACTTCTCCTGATGTCGTGGTTACTGGCACTGCTTATGTTGCGCCAGCCGAACCCACCGTTTTAGCAAAACATACAGCTAAAGCGGAAAAGATGACTCAGGAAAAGGGGAAGTGGAGTACTGATATATCCAGTCTTTCAAGTATGAGTGCTCAAGATATCTATTCCGGATATTTGAATCGGCTCCATAGCAGCCGGGATTATGAAGCCAGCCTAGTAAACCTGATGAGAGAAAAATATGAAGTAAGTTTTCCTCTTCTGACTTTGCCTTTTTCGACGCATCTTTATCTTATAACAGCCCCCAAGTTCCGGTTTATCTGCCTTATTGAAGGTAATCCGGAACTTTGTAGTTTTGAACTGCTGATCCATACATTAGCCCCCAAGTATCAAGTAGATAACTTGGTTATGTAGTTGATACTTGTAACTTCAGAATTGTCTCCGATGCATTGCTTCAACTGCCATTAGCCCCCAAGTGTCAAGTATACAACTTGGTTGTGTGCTTGAGACTTGCATTTTCAAATTGTCTTTGCTGTATTACTTCAACTGCCATTAGCCCCCAAGTGTCAAGTAGACAACTTGGTTGTGTGCTTGAGACTTGTAATTTCTAACCTTACTTTTGAACTTTTTGTCTACAGGCTGAGCTGAACCGGAATGCTTTGGAAATCAGTGAACTTCGAAGCCGGCTTATAGAGACTGAGTCAGCCGCTTCAAAGGTTAAAAAAGAACTCCAAGTGAGTTTAAAGACTGCTGAAGACTTGAAGAGGTTCTTTGACGAGGAGCGGACTACGTTTGAAGTCCAGAAAAAATATCTGGAAAAACGTGTTCAGGATGCCGAAGGAGCACTTAACCCGGTTACCGAAGAATTGACCGGGTTAAAGCGCCAACTTGACTTCATGACTTCTGCTATCTTTGGTAAGCATGGCCTGAACTCCTGTCTTTTATCTTTGCAACCTGTGATCTACGCCGGTTTAACTTTTATTTGTTGTATGTAGGACGCCGTGTCTCCCATCTTGGGGATGATGTACGGAAGAAGCTGAAGGCCTGCTATACCTTGGTTGAACAATTATACTCTGGAGCACAGAGGATTATTAGTGCTACTTCCTTTGGTAAACCGGCTCCTTCAACCATCAAGGATACTTTGAATAGTTTGTCCATTCTGCAAACTCGTCTTGAAGAGGTGAAAAAATCGGCTGCTCGAGGAGGTGCTCTTCTGGCCCTTACGAGGGCTAAAGCTTGGGTCCCGGATATTGATCCGGCAGAAGTGTTAACCGGATTTCCTGATACCAAGGAGGACGGTTCAACGTTTGATGAAAAGGATCTGTATGCTCTGACAAAGGAAATGCGTCCCCTCGCTAGCAAGATTGCGGTGGAATCTGACTTGTCTCGATACCATCCAGCATATAACCTGCAGAACGAGCGGGTGGATCGACCGGTTTACGATATTGTAAACTTAACTCCGCCGGTTCGTCCTCACACCTTTGCTCCTGATATTGATCCTGCTGAGCTGATCAACGATGAAGTATATTTCCGTGCCTTGGCCAAGATTGATTGGCGTGCACCAGATTTCCCGCCGCTTCACGAGGAGGAAGATGTTCCGGAACAAGACGGTGGCCAATCATCCCGGCAAGGAGAAGCACAATCTTGAACGCTACTGTTGTAATCATGATTGTTATTCCGTAAACAATGCTTCCAACTATTTGGCTTTTATGCCTTGTAATAAGTTTAGCTGAAACTTAAAGCGTTGTGATCTGACATTGGTCTTTATGAAGTATTCACTCGTTGACTTGTTGATTTATACGGATGCCTTGCTCTGTTTATAAAAAAGATCAACAACATGTCCTAGTGGCTTACCACCGGACGGATTAACTTGTTCTCTTGACATATCTAAGAAGCATATCTTAAAAAATAACTATGATACCTGAATTGTATGTAACCAAAATACCTTAAACCGGTCAGGATGTTAAAATCACCTTACTCAGTCTTCATCAACTCTAATAAACCCTTTGAAACTCCTCGGTTCATCTTGTTGATAAATCTTACTCATCTTGGTTCAGAAATTTGTCACTTGTACCTGATCGTGTACTGCCAACTTCCCGGCTTATCATGAAGTCGATCCGGGTTATGATGAACGCCGGTTTAAGTCTCGCTGGTGTTCATGACCCAGACTGATAACATTATAGATAGGAGGTCAACTTCTGGAGCTGTTCCACTCGGTTAAAAAGGTTTATGAAACACAAAAACATCAAACAACACACAATTCTTGTAAATCAAACCATGTAGTCGAGGCTTTTTCAAAGAGCTGCCAGGCTCAAAACAAAGTTCGGCCAATCAATGGGACGTGGGCAAACCGACTGTCCCAGGGAGCCTAGCCAATCATTGAACATGAGCGTATCAACTGTTCAAGGGGCCGATAAAACTACAAACATAGCCATCATTGGGACGTGGGCAAACCGGACTGTCCCAAGGGGCCTAGCCAATCATTGAACGTGAGCGTATCAACTGTTCAAGGGGCCGATAAAACTACAAACATAGCCATCATTGGG